>JAVJIF010032770.1:0-74433 GCA_038442645.1 Agave tequilana
AAACACATGGCTAACAGCATTCAATTACCTTTCCATTAAGCTGGAGCAGCTCTCCCTCGACCCACTGGGATTCTTGAATCCGGGCTCAGCTATTCTCCCCTCACCTTTGTAACTTGCAACCTGCATTTCAGAAATAATAGTTCAGCAAAAGTGTGGATCAAGGTAGTACGGGTAGTATCCCGATATTCACCATAAGTTTCCCACACACAAAACAAAAAAACAAACAAAAAGAATATTTACTTTAAAAATCGAATCATCAAAAGTTTAGGGATTCTGATATCTATATATGACTAACTTTCATGCATCACCATCATCAAACTTTCCAATACAGGAACCACAATCGGGCAAAAATCCAAGTCAGGAAGCTCCATGGAATGATCGAACAAAATATTAAGAATAGTTAACAATATAATGTCTATGTAATGAAATTTCTCTTTAGCTCCTTGGCTTGGGCTGTTCTTCAGACATTTTATTATCTTAGGATTTACCCCTTCATATATACTCTTTTATGGTCTTGGGAAAATTGGAGATTTGAAGCTGAGCTTAAACTGAATGATCCAAAAGGAACGCTACCCTCCAACTGGTCATCACAATTCTATAGCATGGCTTTCACTTTTGCAGAGATGTCGATGAGGATGGCACCAAGCGTCAATGTTTAATGTCTCCTTGACAGCTGGCTGTTCAACCTTGGTCAATTTTTTCTTTTCAAAGTTTCGCTGACTGTCTTATGTTCTATAGCCAGTGGCACTAGATGGAAAAAGCTCATCAGAAGATCTGATGATAAGCTGATGTAAATCTACCATGAATTGTTGTAAAGTTCCTGGCAGATGCAACTGTGGGGGAGATGGTTGACATGCCGCAACCTATTAGAACAGCCAGCCTGGGTTCAAAACCTGCTCACAGCTAAAAGCTATGATTTATTTCTAAAGGACTAAACAAATAACTAAGGAAAGCTAGTAAATGTATGCCTACATCAACCAAATTATTACGATAACCGATTAGGGGCAGGTATGTAGGCGTGGATAATAGTTTCCCATTGACAGGTAGGATATGACTAAAGCATAAATCCACTTAAAAGGAACCAACCAACTGTTAGTTTGTTAATTACGCTATCCAAGTAGGTCTGCAAATGTTTGGACTTCTGAGTTTCCGTGGAATTGACAGATTTTTGTTGGATGACTCATCAATTATTCATGAAGATCACCGTAGGCAACCCTTTTGGCTTGATTAGAAAAAGGAAAAAGGAAAGAGGGAAAATTTCCACTTACAGTAAAATATTATTAGATGATTTCAACACTATGGGGTTGTTTGTTTCGTCGTAAAAGTCGTAAAAGTCTGTAATTCGTAAATGACTTACAACCCAATTACAATTAAGGTGTTTGTTTGGATCGTAATTCGTAAAAGACTTACGCAACTCAACTACCACTCACTTGCAACCCAATTACCACTCATTTACAGTCCACTTACAGTTAATTTTGTGGTCATGCAAATTTGTATTATTGTTTTATGTTAATATTAATTTTTTTTATTATTTAGCATTTTTAGTATTTATTTGCAATATTAAAACTTTTAAATCACCAAATAGTTAATTTTGTGGTCAACTTTTCTACTTACGACTTACACATTACGACAACCAAACACCGTAAAACACAATACACTTTCCCACTTATAACTTTATATACCAACCAAACGCCGTAAAACTTACATGCATGTAACTCATTTACAACTGTAAAAGACTTTACCAATTACGACTTACGAATTACGGCCAAATACGACAACCAAACAGACCCATATATGTAGTTAGAACATCTTAAAACACGTATAAGAAGAAAATAAGGTACTCCATAAATTTGAAGAAATTCTAAAAGTGCCAACCAGGTCATACTTGGGTGGGTAGAGAGAGAGAGAGAGAGAGAGAGAGAGAGAGAGAGAGAGAGAGAGACCAACTTGCTGGTACAGATCAAGCCTATATAACCCACTATATGAGCTTGATCTGACCTGACCTAATCTGACCAATTGTCACCCCTACAAATGGTAAATTGTAAGAAGCAAACAAAGAAGGGAAATTACCACACCGAGCTCCTCTGGATACATTCCTCGGTTTGACAGACGTGTTCCCTGCCAATTTTAGCACGAAATGTAACCTGTTCTAAGAATCAGGTGAAGAAGTATTGCTAGAAGGGCAGAATAATAATTCAAAAGTAAAGGTTAACAGCCATGCCTGGCCAGCAGGAACATTTAGATCACCAGTCAACTTCACTGCTTCAACATACTCAAAAAACTCAATGTCTGAATCAGTTTCATCAGTACTGTTCCAGTGACCATATTTGCGCTGTAACTGTACAACCTCAGTGCCATAGGGACCAAAGGCCCCACATATAAACCTGTATGTTTAACCGTGGATACTAAACTTGAGAAAGTTGTGTTCATATTTCATGAAAGCAGTAGAGATCTTATAGAACATACCATCAAAAGGATCCAAGCCATCATTATCTGCAACTATACGATTGAAAACAGTTGTCTTGGATAATCTGCTCCTTCTCTGAGCTTGGCTAACTGCAAGTTTGATCACCTCTCGGACATCTTTAGAAACCTATAGTATAATACACCTGATTAGTTTGTGAAAAACAATACAACTTATTTTGAAAAAGCTCCATTTCTACGGGCTTTTTCAATAAAGCATGCAGGATCTCAAAGATCGTCCGACACATGCTTTTTCAGATAGCAAGTAAAATAATACTAAATATTAAAGTTAATATCCATATCATGAAAATGGCTGTGAAACTGGCAATATTGACGTATTGGATAAATGTACACAGGATGAATCAAATATGAGTTAAATATACAAAACAAAAGGTACATTATGAATTTTTTATCACTAATCTAAATAAAGTAATCTCTTAAACACCATGGAAGCCAGATGGATTAGTAAATACGTAGATACACAGATAACTTCCGTATTAGGATTTGTTAGGATCTTATTTCATATATGAATCTGAAAAAAATGATGTTTAGCTTTTCATAGTCAAATAATAATATGTAATTTCAACTGAATTTTGATTAACATGGAAATAGGAAAGAAACACAACAGATGTAAATAGCACTATTTGCACTCCTTTAGCCTATAGGACATGATGACAATTTAGGAGTCACATTCTACTTATCACTTTGAAATCTATCCAAAACAGTAATATCCAATTCCTTTTATTGATATGAACAACGGAGATATCGTGGAGATTTGTCAAAGTAAAGCCGCGCGCGCGCGCGCACATGCATGCATGTGCAACCACGAGCATGCACACATGCACGCAAAGGGTAGAATATATAAACCCCTAGGGACAAATTTGTTCCAATCTACCAAAAAGTATTGTTTTAAAGACTTCTTACACACTCTTCAATGGTTATAAACAAAATGACTGTTCAATATAGCATCAAAGAGACCATTTGACAATGAGTCAGAAACCTTCAAAACACATAAAATTTTATCCACAGGCATTCGTAGACATGTATATTGAGATTAATGGTATGGATGACCCATCAGCCTAGTCCATAGGTAGTTTGGTAGGTGGGAACAAACTTCTCACACATGCACGTACGCACACACTTCAGAAATCTACAAATAATTCTAGATTTTGTCTACAATTGTTTCATGCACTTTTTGAGTTTTCAGTTTACAAAACAATACCACCAAGAAAAGAAAAAAAAATCAAACATCAGGTATTAAATCACATGTTTGTCCATAGCAATATAAAGATGTACGAAGACATCAACGTTGAAAGCAGAAAATATTAACAATAATTAATATTTCATTATAGTATAATCAAATAGCAAAAGTTCATTCAATAAAGATAGAAGTAATCATTTATTCAGTGTTCATTGCTCAACTAAACTAACAGTCATATTCACAGTGTTTTATTAATCAGTGTGCACAGCTAAACTCTATATTAAAGGCAACAGGGGACTGAGACGGGAGGGAGGGATAGGTGTATGCTGATTAAAAGAGCTCTGGAAAGTAACTAGTGAATAGTTTTGCGTGAAAAGAAGTAAGCACACTGCTCTTAGGTAATGGAGATCCATATATGGAAACACAAAATGTATAAAAAAGGTATGCAAACTTGGCTAGGAAGGACAGAATTAAAGAACCCAACAGATAAGGCATGACCTAGAATCGTAACTTATGGCGAGTATAGAATCAGACCTTTTCCTAGGAAACCTTAACCCATCACGTAAGAATGGATGCAAACATGCATTTCAGCCCAACAAAATGTCAATGGTCGCATAGAAGGTAAACTGTCAACAGGGGCATGGGAATCAAGTATTTAAACTATGAGCATATTAGAAATTTGTTAAAATTGGGTCCAAAGCATTAAAAACTTATTTGAGTGTGAGGAAAGCTCAAAACTTTGGCTCATAACTGAACTTGTCAAAGAAGCATATGTAGAATGCAAGAGACTGCACTAAATCACGCAAGATTTATGAAATAATCCACCAAACTCCAACAGTAGCTAGATGATGTTTGAGATGGAAAATAATGTGATATGATAATTTATGGATTCCTATGTCTGATGCAGACCTCTACACTTAATTAGTGACCCAATTAAGGAAGAGAAAAAAGGGATTGTATAGGACATTGGACATCAAGACCAGTGATACTTGGAACTATATGCACACCTTTTTATAATATATCTAGTTTAATATCATCCTAATTTCAGCAAGGTTAATTTACTTCAAGAACAATAGAAATATCATGAAAGATTTCAAGTAGTCCCGCCATCCTCTTAAATATTTTAATGGATATGGAAAGGTAATAAAGTTCCTTTATACCAGGAGTTTTCCAGACTTAAAGGTAAGACAAAAATGTAAATGTCAAAATCAATAAGGCAGCTTAACTATTTATAGATTGGGATAAATGCCTTGTTTTTGTTGATATTATTATTAAGCTTATTCATAGCTAAGATATATGCAGTGAGAACAGAAATGTGTGTTGAATAATGAAAGATCAAATCCATGGAAATGCATGTTGGGTCTATATAACTGGTTGGAACTTTTCCATTTGACCAATTAGATCTTGCAAGACTTGTACCTGATCTGTCTACCAAACTACATCTTACAAGCAATGCAGATAAAGTAATTAACTCTAACTCGGCAATGCTTCTCTCGTTTATTCAATACCCCAAGTCAGATTCCACTGCTTCAACAAGATTAGAGCAATTATACCTGATTCTTAGCAAAATACTAACTACAGAGACTGATTTGTCTTGAGCTAACCTTCGAAGTAGCTTTGTCTGAACCCCAAAATGCCTTTGCAACTTCAGAAGGCATAAGATCTGAGGCTGCTTGAGCAGCAATAGCAGCGACTTTTATTTTTGCAGCTTTCCTTTCTCCATCATCTGGATCGTTATTTCCACCAGGAATTTGAAGTACAAAAGAATCTTTTTTTGTATCCTTAATTTCTGCAGGAAGACGTACATAGGACTTTGATAAGACATCCTCTTTGTTATGTATCACCCCACCAATAAAAAGCTTCACAGTTGTATTCCTACTCCCTTCAGTTGACTCAGCACCTCCACCTGCTGGAACTGCTTCTTGCTGAATGCTTTCCAGATTACTGGGTTCATCTTGGAATCCTCAGAAGCATAAGTTTCCTCATCATCTTCCTGCACTAACTGCTCCAAAGACTCTGTATCCACTTTGATTTCCTCAGGCCCATTAACATTCAATACTTTAACTTTAAATCCAGGAATTCTTTCCTGAGAAAATTAATGACACTTTTTAAACCTTCTTCATTGGAATCTTTCATGTTTGCAGCATCACCGTTTGCCTCTTCTAAATCTGTGTCGCTTTTATCTGCAGCATCTTCACTACTTACATTTGTTTCCGTGGATGAGTTCTCGGTCTTAGATATCGGTGAAGCATCAACAGCTTTTAATGGTGATAAAGATGAAAGCGTTGAATTTCCTTTAACCGGCTGCAAAAATACTACCTGTGAAACTAGTTGACATCAGAGCTGAAGGCAGAATGAGCGAATTTTACTAATGAGTAAGCTAAGCATTATAGTACCTGTGTAATATAAGTTCCATCATCATCTTTGACTAGAAAGATTTCAAACAGTGGGGTCCCTGATGATCCAGTAAGTAGTTGTCTGAAATGGAGAGACATGACAACAATAACTCATAATGGCAAGTTCCAATCTAATACAATTAAATTAACTCACCTTGGGCTATAACTCCTTCCCACATATCTTCCCACAGCAGGGTTACCCGTATTATTCTGCCAAAAGGATCATCAGAATCTTTTGATCTGCCAACCCACCAGCCTACCTGAGAAAAAACATGCAGTAACAAAATTTTCTTAGGCTGTACTAACTATGAATATGAACTACATAAAAGTCATGATAAAAAAAATTTAGCTAAATGATTGTGGTATTCATAAGGGGAGGCAGATCCATCCTAGTCATCACAAATGCACACGGAAGTTGGGGTATTAAAAAATTGAAGTTTATCATCCTTAAAATCAAGGGTTCATGTTATCAGCTGAAGCTGAGTTTGTAAGAGGAAGGAACTTGGAGGGCTTTGGCATCATCAACATAAGGGAGATGACCCTTTTACATGGTGGCATAGAAGAATTTTCACCCCAATAATGAAGAGTGTGCGGACTACGTTACATAATACAGGAGAGGCTGAGGAGAAATATCATAGGTTCCTAATTTGGTCGATCAGTAACCCAAGGCATACCTAAGAATGGAGATATCACAAAGACGAAAAGGTGGGGATGGCGAATGCCTTTGCTAATCGAGGAAAATGTGTAGATAAGTATAACGACACTAATTTTTTTTTAAAAAAAAGAAAAGAAAAGAAAAGAAAAGAGAACTAATTTAACTCAAATCGTAGTCTGAATTTTTTCTGATTCGCTATATCAGTGAAATTAGAAGTACTAAGAAAAGAAACAACAGATGTCTGATGAATGAAGCAGTTAAGGGCAGGATGAAGATTGAGACCAATGAAAATAAAATAAAAGAGGAGCATTTGGCATATGTTGGATGTGAATTTAACAAAAAACTAGAAAAGAAGACATGATAAAATAAAGAATATAGAATAAAGCTAAGCCGACAAAATATAGGGAAAATAAAGAAAGAATCAGAGGATGCCCAGCAATGTCCTCTGCAAGACAATGAAGAAGAATATCAGAACCTAGTATGTGGAGATTAAAGTCCACAATGGATATAGGTTCTTACCATCCCACTTCCCACAAGTTTGCATAGTTTTGATGCGTCGTGGTAACGCTCCTCTTCTACTGCATCCTGCAAAATATCAGTACATTACATCAGAAGTCATGGTTCCTGACTAAATAAGGTGAAATTGATGACAGGTTTGACCGAAAGGTGACCATACCTTCAGTTGTGACATAACTTCCGCGACAAAGTCCTTCGATGTTGCTTCGGCAATAGCTCTTTTCAACTTGGCAGCTTCTAAGAAGTCCTCCTTCTCAATAGCATCCTCAAGTTGAAACTACAACAACAAGAAGCATACATATGAAAACAGTACTAAGCTTTTTAAATTCCAATAATTGAACTCGTGCACATCTAGATTTTAATCTATAAGCTCTCAAGAGGGAGAAGGGTCAACTACTGGCCGCGGATTGTTTAGTGGAAACGTTTGCATCTTTTTACATAAAAGACAACAAAATTCATCTCTCTTCACATCGTGTGACGTTTGGTTCAGTTTGAAAGGTTCAAAGTATGGCAATTCTGTGAAAGCAGAATTCAAATTCCTCAAATATATGCAATGAATTCAAGGAGGGTGTGTGTGTGTCCCCCCCCCCCCCCCCCCCCGCCCCCCGCGGGGGGGGGGGGGGGGGGGGGGGGGGGGGGGGGGGGCGGCGGGGGCGGGTGGCCGGGGGCGGTGGATGAAATTGGGGTTTGAGTCTGAGGGGCTGACCTTGAGGACAGAGGAGTAGTTCTCGGCCTGGTCGGTCTCGGAGAAATGGCGGCTCCACCGGTTCCAATCCCACTCCGAGTAGTTAGTATTAGTACCGCTGGCTGCTGCTGCAGAGGCAAGAGAGGGGAGTCAACGGGGGTCTTAGGATGCTCCGCCGGAGCACCGCACCGCCACCGACGACCAGATGGTGGGCGGCAGTCTCTCCTCTTCTTATTAACGACGCAGATGAGGAGGAAGAAGGGGGATCGGCGAGGCGGAGGAGGGGGGAGGGTGGGGCCCACGCGTTGGCCACCGCCATCTCTTTCTCTTTGTGGAGACGGGGGGGAGAGGATAAAATTTTAAGAGCGAGAAGACCAAGGGAATGACGGAGAAGGTCAGCTCTTAGCTGAGAGAGAGAGAGAGAGAGAGAGAGCGCGCGGGGGGGGGGGGGGGGGGGGGGGGGGGGGGGGGGGGGGTGGTGGGTTAGAGATTTTTCCTTTTCTATTTGGGCAATTTTTTTTTAAATCTCTTTTTAAATTAATTTCAAGAAAACTCACCTTTCAAATTTAATTATAAGAATCGACTTGACATAGATATTGAGTGGTTTCGTCCACATGGGCGTCACATAGATATTGAGTGGTTTCGTCCCGCTTGCGTGGCCCTGGAGTGTCGCGGGTGACAAATTTTTTGGTCCGAATTTGATTAAACTTAGATGTAGGTTATGCCATAAATTAAAGACAATTTATGATCCGAATTTGATAAATCAACACCTAATTTTGGTCTGGGTTTGTGGAACCCAGACCCCGAGAAGCATTGTTCTTTTTCCTATTTTAGATCCGAGTTTGTGGAACCAAGACTCGAGACTGTTATTTTTCTCTTTGTTTTATGTCTGGGTCCCATAAACCCGAACCAGGGAATCAACCTCTGTTGTCTCTATTTAGGTATGTTTGCAATATTGAAACCAGAAAACTCAACTTTTTCATTTTGACAACATGACTCATGGCAAATTTTGCCTACAAATTATATCGATCAAAATTTTCAGACTCTTAAAGTATAACACAAATCACCTACAAATTATATGAGTCCACATTTTCAAACTATTGCAAAATATAATACATATCACCTACAAATTATATTACAAGAATATCACAAAAATCACCGAGTAGATAAATAAATACACATCACATCTTCACAAATATCACTAATATCATGACATCACATACCAATAAATATCACATTATTCATCATATCACTCGTGTCACGGCATTAGTTTACATATTAACAAATTAACTAATATGATCTTAATCATATTATAATATCTTATCCGAACAAACATGACAATGCATGTCTTCCTCAACCATATCCGCGACTTCTTCCTCGACCACGTAGAGGAAGAGTCTGAGAATCTGGTTGTGTATACTGCTGAGGTGGTTTGCCCTCATTTGTAAATGCTCCACATTGTGGGTACCTCCTAGCAGGTGCCTGAGATGGTCCAGACTCATCATCATCATCATCATCATCATATAGACGTCATGTACGCCGTGCAGGAGCTGGTTGAGAAGGT
The DNA here is from genome assembly GCA_038442645.1 of Agave tequilana. NCBI lineage: Eukaryota > Viridiplantae > Streptophyta > Magnoliopsida > Asparagales > Asparagaceae > Agave > Agave tequilana. The sequence goes on from JAVJIF010032770.1 coordinate 9,481, forward strand.
CTGCATCATTCTTTACAGTCTCGTGCTCCGTATCAGGCAGATGCCACTGGCATCGTCACAAGCTATGATGGGGTCTGACATATATGACGGACGCGTAAAACGGCGTCCCCCTAAAAGATTCCTGATGAATCTAGTTAGCCCTTGCAATATCAAAATTCTCTGAGAATCATCAATCAATGCTTGATGTATCATGTTGTCTACATGGTCCATCAATCTATAACGAAAATTAGACATAATTAGAAGAACATATTACATATTAATATCTAATCTGAATTTTCTTAAGATATTACCAATTGTTGCTAAGTGGTAGGTGCATTAACACGCTGAATAATCCAACGACGAGTTATCCCCAAAACCAATGTACACTCCACCAAAAGTGTATTGGGATATCTTTGAATTTGATTCGCTAGATCGTCCCATTTGCTTATATATATGTTGTGCTTCTGCCTCCAATCATGCGAACGTTTTTTATTGCGGTTTGTGTGAGCAAATCTCGGGACTAGAACAGAGATATACTGACTTGATCCAAACTGTCGGAGAACACGATCTGGAACATGCATCTCGACAATCTCAAAAGAAATAATTGGCATCCTGGCCCACCAGATCTGAATCGTTGTGCATATTGGAGATAAACTCTGTAGAATCATGTTTGTATATGGCTCCTAAGTTACTGCAGACTCGTGCAACATCCAACTCTTTCTGTTAAATTTGTATATCTCTCTGTGGTGTTGTATCATAAGTCCTATCAGCATTCTACCTGCAGCACATCATTACATTAAAATGAAAAAGAATCACTTAAATACTTACATTGCATAAGATAATGCCCATTATCTACATCCAAGAGTAAGATGACCATCCAGTGGATGATCTGTCTGAGAGTGGGTCGGCCAATAGACAATCTCTCCTATGACTATAATTGATGACACAATGTGAGCACAAATATTAATCAATTTAAAGTATTCAATTAAAGTGTGCACATAAGTACCAACACATTGATCTAAGATTTTACCTACAAAAGTGTCTGACAACCACAGAGTTGCGTTGTCACTATAGTAGAGATTTCATATTTCTCCCTGTAGAAGTATGCAAGAACTGTACTACTCCAAGACGTAGCACCGCATACGTCAAAATCCTCTAAGAGAGGTAACTATTAGAGATGTACCTTATTTGTGGTGAAATTTGGAGGGAAAAAAAAGAGTGTCAAACATATGCATGACATAACCACGTTCATACTGCTCCACCTCCATATCTGTCAAATTCGTATGGACCACTTTAAACTTATCATAGAGCCACTTGATCACACGTGTGTGTTGCATATTTTCATATCATATGTGTCACACTTCTGCATTTTTATTTAAATAAAACTCTACTATTAATGTATTTTCATAGTTAATGGCGCGTAGGGTAATTAAAGAAGAAAAGAGACAGAGACAGATTTATCCAATTAAATCTAAAAGTTCAAAAGAAAGAGGATCGATTCAAATTCAGAGATTCTAAAGGTCATCTTATCTGAAGACCGGGTATATCAAATGAGATAATATCATTCAAATTCAAAGAAAAACGGATTAGAAGAAGACCCTATCAGTTTCACTGAGGATAAAGAGATAGATCGTCAAATCTAAATCTGAAATTCAAAATTCAAAAGGATAAATGAATAAAGAGAAAATCAACGGATGAGATGAAACAATTTAAACTCAGATTCAGACTGGATACATTTAGTATTTGAATCATAACTTTCACTACGAAAACTCAAATCTGATGATTTAAGATGGTCCAGAAAGAAGACTTAAAGGGTTACAACTCTTACGTTGATCACTATTTCTAATTCTCACATTTGATAAGTTATATTCAGCAATCAATACGCTAACAAGGTAGCGATCAAAATTGAATATCCACATCAAATCAAGTTTGAAGATAAGGGGAGAATTCAAATTCATAAATAGAAAGCTAACCTATCTTTTGACTCATTTCCTTATCTATTTCTATCTTATAAATTTCCCACACATCAGAGGCAGGAGGGACAATGAAGCAGAGAATAGAATAGATTTTTGTATAGGTTTAACCTCGATTCTTCTTTCTCTTTTAATGTGAGTTTATTTTTCTTTATGTAACTGAGAGGAGATAAGATTTTCATGGAGGAATGAGAAAGGAGCTTGTATTGAGAGTGACACCGATGTAAGTATTCACCTTTTTTTCATTGTTATTTAATCAAATTGAAAGTTACTTTTTCTTCTTTATTCTTATTTTTGTTTGCTTTCCTCTGATGTGTTTGTAATCCAAGTGAATCCAAGAGCCTCGAGGCTGCTTCGCCATTGCAAGTACCCCTGATGGCCTATGGTGATGAACAACTATTCCTTTATTAGTTTAGCTTGTCCTTTTATTCATAGTGTAGATCGGGAATAGGGAAGATCCTACACGCCATGCTTGATCGTCTTCAAAGACTAGGTAAGTCGTAGCGACGGATTCAAGATATATGAGCACGGAAGAGGTAAGTAAGAATTTTCAGTTTTCTTTTAATTCTTAGTTTAGAATTCTACTCTAAAACTAACATTCTCTCCTTTATTTAGTTTTTCCTTTTCTTTTGTAAATAAAACAACATCATCTTTTCTTTTACCATATTCTTCACATCTTCTAACTTAACCTTTTTGTTTTCTTTTTCTAAAATTGAGAAGAAATTTCTAACATATTTTTGTAAACTCAAAAAGAAACGAACTTACTTAAAAGTTTTCATCGCTAATCCCTCCTTGTGGATCATGACCCGCATAGCCATTTGCTATAACAGTAGTATTGAGTACTTACACACTTTTATTATAAAGTTTCAAAATTCTGTATTTTTGTGTGCAGGTTCCAACTCAAATCAAATTTTGACGCTGTTGCTGGGGAGGGTTGGTAAGTTTTCATTTTCTTTTTTTAATTTACTTAAATAATTTAACCTTTTCTTCTTTGTTTTTGTGTGCAACTGCTGAATTCAGGAATCGAAGAGCTGAGTTGACATATTGCTATTCTGTGCCTTTACCTAAGAAGGCAGAGCATCAGAACCCACAATTGTGCCGCTCAAAGGCGGCAAAAGCCGTGTTTCCATGACATTTGTGGTGGACTACTAATTGAACTTTTTGAAGTATTTTCACACTGCAAAATATATCTTCTGCATATGTTACATTTTCTTATTGATTTATTTTGCATACTGTATTTAATTCAACAGTAAAGTGATTGTTTATAAATGTTAAAAATGATTTAGACTTGCATTTAGACATGTGTCTAATTCATTTCTCTTTTACATTATTGTTGAAGAGTGTTGGAGTAAAGGTACGTATGCATAACATGTAATATATGAACACTTTTGAATTGTTTACATTGCTTAAGTGTTGCTTTTCATATACTTGTACACGTTACACTAAATTAATTTAAGAGCTTGTCTATAAACAAGATAAGGTAGGAAAACCCTCGCTTAGCCCACAAACAATCTCCTCACTCACTAACCCGAGCCTAACTAAAACTGAGTAGACATTGGCCCTAGGGACATCTCGGACTCAATAGGAGACTGACCTAAGGGGAAAATTGATTAGAATTTGACTCTTGTCAAATTGGTGTCAAAGATTGGGGATTGAGAGGCGAAACCCCAAAGGTTGGTGGTTTGACTTAATTAGGCCCGTCTCTTTTAAGCGTGGATACCTCCCACAAATCTTACTCCTACCTGGCCGATTAACTTGTGGTCAGATTCTGCAATATACTCTCTGTGGACAGTCTAACCAGTTAGGAGTCGTCTAGGTCTAAGGTCAACTGATCGATCGCTGATATTGCACATTCATTATCACATTCTCATACTTATTATATAATAAACTCTGCTTTTAATCCTAATTATTATCTAATTTATATGCAGGCTGATTGCTAAAGGAAAGGAAAACGAGCCCAAAAGCCCATCAAAATTCTGATTTAATTTAGAATTAATTTGAAATCAGAAAATCAGAGCAAATAATGGCAAATCAGAGAAGTGAAGACCGGTTAAAACAAATCTTCCAAAATCAATTGGTTAAAGTCAGAGATCAAAGGCAGTTTCATCAAATCCAGGAACTGAAACGGGAAATCCAGTACCAGATAAAGAAAAATCGCTAAAGCAGGAGTTGTACCCCTCTGGGTGTGGCCACCTGGCCACAGCCAAGCCGCGGAAATGCGGCCAAAGCCGCGTTTCTTTGTTGAAGTTGTCGAGGGAGCGTTTGCTCCCCTATCTTCGTACGCTCCTCCTCGTTGGGTTTTGCCTATAAATATTGAGTTTTTCAGAGACCAGAGGGAGCGACCATGCAGAGATAAATTTTAGGCCAGTTTTTCATTCTTTTTAGTGTATGTTTTTATTTTTCTTTTTATGTAATTTTTAGTTTTCATTTATGTAATTCAGAGAAGATCAGAGTTTCATAGGAGAATGAGAGTGAAGCTTGTGCTGAGAGTGACACCGGTAAAAGTTGTTCTTCTTTTCTCTTATTGTTACAACATTGAATCTATAGTTACATTTTTATTTTCTTCTTTGTTTTTGTATTCTTCTTCTTCTTTTTTACTTCTCTTCTTTTGGTACCACTTGTTATCCAAGTGAGTCTTATAGCATCGAAAAAGCTTTGCCTTTGCGAGTGTCACCGATATCTCATGACGATGGATTTTAGTCTCAATCTGTATCATTTCATACTTTTATCATCTTGATGATGTAATGTGGAAGAGACGGGAATCAACTCTTATGGGCCATGCGCTGATTGCCCCCACTTCAAAGTAACATCGTCGCCAAAGACGTAAGGTAAGTATTTGGTTAGAGGAGGTAAGTATTTCTTTTAAGTTTTTCTTTCTTTTCATTTAGCTTTTAGTTTAATACCACAATCTCCCAACTCTTTCATCATTTTTAAAAAAAACTCATTTCCATTTTCTCCGCCTTCTCAATTTACCACTTCTTTCTAACTTAACTTTAACTTATTTTTACTTTTCTTTTAAAGAACTAAAAGAAGATCTTTAACCATTCTTTGTAACCTAAAAGAGAACTTACTAAAAAGCTTCTATTGCTAGTCCCTCCATGTGGATCACGACCTGCATAGCCACTTGCTATCGCGATAGTATTGAGAACTTGCACTTCTATTCTGTATTTCTAAAATTCTGTATTCTCGTGTGCAGGTTCTATCTCAATCAAATTTTTGGCGCCGTTGCCGGAGAGGAACGGTAAGTAATTCTCTTTTAAGTTTACATTTTTTGTTAACCTTCTTCTTTATTCTTGGTGTACAAGTTTAAAAACAAGAAAATTTTGCTGTAGTGGACATATAAGTGGCTCTGGACTCTGCTCAAGAAAGCAGAGCACAGAAGCCCTCAGATTTGTTACATTCTAGTGGCAATCTGAGTGAACTACTAACCTTTATTTCTGCAGGTTGGCTGAAATGAAAAGCTGAAATTCTGTGGCTATTTATTTTCTTATTTGTCTCACTGTACATACTCTCTAACCTCAACAGTAATATGATGTTTGTTAAATGCTAAAAATAGTTTAGACTTTGCATTTTTGCACGTGTCTAATTCGTTTACATTTTATATTACTGTTGAAGAGTGCTGGAGCAAGAGGTACGTATGCATAGCATATAGTTTAAGAAATATTCTTAAGTGATTATTTGCTTGTTGAATGTTACTCTTCTATATCCTGCACACTTTGCACAATCAATCTTAAGGGCTTGTCCTATAAACAAGATAAGGCGGGGAAGTCATTACCCTCCCTTAGCCCACAAATAATCTCCTCACTTACTAACCCAAGCCTAACTAAAATTGAGTAGACGTTGGCCCTAGGGACATCTCGGACTCATATAGAAGACTGGCCAAAGGGGGAAGTTGATTTGAATCAGACTCTTGTCAAATCGGTGTCTAAGGTTGGGGATTGAGGGGCGAAACCCAGAAGGTTGGTTGTTTGGCATAATTAGGCCCGTTGCTTAGGCACAGATATCTCCCACTAATTTTGCCCCTACGTGGCCGATTAACTTGTGGTCAAATTCGGCAATATCCCCCCCGTGGGCAGTCTAACTAGTTAAGAGTCGTCTAGGTCTAAGGTTTACCCTAACTTAGATTAGATTTTTTTTCTTTTTGTTTGTTTATTTGTTTGTTTCTCCTTGTTTGATTTTGATAATTCTTGTGTGATATGACTTACAACAATAATTTTTTCAATTTTAATGGTAATCCATATTTCACCCCATTTGACTCGGATAATTTCAACCAGATTTTTTACAATATGAACCAACCAAATATACCGGGTTGGACTTATCTGAATCAATATAACCCATGCCTCTAATCTTATGACTATAATTTCAAAAATAATTTCAACTCTTCACAGCGTCAATGGGGATTCACCTCTCCCGAGTCCAATTTTCATCCAACTTGTCCCCCTTCTCCATCTTGTCCACAACTTTCACAATATTCATTCCCTAATTTTGCTTCCTATACTCATTTTCTAAACCAACCCATTGAAGAAAAATTCGAATTAGAAAAGATACAGAAGCCATGCAGGAGGCCGAACGAAAATTTCAGGCCTCCCCAATTTCATAATATTTCCAAGATTCATACTCAATTACACCAGTTCAAAATAGAAAACCATCAACTTAGAAATGAGTATGCGTGATATGAGCAACAATCACAAAATCTGATGGACTCACGATTTCACCACAAATTCCAACACAAAACTTCATCTTTTCAAGTCCAATCGCAACAAACGATGAGCCAATCGACTATGAAAAGTTGCTTGAAGTCATGACTCAGGCTAAAATCACTCATAATCATGACATAGATATAATGATCAAAACTCTCCATTCTCACCCTTTGACCATTCCTGATGTCGCTAACTGATCATACACATATTTTGCATTCTTTTCATTACACTCTTACATTTATCGTGTAATAATGATGCTAATTTTCTTGTCTTAAATATTTATTTTGCAGAAGATAATAATGAAGAGAAATAGGATTAAATCAAATAAATACCAGTTAAAATCAGATTTAACTGGATCTATTTGGTTAGCTGAGGATAATCCCAGATCTAGTTAGAACAAATCAAGGATTGGGGCAAATGTTCAGCTGAAGATCAGAGCAAATCAGACTGGATACAGTTTAGCATTTTAATCATATCTTTTTCTACCGAATCTCAAATATGATGATTCAAGATGATCCAGAAAGAAGATTCAAAGGTCTACAACTTTTATGTTGATCACGTTTTTGGATTCTATCATCTATTAAGCAATATTCAGCACTCAATACGTCATCAAACTGCAGAACAGATTCTGGATAAATCCAGTATGGAGATAAGGGGAAGATTGAAAAATTAGCCAACTCTTCCTATCTCCCCACACTCTCCCTTATCATTATTTTCCCTATAAATACTTGTACTCATTGAGAGATGAGGAAGACTAAGAGAGAGGGCTGAAAAGCTAGAGAAAGAAAGTTTTGAGCGTTGTAATGCGAGTTGGAGAGGTCAAGATGCTTTGTATTTAATGCTTATGGAATAAAATTCAGATTTCTTCTTCACAATCTTGCGGCGTTCAGTCTAAGTTTTTCTTTAATTTTCTCTTTATTTTTATTGCTATTCTTTTCTTTCATATTTTATTTCATGAAGTCATCTCTTTTCTTTTATTAGCTTCTTTTGTTTTCAGCATCGCTTGGAGGAGGGAGACAACAAGGCGACAACAAGAAATAAGTTCACTAGTTCATCTACCTCTTCCTTCGTACCAATCTTTTAATTTTTTTTCCTTCTTATTTTGGGTATTCAAATCTTCACAAAAAGGTTAGTATTTCCTTCTTCTTTTGCTTTCTTCATATTTTTATTTTTCTTTTGCTTTCTTCTACAAGATTATTTATTTATTTATTTATTTAAAAAAATAAAAATTCCAACCTTCATTCAAGGGATTTCTCAACTAGAATAAGATAAGATTGAGATTTTTAATAACTAAAATTTTAAGAACAAGTCTCTGTGGATTCGATCCTATAACTTACCACTACACACTTTGCCAAAAAGATTTTAGTAAGTTTAGGTTTTATAACTTGTACGTGATTCAACAACGATGGAGTTTTTCATGAATTTCGAATAGCGAACAGTTTTTGGCGCCGTTGCCGGGGACTTGTGAATTTTTTTGGTTTTAAAAAAAAAACAGCAACATCTAATCTTTTTCTAGTTTAATATTAAAAAAAATTAAAAAAAATTCAGAAAAAAAATTTAAAAAAAAAATTCAGATTTCTTTTTGTTATTTTTCTTTTCATCCCTAAGATTTAATTTCAAATTTTCTTTTGCAGGGATATTGCATGAACAAAAGAAGACTTGCACAACAAGAAGAAGTTTGCTTGCTTTTGACATATTGCATTGCTAAAATAAAAACAAATATAAACTTGCTTGCTTCAGAGTCGCCGGAAAGGTTAGTATTTTCTAACTCTACCAACGAATCTCTTGTCAGTGGGGTTTTGGAGGTGCTTATTGATTGAATTGTGTGCTGCATTAGTGCATATTTGCATAAAAAGATCTTAAGAGTTGTCCCCCCTCACATAAGGTCGGAATTTCATCACCCGTTCCTTGGCTCAAAAATCACAACCGCATATAAGTGTTTTCCCAAGCTTGAACTAATTTAAAATCAATTAGAACTCAGCCACTAGGATTTCGAGCTCATTTAAGTGGAACTATTTTGGGAAGACTCCGGTGAACACTTTCAAGCTCGCGAAAGAGGGCTTTCTTATCTAGAAAGGGTGACTTAGCCATTGCGGCGGTGCCTGGCCTGGAAGAAGGACCGAGGAACTTTCCTGTCTAAGAAAGGGTGGCTGAATTTAGTAAGTGCCCGGCCTGGGGGAAGAGCCGAATCGCTTGTTTGACGGGTTTAACCGGTAAACCCACTATCCTTCCAACCCAGTTAGGAGCTGTCTAACTAGGAGAATTCTATTCTCTTAAGATTAAAAAAAAAAATTGATTACCTTGAAATTAAATTCAAGATAAAAAAAATACTTGATTGCAATTGATTGGTTGAGTCATCTTGTGTGTAATCTTATTTAGGATTTAGAAAATCCTTCATCAGGGCAGTACCCTGGTTCATGCGAAAGTGGGTTCGTATTAAGGGTCGATTAGAATCCATTATTGTTTCTGACCCTACTGCAACAATGGGTGACACTAATGAAACCAAACAAATGACTTTAAAGGATTACATGTATCCTACAAGGTCCACCCAACCTTCCTGTATCACCTTGCCAGCCCTTACGGCAAATTTCGAGATTAAATCTGGGATGATACAGATGCTTCCAGTCTTTCGGGGATTGACAAATGAGAACCCATATCAACACGTTAGGGAGTTTGAGGATATTTGTGGGACCATGAAGTATCATCAAATGACAGAAGAATCCCTAAAACTTAGGCTATTCCCATTTTCTCTAAAAGAAAGAGCCAAATCTTGGCTTCTTTCTCTCCAACCGGGTTCAATTTCTACTTGGGTAGGATTAGCCGAAGCCTTCTATAGGAAGTTCTATTCTAAGCAGAAAACTGCTACCATACGTCAAGCCCTCAACATCTTCCATCAACTACAAGGGGAGACGTTTTTCACATATTTTGAAAGATTCAAGGATCTTTTACTTGAGTGTCCCCATCACGGATTCGAAAAGATCCGTTTGATTCAAATTCTTTACGAAGGGTTAGACTACTCGAATAAGATCATGATTGAATCCCTTTGCAATGGAACATTCACGAGCAAAACGGCTGATGATGCATGGCAATTCTTTGAAGAGGTAGCAGAAAATACTCTAGAATGGGAGCCTGTTAGTGTTGATAATAAGCAATTTACCACCTCAACTGCCACTAACAAGGGTGGTATATATAAAGTCAACCCTAATTTTGAGAGTGATGCCAAATTGACATCAGTAGTACGAAGACTTGAAGCATTAGAATTGAGCAAGGGAGCACAATCTTCAGCTTCCGAACCATCCAAGCTAGTGGTGTCTCCCATTTGTGTCCTTTGTGACAGCCAAGACCACTCAGTAGAACAATGCCCCGGGTTGCCAATTATCAAAGCGGAGCAAGCAAATGTACTCAATACATTTCGCAAGCCCAATCCCAATAACAACCCATTTAGTGAAACATACAATCCGGGATGGCGGAATCATCCCAACCTTTCATGAAAGTCTCCTCAAAGACAAGGTTATGGTGGATCATCATCATTTCAAGGACCATCTTCTAATAATCAATTTCTCAAGGGAAATCAATTCAGCACAACACCATCTGTTCCTCCATATGTCCCTCCCAATCAAAGAAAACCATCTTTAGAGGACACTCTCCAACAATTCATGCAGAGCCAACTAATAACTAATCAAACTCAAGCCCAAATGTGTCACAATCAGGATCAAACGATAGCCAGGCTCGAGGTTCAGATAGAACAGTTAGCTGCAACTGTTAGGGAGAGAGAGAAAGGACATTTCCCTAGTCAAACTGTGCCCAACCCGAGAGGACAACCTGCTCCTCAAAATACTCCAACAGGCCAATTTGAAATTAGTTCTGATTCAAACCGTCAAGTCCAATCCATCCACACTTTACGGTCAGGCAAAAGAGTGGACAACCAAGTCCAAGATCCACCAAACAATCCTAATACTGTAAAAGAAAAAAAGGAACCAAAGGATTCAACAAAGAAAGATGATCAAGTTATTGTTGACAATCAAGATAAACCTTTTGTGCCCAAAGCCCCATTTCCTCAACGTCTTCAACCAACGAGGAAGAAAAATCACTGCGAGGGAATTTTGAAAGTTTTCAAAAACGTTCAAATCAATATTCCATTCTTGGATGCCATTAATCAGATACCTTCATATGCTAAATTTCTAAAAGACCTAACCACGGTCAAGAGGAAAAGTTCTGTGCCTCGTGAAGCTGCATTTTCTACACAGGCATCATGTCTCATCCAGCAACCCATTGCACCCAAATATGAGGATCCAAGGAGTCCAACTATTTCTATTAGGATAGGAGATCAGGTTATGGATCGGTGTCTACTAGATTTAGGGGCAAGTGTAAACCTTTTACCCTATTCTGTGTACAAACAATTAGGTTTAGGGGAGTTACAACCCACTAACCTTACATTGCTTCTAGCAGATAGGTCAGTTAAGGTCCCCAAGGGAATTATTGAAGATGTTATTTTGAAGGTCGACGAATTCTATTTTCCTGCTGACTTTGTGGTCTTAGACACTGAACCAGTTAGAGATCCAAGCAATCACTCCCCTGTGATTTTAGGGAGACCATTCCTTGCTACTGCTGATGCTGTTATTAGATGTAAGAATGGAGTCATGACCTTATCATTTGGGAATATGACAGTTGAGCTAAACGTTTTCCATACTAGTTCCCAGCCACATGTAATGGACGATCATGAGGAGATCAACATGATTGATGTGTCAGTCAATCACACCTTTGAGGAATCTTGCTATGAAGACCCCTTGGAGAAATGCTTGGCCCATTTTGGAATGAATTTTGATATTGAGGAGTCCATAGAAGAGGTGAATGCATTGTTAGATTCTGTCCCCATCATGGACACCAACCTATGGAGACCTAAGGTAGAACTCTCACCACTGTCAACATCTGTTCCTGTTCCGTCAATCGTTGAGCCTCCCAAGTTGGAGCTCAAACCTTTACCTGACACATTGAAGTATGCTTTCCTAGGTAAGTCAGAAACCTTGCCTGTAATCATATCCTCTCATTTAGATAAGGAACAAGAAGAAAAGTTGCTAGATGTTCTTGCGAAACATAAGGAAGCCATAAGATGGACCATAGCAGACATCAAGGGAATTAGCCCCTCTGTGGTAATGCACCAAATTCATCTTGAAGAGAATGCCAAGACCTCGAGAGAACCACAGAGGCGTTTAAACCCACTTTTGAAAGAGGTGGTGAGAGCGGAGATAATAAAATTATTAGATGCGGGTATCATTTACCCTATCTCTGACAGTCAGTGGGTTAGTCCAATACAAGTTGTACCCAAAAAGTCCGGAGTCACAGTTGTTACTAATGAGAACAATGAGTTGGTTCCAACTCGTGTTCAAACTGGTTGGCGAGTGTGCATAGACTATAGAAAACTCAACTCCATGACTAGGAAAGATCATTTTTCTCTGCCTTTCATTGACCAAATGTTAGAACGTATCGCCGGTCATGCATATTATTCCTTTCTCGATGGTTATTCAGGATATAACCAAATCCACATAGCTCGTGAGGACCAAGAGAAAACGACATTCACATGTCCGTTTGGCATATTTGCATATCGTCGCATGCCCTTTGGGCTGTGCAATGCATCTGCTACTTTTCAGCGGTGTATGTTGAGCATCTTTTCAGATATGGTTGAGAGATTTCTCGAGGTTTTCATGGATGACTTCTCTGTCTTTGGGTCTACTTTTGATGAGGGTTTATATCATCTATCATTGGTATTGATAAGATGCAAGGAGAAGAACCTAGTTCTTAATTGGGAAAAATGCTATTTCATGGTGAAATCCGGGATTGTCTTAGGACACATTGTTTCTAATAGAGGTATAGAGGTTGATAAAGGTAAGGTAGAGCTAATCACCAAATTACCACCTCCTAGAACTGTTCGGGAGGTGCGATCTTTCCTAGGCCATGCTGGATTTTACCGCCACTTTATCAAAGATTTTTCTAAAATCTCCAAACCTCTTTGTGATCTTCTAGCAAAGGATGCTCCTTTTGAGTTCACCCCTTCTTGTTTGGAAGCCTTTGAAAGGCTAAAGACCGAGTTAACCACGACACCCATCATCCGACCACCTGATTAGAATCTCCCATTTGAGGTGATGTGTGACGCTTCTGACTATGCTATAGGGGTTGTCCTAGGCCAACGAGTGGATAAACTTCCTCATGTCATTTGCTATGCCAGTAAGACTCTTAACGATGCTCAACTGAATTATTCTACCACTGAAAAAGAGTTGTTGGCAATCGTTTTCGCTCTTGACAAATTTCGTCCATACCTTATAGGTTCTAAGGTCCTAATCTACACCGATCATGCAGCTTTAAAGTACCTTCTCATGAAAAAAGATGCTAAAGCCCGTTTAATCCGTTGGATCTTACTCCTACAGGAATTCGACTTACAAATTCATGATAAAAAGGGAGCTGAGAATGTTGTAGCAGATCATTTGTCTAGGATTGTGGTAGAATCTGTGTCCGACTCACTACCTGTCTTTGAGACATTTCCTGATGAGCAGTTAATGTCCGTCTCCTCTTCAATTGTTCCATGGTATGCTGACATTGTGAATTATCTTGTCACGGAACAGATGCCCGATTCATGGACCAAACAAGAACGATTGCGTTTCTTAGCTAAGATCAAATGGTTCTTCTGGGATGAACCATACTTGTTCAAGTACTGTCCCGATCAGATCATTCGACGCTGCATTCCTGACTCAGAATTTTGGAGCATCCTTTCATTTTGCCATGACCAAGCCTGTGGAGGTCATTTTAGTGGGAAGAAAACTGCTACAAAAATTTTGCAATGTGGTTTTTATTGGCCCACTCTATTCCGTGACGCACATGTCTATTGTCAATCATGTGATCGTTGTCAACGATTAGGAAAGATTACACGCCGGAACGAAATGCCGTTAAACCCGATCTTAGTTGTCGAAATCTTTGATGTTTGGGGCATTGACTTCATGGGTCCCTTTCCGATATCCCATGGATACCAATATATCCTTGTAGCAGTTGACTACGTCTCTAAATGGATAGAGGCGGTAGCATGTAAAACTAATGACCACAAAGTTGTGGTAAACTTCTTGAAAGAGAATGTATTTTCACGTTTTGGCTTTCCTCGTGCAATCATCAGCGATGGTGGAAAACATTTCTGCAATCGTACATTTGAAGCCTTAATGAGAAAATATTACATCAATCATAGAGTAGCCACCCCTTACCACCCACAGACTAGTGGCCAAGTAGAAGTTTCCAATCGAGCCATCAAGACCATTCTAGAGAAAACTGTGAACACTACTAGAAAAGATTGGTCTCTTCGTCTGACTGATGCCTTATGGGCATATAGAACTGCATTCAAAACTCCTATTGGAATGTCTCCATATAGGTTAGTTTATGAAAAGGCTTGTCATCTTCCTGTCGAGTTAGAACATAAAGCATACTGGGCAATCAAACGCCTAAATTTTGATCTAGACAAGGCAGGAGAATCTAGGAAACTTCAACTTGATGAGCTTGAAGAGATAAGGAATGATGCATATGACTGGTCAAAACGGAACAAGGATCGTATGAAGATTATACATGATAAGATCATAACTCGGAAGGAATTTCAACCAGGACAAAAAGTCTTGCTGTACAATTCCCGTCTACATCTCTTTCCGGGAAAACTGAAATCTCGTTGGACCGGTCCATACATTGTTCATAAGGTACATTCACATGGTGCAGTTGAAGTCCACAATACCACGGATGGTACCACTTTTCAAGTAAATGGTCATCGTTTAAAACCATACCGTGAGTATCTAAGCCTGAAGTGGAGGAAATCCTTCTGGAAAATCCTGTTTATCAGGATTGATCTCTATATATATTAGGGATCCATTTATGTATTATAGTTTTTATATTTTTTCTCTTAACTAGACAATGATGAATGACATCCACTCGTCCTTATCAGGTACTATCTACCCTTCACATTCTTACATTTGTAGCATGCTATGCATTCATTCATACATTGAGGACAATGCATGAGATAAGTGTGGGGGAGGGTTAACATATGCTTTCTTTTAAGTTTTCCAAAAAAAAAAAAAGAGAAAAAAAAGAAAAAAAATAATAACAATAATAATAAAGATTAAAAATATATATATATAATTTTTTAAAAAAACTTTTTGAAAATATAATTAATATTTTGACATATTTTTTTTGTAAGAAATTAAGTAATTTTAAGGAATAGGAAAATCCAAATTAGGATTTCTTATACTTGGTCAAAATAAGATTATTTGTTTGATTTTTAGGGTTAGGAAGATAATTTGTCAAAGTAATTTAGTCTTGATCTTTACCTTGATGAAGTATGCATACCTCATACACTTATACACTTAGGGTTCAAAAACAAAGATTCTTATGCCTTATAAAAAATATATATATAAAAAAAAGAAAAAGAAAAAGAAAGAAATAAGCAAATCTAATTATTGATTAGTTAGGTGCTTTGGCCTAAGCAAGCCTTAGTATTTACGCGAAAGATGATTAGATAAGTTAAAAAAATATATCCTTTGATTAAGCTGGGTATTTGTGCCTAATAAAGCATAAGTATTCACGCCTAAAGAAGGTCCATATAATAAAATTTTTAGTTTTGTGGCCTTGTTTGCTCGAGTTCTTAAATTCTTAGGGGTGTTTTCTCACCCGGTGCCCTAAGACCGTCTGGTTTGGGAGTCATCGATTAAAGGCTCGTTACATGGGCAGATTAGAAAGCCTAAACTAAGGATCAATACTACCAAAAAATAAATATATAATACATATATAAATAAATAAGGCATAAGAGTTAGAGTTAATTAACCCTTAGTCAAAATTTTCACAGTAACAAGTGCATATGACTTAAGGTAAAGTAACAGACTAGATGAGAAGTACAATTTGACTCCTTACCTTAATTGATAGCAAATTTTTGAATAGAGACTAAGTTTAGGAATGAAAAAATTCGATTTTCCTATAACTTATAGATTACTTAAATCTTACAATAATATTTCAAATATTTTTCTCTTTCAAAATGCTTTTCGAAAATACTAACTCTTTATTTTTCTTTCTTTATGGATTTTGTGGGTGCAATCCGCTGAAAACCCTCACGAGACAAAACTCGTCCTCTAGGGGAAACCTAGAGGTTTAACGGCTTGTTGCACAAGCTCAGTGCAATCGCGTGACCTGCGAAAGTGGTCTAATAATCATTGGTTTAGTTTTGTTGTTTTGCTCGAGGACGAGCAAAAGATAGGTGTGGGGGTGTGATCATACACATATTTTGCATTCTTTTCATTACACCCTTACATTTATCGTGTAATAATGATGCTAATTTTCTTGTCTTAAATATTTATTTTGCAGAAGATAATAATGAAGAGAAAGAGGATTAAATCAAATAAATACTAGTTAAAATCAGATTTAAGTGGATCTATTTGGTTAGCTGAGAATAATCCCAGATCTAGTTAGAACAAATCAAGGATTGGGGCAAATGTTCAGCTGAAGATCAGAGCAAATCAGACTGGATACAGTTTAGCATTTTAATCATATCTTTTGCTACCAAATCTCAAATCTGATGATTCAAGATGATCCAGAAAAAAGCTTCAAAGGGATACAACTTTTATGTTGATCACTCTTTCGGATTCTATCATCTATTAAGCAATATTCAGCACTCAATAAGTCATCAAACTGCAGAACAGATTCTGGATAAATCCAGTATGGAGATAAGGGAAAGATTGAAAAATTAGCCAACTCTTCCTATCTCCCCACACTCTCCCTTATCATTATTTTTCCTATAAATACTTGTACTCATTGAGAGATGAGGAAGACTAAGAGAGAGGGCTGAAAAGCTAGAGAAAGAAAGTTTTGAGCGTTGTAATGCGAGTTGGAGAGGTCAAGATGCTTTGTATTTAATGCTTATGGAATAAAATTCAGATTTCTTCTTCACAATCTTGCGACGTTCAGTCTAAGTTTTTCTTTAATTTTCTCTTTATTTTTATTGCTATTCTTTTCTTTTATATTTTATTTCATGAAGTCATCTCTTTTCTTTTATTAACTTCTTTTGTTTTCAGCCTCGCTTGGAGGAGGGAGACAACAAGGTGACGACAAGAAATAAGTTCACTAGTTCATCTACCTCTTCCTTCGTACCAATCTTTTAATTTTTTTTTCCTTCTTATTTTGGGTATTCAAATCTTCACAAAAAGGTTAGTATTTCCTTCTTCTTTTGCTTTCTTCATATTTTATTTTTCTTTTGCTTTCTTCTACAAGATTTTTTTATTTATTTATTTATTTAAAAAAAATAAAATTCCAACCTTCATTCAAGGGATTTCTCAACTAAAATAAGATAAGATTGAGATTTTTAATAACTAAAATTTTAAGAACAAGTCTCTGTGGATTCGATCCTATAACTTACCACTACACACTTTGCCAAAAAGATTTTAGTAAGTTTAGGTTTTATAACTTGTACGTGATTCAACAACGATGGAGTTTTTCATGAATTTCGAATCGCGAACACTAACTATTCTGTTAGAGCCAAAGAATTATGTTGTTTTGAAAAATAAGATTCCATTTCAGCACACCCATTTGAACTTGCCCAAACTCTAAATTTTAAAAACCACATTGACATTTTGGCAAGCCTTTCTTTAAATTGAACTTGAGAATGAATATGATCCTGAAATTCAACTTGGTAATTTAATTCTACTTCCTGATTCAATAATGAATTCGGTGTATTCACCTGATTTCAATCCTTCTCCAGAGTCCATATTGGATCCTGTGCCTGTCCATCGGGAAAGTGAATCACCAATCTTTTATAATCATCATGTTGAACTTGATTAATTTCATACTTTTGAAAGTCCTATTGACAAATTGGCA
Source organism: Agave tequilana (assembly GCA_038442645.1). Lineage (NCBI taxonomy): Eukaryota > Viridiplantae > Streptophyta > Magnoliopsida > Asparagales > Asparagaceae > Agave > Agave tequilana. Next base: position 27,014 of record JAVJIF010032770.1, read on the forward strand.
AGTCCTCATTTTTTACGAAATTGAACTAAATGAGGAATGTGACCTTGAGTCTCAAATTTGTGATCCAATTCAAATTTCTGAATCAATATTGACTCCTATTTTGCTACCTGATTTGAGCAATATTTTAGACTCAGTTTTAATTCTCATACCTGTCATTCTTGAACTTGAATCACCAATCTTAGAAAGTCACATTCCATTATGGGGAAATGAATGTAAACTTGAGTTTCAACTTCTTGATTTGAACCCATTTCCTGAACAAATTTTGACTCCTGAACCTTTACTTGACTTCAATCATTTTCCTGAGTCGATTGTAATTCATGCCCTTCCTGATTCCAGATCAATCATTTCATCTTTTTATACTCCATTTTGGGACGGAGGTGTTGATAATAATGACTCTAAAATTAGTTTGAAAATTTAGAAATTAGATGGGGTAAAATTCTTAATAAAAAACATTCATATATATATATATATATATATATATATATATATATATATATATATATATATATATATATATATCATTTTAGTGGGTTATATTAGAGAGGTTTCTAGTGGGTTCCTCCGAACTCCACACAAATTAGATTGGGCTGCATTTTGTGGACCAATCAGACCACCACCGGAACCACCACCTTAAGGTAATATTTTCCTTCCCTTTCTTCTTTTTTATATTTCTATGCATTAATTCATACATTAAGAATAATGCATGAGATAGGTGTGGGGGAGGATTCTAACATAACTTAGGTTTTGTTTTTATTATTTAAAAAAATTATTATTAAAATTTTCTTTACTTTTAAAAACTTCTTGAAAATAGAAACAATATTTTGACAAATTTTTTGTAAGAAATTAAGTCAATTTTAAGGAATAGGAGAATCATAATTAGGATTTCTTATACTTGGTCAAAATAAGATTATTTGTTTGATTTCTAAGGTTAGGAAGAAAATTTGTGAAAGTAATTTAGTCTTGATCTTTACCTTGCTAATATATGCATGCTTTATACACTTACACACTTAGGGTTTAAAAACAAAGATTCTAGTGCCTTATTTAAAAAAAAAAGATTATATATATATATATATATATATATATATATATATATATATATATATATATATATCCTCTGATTAAGCTGGATATTTGTGCCTCATAAAGCATAAGTATTCACGCCTAAAGGCGCTTCGTATAATAAAATCCTTAGTTTTGTGGCCTTATTTGCTCGAGTCCTTAAGTCCTTAGGGTGTCTACTCACCCGGTGCCTTAAGACCGTTTGGTTTGGGAGTCACCAATTAAAGGCTCGTTACATGGGCAAATCAGAAAGCTTAATAGAACTAAGGAATAATACCACCAAAAATAAATAAATAAATAAGGCATAAGAGTTAGAGATAAAAAATCCTTAGTCAAAATTTCACGGTCACGAAGGTGCATATGACTTAGGGTAAAGTAATTGACTAGATGAGGAGTACAATTGACTTCTTACTTTGATTGATAATAAATTTTGAATAGAGACTAAGTTTAGGAATGAAAAATTGGTTTTCCTATAACTTATAGATTACTTAATTCTTACAATAATATTTCAATATTTTTCTCTTTCAAAATGTGTTCTCAAAATACTAACATTTTGCTCTTTCTTTATGGATTTTGTGGGTGCAATCCATTGAAAATTCTCACCAGACAAAACTCGTCCTCTAGGGGAAACCTAGAGGTTTAACGGCTTATTACACATAGTGACCTGCGAAAGTGGTCCAATAATTTTTTGTTTAGTTTTGTTGTTTTGCTCGAGGACGAGTAAAAGATAGGTATGGGGGTGTGATCGGTCGCTGATATTGCACATTCATTGTCACATTCTCATACTTATTATATAATAAACTCTGCTTTTAAACTTAATTATTGTCTAATTTATATGCAGGCCCATTGCTAAAGGAAAGGAAAGAGAAACGAGCCCAAAAGCCCATCAAAATTCTGATTTAATACAGAATTAATTCGAAATCAGAAAATCAGGGTAGATCATGACAAATCAGAGAAGTTGAAGACCGATTAAAATAAATCTTCCAAAATCAATTAGTTAAAACCAAAGATCAAAAGTAGTTTCGTCAAATCCAGGAGCTAAAACAGGAAATCCAAAACCAGATAAAGAAAAATCGCTAAAATAGGAGTTGTACCCCTCTGGGTGTGGCCACCTGGCCATACCCATGCCGCAGAAATGCGGCCAAAATCGCGTTTCCGCGGCTTTGTTGAAGTTGTTGGGGGAGCGTTTGCTCCCCCTATCTTTGTACGCTCCTCCCCGTGGGTTTTGCCTATAAATATTGGGTTTTTCATAGACCAGAGGGAGCGACCATGCAGAGATAGATTCAAAGCCTGTTTTTTATTCTTTTTAGTGTAGGTTTTTATTTTTCTTTTTATATAATTTTCAGTTTTTATTTATGTAATTCAGAGGAAATCAGAGTTTTATAGGAGAATGAGAGTGAAGCTTGTGCTGAGAGTGACACTGGTGTAAGTTGCTCTTCTTTTCTCTTATTATTATAATATTGAATCTATAGTTACATTTTATGTTCTTTGTTTTTGAATTCTTCTTCTTCTTTTCTACTTCTCTTCTTTTGGTACCAATTGCTATTCAAGTGAGTCTTATAGCATCGAAAGAGCATTGCCTTTGCGAGTGCCACTGATAGCTCATGACGATAGATTTTAGTCTCATTCTGTATCATTTCATACTTGTATCGTCTTGATGATGTAATGTGAAAGAGACGTGAATCAACTCTTATGGACTATGTGCTGATTGCCCTCACTTCAAGGTAACATCGTCGCCAAAGACTTAATGTAAGCATTTGATCAGAGGAGGTAAGTATTTTTTTAGTTTTTCTTTCTTTTCGTTTAATTTTTAGTTTAATCACCTACACCACAATCTCCCAACTCTTTCAACATTTTTTAAAAAAAACTCATTTTCCTTTTTCTCCACCTTCTCAATCTGTCACTTTCTTCCTAACTTAACTTTAACCTATTTTTCTTTTTCTTTTAAAGAACTAAAAGAAGATCTTTAACCATTCTTTGTAACCTAAAAAAAAATTTACTAAAAAGCTTCCATTACTAGTCCCTCCTTGTAGATGACGACCCGCATAGCCATTTGCTATCACGGTAGTATTGAGAACTTGCACTTCTATTTTGTATTTCTGAAATTCTGTATTCTCGTATGCAGGTTCTATCTCAATCATCAACCTTAACTTAGGCTAGATTTTTTTTTCCTTTTTATTATTTGCTTTTTTTTTGTTTTTGACAACTTGTTGATATGTATTATAATTATAATTATTCATATGCAAATAGTGATCCATATTTCACCCTGACCTATTTTTCATATATTACCAATCGGTATATCATAACTTTAACCAACCTAGTGAGTCAGATTGATCTTATCCGAATCAATACATGCCCTACTCTCAATACTATGAACAAGACTGGAATAATCATCACTACTCTTCACAGAGTCAATGGGGATACAACTCCTTGAGTCATATTGTTAACCACCTTACCAACATTCAGTTTCATATACTCCTTCTCCTGAACAATCATTAGAAGAATCAATTGGCTGGGAAAAGAGGATGGAAGCCTTAGAAGAGCTTGAGCGACGAATTCAAATTCTAGAAGACTTAAAATCCCATTAAATTTTCAAATCAAAGATCCTTACTCTATTTTTCAAGAAAAACATACCAACTTAGAAAAGAGTATGGAATCCTTGATTCATTTCCAAAGTGATCCTTTAAATATGATAGAAGCAAGACTTAGTCGATTGTAAAACATACGAAGAAATAAGAAAACTCTTCCTACCCAATCTTTGGCTATTCCCGACACTTCTAACCATATTGATAAAAACAAAGAATCATGAAATCCTAAAAATTTTGACCAAGATTCAATCACATCACACAAACTTGAACTTGATCATTTTCAAACCTTAGACAAATTGGCAAGTTTTTCATTCAATGAGATTGAACTTAAATGTGAATGTGACCCCGATCCCCAACCTTGTGATTCAGTTTCCATTTTCGAATATATGTTGACTCCGGTATCATTACCAAATTTGGACCAATTTTCTGAGGCAACATCTATTCCCGTGCCCATAAATTTAGAAATTGAATCACCAATTTTGGATAGTCACATTCCATTGTTGGGAAGAGAATGTGAATTCAGTTCTTTGATTTGGACCCTATTATTGAACCAATACCAACTCTCGAACCCGAAGTTGATTTTTTCGAGTTAGTATTGGTTCCCAAACTTTTCATTTCAGAGCCCAAATCATCCATCCCACAAAATCACATTCTATTGTTGGACTAAGGTATTGACCACAATGACTCCGTGATGATTTTTCAAGACTGATCATATGAAGGGAATTGAGTTTCTTGATAGGATCTTTCATGATCCTATTCATATTGGGTATTATAAATATGTAAATAGAAAAGAGGCCAATAAATGTGGGTTCCGTGAACCACCACATTATCTTGATTGGGTAGGAACGCTTGACCCAATCTGACCACCACCAGAACCACCACCTTGAGGTAACAATATTTCTTCCCTTTCTGCTTTTTCATACATTTATGCATTAATTTATACATTGAGAACAATGCATGAGATAGATGTGGAGGAGGGTTCTAACATAACTTAGATTTTCTTTTTATTAAAAAAAATTATTAACATTTTCTTTGCTTTTAAAAACTTTTTGAAAAAAGAACAATAATTTGACATATTTTTTGTAAAAATTAAGTTAATTTTAAGGAATAGGAGAATCATAATTAGGATTTCATATACTTTATCAAAATAAGATTATTTATTTGATTTCAAGGGTTAGGAAGAAATTTTGAAAAAGTAATTTAGTCTTAATTTTTATCCTGATGAAATATGCATGCTTTATACACTTACACACTTAGGGTTCAAAAATAAAGATTCTTATGCTTTATTAAAAAAGAAAATATATATGTATAATATATCAAAAATCTTCTGATTAAGCTTGGTATTTGTGCCTCATAAAGTATAAGTATTCACATCTAAAATCGGTCCATATAATAAAATTCTTAGTTTTGTGGCCTTGTTTGCTCGAGTCCTTAAGTCTTTGGTAGTATTTTCTCACCTGGTGCCCTAAGACCGTTTAGTTTGGGAGTCACTGATAAAAGGCTCATTCATGGGCAGATTAGAAAGCCTAATAGAACTAAGGAATAATACTACCAAAAATATTAAAAAAAATAAGGCATAAGAGTTAGAGTTAAAGAACCCCGAGTCAAAATTTCACGGTCACAAGGTGCATATGACTTAGGGTAAAATAATAGACTAAATGAGAAATACAATTTGACTCCTTACTTTGATTGATAACAAGTTATTGAATAAAGACTATGTTTAGGAATGAAAAATTCGATTTTCCTATAACTTATAGATTATTTGAACTCTTACAATAATACTTCAAATATTTTTCTCTTTCAAAATGCTTTTCGAAAATACTAACTCTTTGTTTCTCTTTCTTTATAGATTTTGTGGGTATAATCTACTGAAAATCTTCATGAGACAAAACTCGTCCTCTAGGAAAAACTTAGAGGTTTAACGGCTTATTGAACATGCTCAGTGCAATCGCATGACCTGCAAAAGTGGTCTAATAAATTTTAGGTTTAGTTTTGATATTTTGCTCAAGGACGAGCAAAAGATAGGTGTGCGGGTGTGATCACACACGTGTGTTTTCATATCATATGTGTCACACTTTTACATTTTTAATTAAATAAAACTCTGTAATTAATGTATTTTCATGTTTAATAGTGTGTAGGATAATTAAAGAAGAAAATAGAGAGATAGACAGATTTATTCAATTAAATCTAAAAGTTCAAACGAAAGAGGATCGATTCAAATTCAGGGTTCTAAAGGCCATCTTATCTGAAGACCAGGTATATCAGATAAGATAATATCATTCAAATTCAAAAGAAAAATGGATTAGAAGAAGACGCTATCAATTTCACTAAGGATAAAGAGATAAATTATCAAATCTAAAAATGAAATTCAAAATTTAAAAGGATAAATGAATAGAGAAAAGATCAATAATTGAGATGAAGCAATTTAAACTCGGATTCAGACTGGATATCTTTTAGTATTTGAATCATAACTTTCGCTATAAAAACTCAAATCTGATGATTCAAGATGATTTAGAAAGAAGACTTAAAGGGTTATAACTCTTATATTAATTACTATTTCTAATTCTCTCATTCGATAATTTATATTCAGCAATCAACACGCCAACAAGTTGCAGATCAGAATTGAATATCCACATTAAATCAAGTTTGGAGATAAGGGGAGAATTCAAATTCAGAAATAACCAGCTCCCCCTATCTTTTGACTCGTTTTCTTATCCATTTCTATCCTATAAATATCTCAGACATCAAAGGCAGGAGGGACGATGAAGTAGAGAATAGAATAGATTTTTGTATAGGTTTAACCTAGGTTCTTCTTTCTCTTTTAACGTCATTTTTATTTTTCTTTATGAAACGGAGAGGAGATAAGAGTTTCATGGAGGAATGAGAAAGGAGCTTGTTCTGAGAGTGACACCGGTGTAAGTATTCATCTTTTCTTTCATTGTTATTTAATCGAATCGAAAGTTACCTTTTCTTCTTTATTCTTGTTTTTGTTTACTTTCCTCTAATGTGTTTGTAATCCAAATGAATTCAATAGTCTTGAGAGTGCTTCGCCATTGCAAGTGCCATTGATGGCCTATGGTGATGAATAACCATTCCTTTGTTAGTTTAACTTGCCCTTTTATTCATAGTGTAGATCGTGTTGGCCCGAAGGCCTTCCACCCTAGTTTTGATGATGATTAGCTCATGTAGTTATGTTTACTAATATTCTTGTGTTTTTAGTCTCAGATCAGTAATCAAGATATTAGTTGGTGATTGCTTCCAAAAGAGGTATTTTAGAAGCTTTCACATGGTGATTTCAGGGCTCAAGCATCAAGATCACACTTTGCCTAGCTCATGGATGGAGTTTTGGACCGAGTCGACTTGAAGATGAAGATCGTCAAGAAGACTTAGGTATCCTAGTTTAGGTTTGTGTGTTTTAGATCCATTTGTAAAGCTTAGTATAGTTTTATGCTCAAGTGCACAACACACACGTTTTATATTTGGATATTGATTTTTTGGTTTTGGTTTAACCAATATTTGTTTTCATGAATAGTTGATCAAAACAAGTTTAATTGATTTATGTATGGTAGATGTATTCTTTCTATACATGCATGCTTAACTTCTTAAACAAACTTATTTTGACTTTCCTATTCATGTATTGAAAAATCCAAGTTTGATAAAATACAAGTTTTAGTTTTTGGTAAAAATGTTAAAACACAAAATAGTTTCATATGCTTGATATTTGAGCTAAACTTTTTATCACATGTTTATGTATCAATGTAAAATGATAAAACTATTTTTGGGTATTTTTACAAGACTTAAAAGAATTTTTAAAGATTTTTTTTTAGTGTTTCTGACCCAGAACTGTGCTGACAGGCCTCGCCGGTCGACCGGGCGGTCGACCGACGTGCACAGACCTGTGCACGTCTGCTGGCACAGTGGGCCGGTCGGCTGGCCGGCCGACCGGACCAGAGAGCTTTGCTCTCTGTATCTAGGCGGTCGACCGTGCGGTCGACCGGACCAGAAAGCTTTGCTCTCTGTATCTGGGCGGTCGGCCGAGCGGTCGACCGGTTTGGCCCAACGGTCATATTTATGACCGTTGGCGGTCGACCGGGCGGTCGACCGCAAGCCTGTCAGGCTGCCAGATCAGCCCAACGGCTAGTTTTCTATTTGGCCTATAAATACCCCATTTCTTGGGGGTTTTAGCTAAGATTTTCAAGAGCAAAAATTACAATATTCTCTAGTGTTTAAAACAAGTTTTAAAAAGTTTTAGAGCTTCAAAAGATCAATCTTATTTGTTTTAGAGTTTTTGAAAAAATCAAAGAAAATAGAAAATTTGGAGATTTGTTTTGGTTCTTCATTTCTATCTTTTGCAAGAGTTTTCCCAAGTATTTTTCTTTGAGTTTTTATTTTCAAAACTCTAGTTTTTCCACACTTGAGCTATCTTCTATCCTAATCTATTTAGGATCTTTTTGTTTGTGGAAAAGGAGAGATTGTTTGTGGTTGAAAGAGACCACCTATTGTATACCCTCATTATTTGGTTGCTCCCTCTTTGGTAGAGGTTGAGGTTGTGGATTTGAGGTGATTGGTTTGCTCCCTCTTTGTTAGAGGTGGAGATTGGTGTTTACTTCCTCTTTGTGAGGTGGAGTTGGTTGTTGATTTGTATCCCTCAAGTGTGAGGTGGATTGGTTATTGTTTGGCTAAGGGCCTACCCCTCTTGTGTGAGGTGGTGTTTGTATTGAGAGAGAAGTTCGGTACTCCTATTGTTGTAACAAATCCTCCTCGGTGGAGGTTCCCTCGGTGGGAGAATAGTGGATTAGAAATTCTTCTCGGTGAAGGCGGGGACGTAGAGCTAGGGGTTCGAACCTAGGAACATATCCTTGTGTTTGCGTTTGATCCACTTGTCTCTCTAACTCTCTCTCATTACTTTGTGCAAAGCATTATTCATATTGTTATATTATTCATTACTTGTGTTGTGCCTTGCATATATTCATATTGCCTATTCATCTTATATGCTTGGTTGTTTGTGTGTGCCTCACTTGTACTTAACCACAAGAGCTTCATATAGCACCTCAACCCATATCTAGGGGAATCAAGAGGAGTTAGTCCAGAGCCCTTCACGGGGAATTCGGCTACACTTGTGTGTTGTATTAAGTGTGTTGCAAAATTTGCATTAGCTTCCGCATTCAGCGCATTTAGTTTATAGATTAGCCATATCACCTATTCACCCCCCTCTAGGTGATTTCAGATCGGGATGGGAAAGATTCTACATACCATACTTGATCGCCTTTAAAAACTAGGTAAGTCGTAGCGACGGATCACAGAAGTGGTAAGTAAGAATTTTCAGTTTTCTTTTAATTCTTAGTTTAGAATTCTACTCCAAAACCAACATTCTCCTTTTATAAATAAAACAACAACAACATCATCATCTTTTATTTTATCATCTTCTTTACGTCTTCTAACTTAACTTTATTATTTTGTTTTTCTAAAACTGAGAAGAAATTCCTAACATATTTTTGTAAACTCAAAAAGAAACGAAGTTACTTAAAAGCTTCCATCGCTAGTCCCTCCTTGTGGATCACGATCCGCATATCCACTTGATATAGCGGTAGTATTGAGTACTTGCACACTTCTATTATAAAGTTCTGAAATTATATATTTTCTGTGTGCAGGTTCCAACTCAATCAAATTTTGGCGCCGTTGTCGGGGAGGGACGGTAAGTTTTCGTTTTCTTTTTTGATTTACTTACACAATTTAATATTTTCTTCTTTGTTTTTGTGTGCAAGTGTTGAATTTAGGAATCGAAGAGCTGCAGTTGACATATTACTTTTTGTGTCTCTGCTCAAGAAGGCAGAGCATCAGAGCCCACAACTGTGTCGCGCAAACGCGGAAAAAGCCGTTTTTCCACGGCATTTGTGGTGGACTACTAATTGATCTTTTTGCAAGTATTTTCACAATGCAAAATAAAGCTTCTGCATGTGTTAGATTTCGTTATTAATTTATTTCGCACACTGTATTTAATTCAACAGTAAAATTAATACCACCTATCAAGAACATGCTTCTCATCAGGCACATATTTTCGGAGTCAAGACACATGAAAAATATCATGTACCCCTTCAAGAGATGGGAGTAAAGCCAGCTTGTAAGCAACATCACCAATTCGTTTCACAATTTCAAATGGCCTAATATATCTTGAACTCAACTGCCTTTTACTACTAAATTTGATAATACCTCGAGTTGGTGATATTTTAAGAAATACATAATCTCCAATCACGAACTCCAGAGGTCTCCTTTTGGAATCTGCCCAATTTCGTTGGCGGTCTTGAGCAGCTTGAAGATGCTTCTGTTGGCCCAAAGGCCTTCCACCCTAATTTTGATGATGATTAACTCATGTAGTTATGTTTACTAATAATCTTGTGTTGTTTAAGTTTCAGATCATTAACCAATATATTAGTTGGTGATTAGCTTCAATAGGGAGTTTAGAAGCTTTTCATAGTGATTCCAGGGCCAAAGCTTCATGATCACACATTGCCTAGCCCATGGATGGAGTTCTGGAGCAAGTCAACTTGAAGATGAAGATCATCAAGAAGACTTAGGTATCCATAGTTTAAATAGTGTGTTTAGATCCATTTGTAAAGCTTAGTATAGTTGATATGCTCAAGTGCACAAACACACACGTTTCATGTTTTGGATTTGGTTTTCATGAATAATAGATCAAAATAAGTTTAATTTGTTTATATGCATAGTAGATGGTTTCTATTTATACATGCATGCTTAAACTTCTTAAACAAACTTATTTTGACTATCCTATTCATGTTTTGGAAAAATCAAGTTTGATAAAAATACAAGTTTTGTTTTTGATAAAATTTGCAAGACTCAAAAATGAATTGATATGATTGATATATGTCTTGAAATTTTTATCACTTGTTTGTGTTTCAATATAATATGTTAAAACAAGTTTTATGGGATTTTTAGAAAAGATAAAAGATTTTTATAAAATATTTTTCCCAGTTTTTCTGACCCAGATTTCTGTTCCAGGCTTCAATCAGTCGACTAAGTCAACTGACCTAGTCGACTTGGCTGAAGTCGGTCGACCAGGCCGGTCGACCGACATGCACAAATCTGTGCACGTTTGGAGACACTGGGACGGTCGACCGTCCGGGTCGACCGGGCTGAGAGCAGTGCTCTCTGTTTGTTTGGGTCGACCGGGCCGGTCGACCGTGATTGCCCAACGGTCACATTTCTGACCGTTGGCGGTCGACCGGGCCGGTCGACCGTCAGCCTGTCAGGCTGCCACATCAGCCTAACGGCTAGTTTTCTGATGGAGGTATAAATACCCCCTCTCTTGGGCTGTTTTGACAAGACTTTTGACAAGAAAATTTTCAGAGTTTGTTTAGTGTTTAAACTAGTTTTCAAAAGAGTTTTTGAGCCAAAAAGATTTCATCTCTCTTGTTTTGGGTTTTTGAAAAATCAAAGAAAATAGGAATTTGGGATATTTGTATTGGTTTTCATTCTCTATCTTTTACAAGAGTTTTCCCAAGTATTTTCTTTGTTGCTTGTTTCTAAAAACACCTAGTTTCCACACTTGAGCTATCATACTATCCTAATCTATTAGGATCCTTGTTTTGGGAAAAGAAAGAAAAAAAAAAGGAGAGATTGAGTTTGTGGTCTTTGGAACCACTTGTTGTAAACACCCTTATTCTTGTTGTATCCCTCTTCGGTAGAGGTGATCGGGTGATTGGTTTGCTCCCTCTAGTGAGAGGTGGAGTTTGGTTGTAAACCCTCTTCGGTAGAGGTGTTGTGGTTGTTTGGCTACGGGCCTACCCTCGGTTGTGAGGTGGTTGTTTGAGAGAGGAGTTCGGTACTCTCTTGTTGTAAAAATCCTTCTCGGTGAAGGTTCCCTCGGTGGGAGTCCTCGGTGGACGTTATAGTGGATTGGAAATCCTACACGGTGGTGTAGGCGGGGATGTAGAGCTAGGGGCTCGAACCTCGAAACATATCTTTGCTTTTGCGTTTGATCCACTTGTCTCTCTAACTCTCTCCCATTTATTTGTGCAAATCATCATTCATATCATCATATCATATTTGCTTGTGTTGAGCATAATTCATATTGTCATATCATATCTATTTGCTTGTGTTGTGCCTTGCATAATTCACATTGCTATATCTTGTATATGCTTGGTTGTTTGTGTGTGCCTCACTTGTACTTAATCAACAAGAGCTTCACATAGCACCTCAACCCATTCAAGGGGAATCAAGAGGAGTTAGTCCAGAACCCTTCACGGGGAATTCGGCTACACTTGTTGATTGTATTAAGTGTGTTACAAAATTTGCATTAGCTTCTGCATTTAGCGCATTTAGTTCCTAGATTAGCACTTACACCTATTCACCCCCTTCTAGGTGTTTTTCAATTGGTATCAGAGCTAGTGCTCCTGATATTAGGCTTAACATCCTAGGAGTGAGATCCATTTGGTTGCTAATCTATTATTTGCATTTGCTTGTTTGCACACATATAGTTTACCATGGCTTTCATGACCCCACCTATGTTTGACCCTTCCAACATTCATGTTTGGAAGATTAGGATGACCGTTTATTTACAAACCCTAGGACATAAGGTTTATCTTGCCATTACCAAGGAATCTTATCTTGGTGATCGCAATCATATAGGGGCCAATGCATTAGCCCTTGAGGCTATTAGAAGCACATTATCTAAAGATTATCTTTTACATGTTTCTAACATTGATTCCGCCTTTGCAGTGTGGAATTTGTTGACAACCACCAACACCTCCAAGCTTCAAGTGCAAATCCAGAAGAGGAGTCTAGTGGAGAATCTGACTCACAATGCTATATGGTCCAAGGGAATGACTCCCTTGAGGTACAATCGGAATCTCTATTAGATGCTAATGATGCTAGTTCTTCATGTGATGATATTGTAGATCCCCATGCTTTAAATGAAGAACTTTCTATTGTTTGTGAAAAATTAATAGATAAATATAATTTGTTGAAAAAGAAGAGTCTAGGCATTAATAATAAAAATAAAAATTTGATTGCTAGACTTGATGTTGTTTTGCAAGAGAAAGAGGAGATTGCTAATGAGAGGGATTCATTAAAATCTCAACTTGATCTTGCACTTAAAGAAAATGAATTTTTAAAATCTAAAAATGATTGCCATGTTCTTTTGAAGAAAAATGAAAATTTGTCTTCAAAAGTTGATTTTGTTTTAAAGGAGAATGTTGCTTTGAAAAATAAAATTATTTTTATTTCAAATGAGTTGAATGTTTGTTTAGATAAGAATATTATTTTGCAAAATAAGATGGATGCACATGTTTGTCATGCTAGTGTAGCTTCTTCATCTAGTCTACCTAATGCATGTGCCTCTTCTTCTAAGATTAATGATGATATTGTATGTTAAAGAAGAGAGTAGATTGTTTGGGCTCCACTATGAGCCAATGTGCCATGAACCACTCACGCTTGGAATCCTTGGTTCGAAAGAAACAAGTTCCAACTTTTATGCATGCACACCATACACGGCATACACATGCTTCTCACGGACACACCCATCACCATATGTATGCTTATGTGTACACTTGTACACATTGTGGACGTAAGGGCCACCTTGCTAAATTTTGCTTTGATAGATTACATACTTCAAATTTAGCAAAGAATTTTATTTGGGTTAGAGAAGGTACTAACCCCCTTGGACCCAAAAGAGTATGGGTACCAAAGACCACCCCTCCTTTGTTTAATGTAGGTGTGGGCTCTCACATGACATGAGAGTAGCCGTACCTTGGAGTGGATGCGTTCTGAGCTTAAAGGAAATCAATTGGATGCATCACTTTCAAGGGAAGATTTGGTGGAGAGGACCACCATGTTTTGGAGACAAGGAAAGTTGCCTTTTAGGTTTGGTAACGATTCCTAACTCCTTATTTATTGTTTACATGCTTTCCATGTTTATCTTTCATAGCATGTTTCATTGTTTAGTGATTAGTATGAAAATGCCATGCTTATTAGACTTGTGATATACATGTTTAGTCATTTTGAGACGCCCATGTTTAATATGGATAAATTCTTTTGTGTTCTCACTATTTGGTTGATATTGCGTATATCATATTTCTAATAACATGTAGATATTCATAATAATCATGATTTTGTTTATCATGTTGAATTTTATCTTGTTTTTGATGCTACATGATTTGAATATATGTTTAGATGTTAGTTTTCATTAAGACTAGGACTTATACTTGTACATATAGTGGGCCACAAATAAATCTATATATGTTGGGCTTGATTGCTTATTTGAACCCATTAGATGTGCTAGTATAGTCTAGTTTTGATGATCTATACATTTTAAACTTGTATTCCTATTTTTGGATTTGATTTATAAGTTTTCACTTCATGTATATGTTTGTATTGCCAAACTTTAAGATATACATGTATACCTCTTGAGTCATTTGCCTTTCATGCAAATCTATATATGGACTCAATTGTGTTTAGGGATATGTATGTATACTTATTGTGTTGACAATTCATACATATACCATGAAATGAAATTTGTTTTGGAGGAAGATTTAGTTTTTCTTGATTTTGTGTTTAATTGTTTAACTTCATGTATATGTCTATCTTGTCCAAACTATTAGATATACATGTTTATCCTTTTGAGCCACGTGCCTTAATGCATATATTTTGTGGACTCGTTGTGTTTTGGATATGTATGTATATTTTAATTTGTACTTGATATACATATGCCATGAAGATTAAATAAGTTTTGATAATTTCGTGTTTTCAATGTTTAAGGAATAATTGAGCTTAATTGAATATTTTCATGATTATGATATTCACACTTATTTGTACACTCACATTTATTGCTTGCTCATGTTTTGTATTCATGAGTCATATTTATGCCTAATTGAATTAGAGTGTTGATTATCATGTGGATTTCATGTTTTATGAAAATTATTTTTAGTTTATTCCTTGCTTGAAGGATTTCGCACTAGTTAACAAGTTTTTCATTTTGACTAGTTCGTATTCTTCAATTTGGTAGTGATTTTCAAACAAAACTACATTTTCAAATCTATTTTTGAAAACCCCTACCATCCACGGGAGGTTGATGGGAGTCCATGCCTTGTATGTTTATATTGAAAATCTTTTTAAACTTGTGCATGAGATGGGAGGATTAGTAATATGATGTATACATTTGAACTTATTGCTATGTCAATTGGTATCATTGAACCCTTTCAATTGGTATCATTTTGATTTTTTTTTTTTGTATACTCATATGTTTATTGTGTATGTATATTTTCAATTGGTATCATCTATTGGTGATTGATACTCATTCTATTTCATACACATATACTTGTTTTATTTGTGCTTAAGATATAAATTTTCACACAAATTTTGTTTATGCTAGAGCTTGAGCTTCAACTTTATTTCAATTAATTTAGTTTTCAATTGGTATCTTATTACAAGCCTACGCATTATTTTTGTTGGTATTTCATAAAGGGGGAGAAAATTCGTTTTTCATATTTCAATTGGTACTTGTATTTTCACTCCCTTACTTTATGATAAAAAAATAGTCATTTCAATTGTTTATATGACTTAAAAAGAAAAATACTATCTTTTGATATCAAGATGTTTTGTGTTTTAAATTGGTATCTAAAAATTTTGTTTAAAGAAAAATACAAAAGTTTTGATTTATATTGACTATATGCAAGGAGAGCTTAACATCTCTTCTACATATAGATTCATGATGAGTGTATCTTGTATTGAAGAGCTTAACATCTCTTCTTTATGTGGTACACGTGTGTAGGGGGAGCTTCACATCTCCTCTTATGCATTACATAATGTGTGTTATGTGAATTTGGGCTTAACATCCCTCCTTCATGTAATGCATATGTGTAGTGAAGCTAACTTAGCGTCTTCCTCTTCATGAATATATATAGCATATAACATTTATTGATCTTTATTTACTTTTCTATTGGTATCAAGATGCTTCATTGACATATTTTTCTATTGATATCATGTTGTTTAAAGTCACCCCTATTGACCTGTTTTTGTTTTTAGACAAAAAGGGGGAGAACATTGTTTTATTGTTTTGATTGACAAAAGGGGGAGAAAGATTTTTACCCCTCATTTATTGTTTGATTGTTTACCCCTTTGTTGATGATTGACAAAAAGGGGGAGAATAATTTGTGTTTTATAAGTGTTTTATATGCATACTTATGTTTTTACATATATTAAGTTTTATTGGTATCTAGAGCATCTAGTGTTTTTGTTAATGTTTTATTAATTTAATTGGTATCTAGAGCTTCTAGAACATGTTTATGTGTTTTATGCATGATGATGCATACATATTTTGAGTATGCATGTTTTGAAATCACCATGTTCATGCATAACAATAATACATAAAGATTTGTGTTTCATGTTTGTTTGAAAGTTTAAATTGGTATGCATTGTCATTCATTGCATACTTATTGTTTATTTGTTTATGCATGAGTTAAGGGGGAGCTTCTTTGAAGCTTAACTTTAATCCATGCATATATAACTCCATGAGTTTTGTCATCATCAAAAAGGGGGAGATTGTTGGCCCAAAGGCCTTCCACCCTAGTTTTGATGATGATTAACTCATGTAGTTATGTTTACTAATAATCTTGTGTTGTTTAAGTTTCAGATCATTAACCAAGATATTAGTTAGTGATTAGCTTCAATAAGGAGTTTAGAAGCTTTTCATAGTGATTCCAGGGCCAAAGCTTCATGATCACACATTGCCTAGCCCATGGATGGAGTTCTGGAGCAAGTCAACTTGAAGATGAAGATCATCAAGAAGACTTAGGTATCCATAGTTTAGATAGTGTGTTTAGATCTATTTGTAAAGCTTAGTATAGTTGATATGCTCAAGTGAACAAACACACACGTTTCATATTTTGGATTTAGTTTTCATGCATAATAGATCAAAACAAGTTTAATTTGTTTATATGTATAGTAGATGGTTTCTATTTATACATGCATGCTTAAACTTCTTAAACAAACTTATTTTGACTATCCTATTCATGTTTTGGAAAAATCAAGTTTGATAAAAATACAAGTTTTATTTTTGATAAAATTTGCAAGACTCAAAAATGAATTGATATGATTGATATATGTCTTAAAATTTTTATCACTTGTTTGTGTTTCAATATAATATGTTAAAACAAGTTTTATGGGATTTTCAGAAAAGATAAAAGATTTTTATAAAATATTTTTCCCAGTTTTTCTGACCCAGATTTCTGTTCCAGGCTTCAATCAGTCGACTAAGTCAACTGACCTAGTCGACTTGGCTGAAGTCGGTCGACCGGGCCGGTCGACCGACGTGCACAAATCTGTGCACGTTTGGAGACACTGGGACGGTCGACCGTCCGGGTCGACCGGGCTGAGAGCAGTGCTCTCTGTTGTTTGGGTCGACCGGGCCGGTCGACCGTGATTGCCCAACGGTCACATTTCTGACCGTTGGCGGTCGACCGGGCCGGTCGACCGTCAGCCTGTCAGGCTGCCACATCAGCCTAACGGCTAGTTTTCTGATGGAGGTATAAATACCCCATCTCTTGGGCTGTTTTGACAAGACTTTTGACAAGAAAATTTTCAGAGTTTGTTTAGTATTTAAACTAGTTTTCAAAAGAGTTTTTGAGCCAAAAAGATTTCATCTCTCTTGTTTTGGGTTTTTGAAAAATCAAAGAAAATAGGAATTTGGGATATTTGTATTGGTTTTCATTCTCTATCTTTTACAAGAGTTTTCCCAAGTATTTTCTTGTTGCTTGTTTCCAAAAACACCTAGTTTCCACACTTGAGCTATCATACTATCCTAATCTATTAGGATCCTTGTTTTGTGGAAAAGAAAGAAAAAAAAGGAGAGATTGAGTTTGTGGTCTTTGGAACCACTGTAGTAAACACCCTTATTCTTGTTGTATCCCTCTTCGGTAGAGGTGATCGGGTGATTGTTTTGCTCCCTCTAGTGAGAGGTGGAGTTTGGTTGTAAACCCTCTTCGGTAGAGGTGTTGTGGTTGTTTGGCTACGGGCCTACCCCTCGGTTGTGAGGTGGTGTTTGAGAGAGGAGTTCGGTACTCCCTTGTTGTAAAAATCCTTCTCGGTGAAGGTTCCCTCGGTGGGAGTCCTCGGTGGACGTTATAGTGGATTAAAAATCCTACACGGTGGTGTAGGCGGGGATGTAGAGCTAGGGGCTCGAACCTCGAAACATATCTTTGCCTTTGCGTTTGATCCACTGTCTCTCTAACTCTCTCCCATTTATTTGTGCAAATCATCATTCATATCATCATATCATATTTGCTTGTGTTGAGCATAATTCATATTGTCATATCATATCTATTTGCTTGTGTTGTGCCTTGCATAATTCACATTCCTATATCTTGTATATGCTTGGTTGTTTATGTGTGCCTCACTTGTACTTAATCAACAAGAGCTTCACATAGCACCTCAACCCATTCAAGGGGAATCAAGAAGAGTTAGTCCAGAGCCCTTCACGGGGAATTCGGCTACACTTATTGATTGTATTAAGTGTGTTGCAAAATTTGCATTAGCTTCCGCATTTAGCGCATTTAGTTCCTAGATTAGCACTTACACCTATTCACCCCCCCTCTAGGTGTTTTTCAGCTTCCTGATCTGGGCTACTTTATCCTCAGTCTGAGTAATTAGCTCTGGCCTGAGTAATTTTCTTTCACCAATATCATCCCAATATACCAGTGATATGCACTTTCGTCCATAAAGGGCCTTAAATGGTGCCATCTGTATACTGGCTTGGTAGCTGTTATTATATGAAAATTCAACCAAATGTAGATGATCTTCCCAAGATCCTCTGAAATCCATAACACATGCTCGGAGCATGTCCTCAAGAATTTGTATAGTCCTTTCTGACGTCCATATGTCTAGGGATGATAGGCGGTACTAAACTTCACTTTCCTTTCCAGACTAGTCTGCAAACTCTGCCAGAAGTGGGATAGAAATTTTGTGTCTTGATCTGACACAATGCTCACTGATACTCCATGCAATCTTACTATTTCCTGCATATAGCGCTCTGCCAAAGTCTAAATGGTCTGTCCCACTCTAAAGGGTATAAAGTGAGCACTCTTTGTCAGTCTGTACACTATCACTCATATAGCATTATGCCCTTCGAACTCCTCGGTAGTGCAGTTATAAAATCCATGGTAATATGTTCCTATTTTCATTCAGGGATAGGTAGTGGTTGCCGTAACCCAGCGGTTCTCTGATGTTCAGCTTTAACTTGTTGGCACACCAGACATTAGATACAAATGTGGCTATTTCTCTTTTCCTCCCATACTACCAAAAGTGTTGTTTAAGATCTCGATAAATTTTGTTCCACCGAGATGAATACTATAAGGAGAGTTGTGAGCTTCTGCAAGCAACTCTTGTCTGACATATCCCTTAGGCACACACAACCTTATACCATATCGAAGAGATCCATCTTCATGAATAATCAACTCTGTTCTCAAACTAGATTTTACTTGATCCCTAAATTTTGGAGTTGGTTATCTCCGGCCTAGGCATCCTTTATTCTTTCTATAAGAAGACTGGAGTTGCAGTGCCATACAACGGGCCACTTTCTATGGTATAACAACTTTTAGGTTTAATCTCCTCATCTCTTCTATCAGACTCTTCTGTTCAGTGAGGATCATGGCAACCGGTCTCTTATTTAGAGCATCTAGCACCACATTCACTCGTTCTAGATGGTATTGGAGATTAAGATCATATTCTGCCAGAAGTTTCAACCATCTCCTCTGCCTCATATTTAACTCTTTTTGAGTGAAGATGTATTTTAGACTCTTATGGTTCGTGAAAATCTCCACTCGAGTCCCCAATATATAATATCGCCAATCTTCAGGATAAAAATAACAGCAGCTAACTCCAAATCATGAGTCAATAATTCTGCTAATGTGACTTGAGTTATCTTGAAGCATAGGCCACTACTTTATCATGTTGCATAAGTGTTGGCCAGAGGCCCTTCTCCTTAGTTTTGATGATGACTAACTTGTGAAGATTAGTTTGCTAATGATCTTGTGTTTAATAGGTATCAGATATTAATCAAGGTCTTAGTAGGTGATTAGCTTCAAAAGAGGATTCAAAGTCAAGTTTTGGAGCTAACATAAGTAGATTCAAGAACTCACGTGTCAAGATTGCATCTAGCTCTCGGTTGGAGTCAAACTCATTTGGATCAAGTTTGAATCAAGTCAACTTGGAGAAGAAGACTTGTATCTAGGTTTATTTTAGTTTATAATTTAGATCTTGTGTAAAGATAGGCTATTGATATGCTCAAGTATGCACCCATGTCAAAAATTTATTGATTTCGGTTTAACCGGTTTTGGATTTTCTAAAACATATCTTTCGTTTTCATGAATAGATAGAATCAAAAGAAGTTTTGCATAGTTTAATGTATATTGGATTTCATCCATATACATCTATATTTCATATTGACTAAAAACTTAATTTGATGATTGTAATTCATGGTTTCAAGTTTTATTTTTAACAAAACTTATTTTTGAATTTAAAGTCAAAACATAGATATATCATTTATATGTGTATTAGATTCTATCCATACACATAATTCTTCAAAAGTGTTTAAATATCATGTTTTTATATTTATATAAGTTTGTAAGAAAATGTATTTTCATTTCAAAATTTGGTTTATAAAAAATACAGTTTTCTTGTTTAAAGCTTAATTTTTATGCCTCAAAAATAGTTCAAATAGTTTGTAATATGTATTGAATTTTGATCACACATATTTGTACTTCAATATATACATGAACTTATTTTTGTGGAATTTATGTGATTTTATGGGATTTTATAGGCAATTAAAAGCCAACATTTCAAACCCTATAATCCCTGTCCTGACCTGCTGGCGGTCGACCGAACGGTCGACCGGACCAGAGCTCGGTCGATCGACCAATGTGCATAGAACGTGCACAACTTCCTTGTCCTAGGGTCGATCGACCGCACGGTCGACTGATCCAGAGAGCAAGAGAGCTTGCTCTCTGGATCTAGCCTCGGTCGACCGGCGCGGTCGACCGACAGGAAAATCGCCTTGGGGAGACCGTTGGGCTGGTCGACCGGGCGGTCGACCGACAGATCATTTCTGATCTGTTCTGGACCCCAACGGCAATATTTTCAGACCCCTATGAAAATAGATTTTTGGGGGTTGTTTCTCTTAAGATTTTCAAGAGCAAATTTCTCCATCTTCTTAAGTGTTTTTAACAAAGTTTTCAAAAGAGTTTTTGGGCCAAAATTCTCTATCTTTATTTGTTTTCAAAGTTTTGAAGAATCAAAGAAAAATCAAGTCTTTGGGAATTCTATTTGTTCTTCATTTTATATATCCATCAAGAAGTTTTTTTCAGGTATCTTCTTTATTGTTTTATTTTCAAACACTTTAATTTCTCACATACTTGAGCCAATTAATTCTAATCCTATCTTTCGAATCTTGTTTTCTGAGAAAATTGTTTGTGATCCTTTGAGATC
Organism: Agave tequilana; assembly: GCA_038442645.1. NCBI lineage: Eukaryota > Viridiplantae > Streptophyta > Magnoliopsida > Asparagales > Asparagaceae > Agave > Agave tequilana. The sequence continues at coordinate 48,154 of JAVJIF010032770.1, forward strand.
ACCAAGAGAGTTTGTGATCATTTGGATCACCAAGTTGTAACCTTTTTCTTTACTTTGGCTTTGTGTCTTCCCTCTTATGTAGAGGTTATCGTGTTTAAGAGAGGAGTTGTGTACTCCCGGTATTGAGTTGTAATTCCTCAATGGAGGTCCCTTTGTCGAAGGTCCTGTGTGGACATAGTCGAAATCCTTCTGTGTAAAGGCGGAGACGTAGAGCAGTGACTTGAACCTCAAAACATATCTTTGTGTTTGCGTTTGATCCACTATCTCTCAACTCTATCTCTCTTATATCTTGCATTGTTATTACTTCTTAATATTCATGTACATGCTTGGTATTGTTGTGTGCCCACACTTGTGTTGAACTAAGAGAGCTTCTAATAGCACCTCAACTCTTAGTCTAAAGGAATCTTGATGAGTAGTTTTAGAGCCCTTCACGAGAAATTCCAGCCCACTCTTGGTTACACATAGTGTGTTAGCAATTAAGTTTTTAATTCCGCGTCATTTGTCCTAGATTAGATAGTATACCTATTCACCCCTCCTAGGTGTTTTTACAATTGGTATCAGAGCTTACACTCCTGATATTCGGTTTAACCACCTAGGAGTGTGATCTTTGAATTGCTAATCTAGATTTACTTTTGCACACATATAGTTTATACTCATGGACTATCTTGCCCCTCCCATGTATGATATTTTCAACATTGACATGTGAAAATTTAAATGAATTCATATCTTAAAGCCTTAGATTTGCATGTTTACTTTGCTACTACAAAGAAATCCTATTTTGATAATGACAAGTATATTGAAGGTAATGCACAAACCATAGATGCACTTAGGTACATACTAAACAAAGAACATTTATGTATAGTTTCTCATTGTGATTCTGTTTTATAGTGTGAAACACATTGACCTCTCCCGAGTAACAAACAACAAATTATGTGGAGAAAGAACCAAGAAGAGATGAGTCCGACCAAGCTTGCTTCATAATCCAAGGGATTAACTCCCTTGAGGTATATTTGGATACTCATCTAGATGATAGTGCTAGCTCTTGTAATGATGATCATGATAGTATGGATGCTCATGCCTTAAATGAAGAGATTTTCCTGTTTTATGAAAACTTGTTAAATAAATATAAACTTTTAGAAAAGAAAAGTTTTGAATTAAAAGATAAAAATGAGAATTTGTTTTCTAAGCTTGATTTGGTTTTGCAAGAAAGGGTTGGGATTTCAAATGAGAGGGACTCATTGAAAGTTCAACTTGATCTTATTTTAAATGAAAATAAAATTTTGAAAAATAAAATTAAGTTTGATATTATTTTGAAGAAAAATGAGATTTTATCTTCAAACTTGATTTTGTTTTAAAGAAAATGATTTTTGAAAAATAAAATAGTTTTAATTTTTAAAGAATTGGAATCTATTTCTTTAGAAAATATTTCTTTGAAAAATGATTTTTCTTACGATTCTTGTCATGATTCTATTGTTATACCTCCCATTGATAAGAATGCATGCTCCACATCTTCTTCTATTGAACATAATTTATATGTTTTGAAGAAGAGTGCACATTGTTTGGGCTCCACTTTGAGCCAATGTGCTTTAAATCACAAAAGATTGGAATTCATGTTTCGCAAGAAACATGCACCATATATGCATGCACATCATTCACGGCATACACATGCTTCTCATGTTCACACACATGATACCTTGTATGCTAGAGTATACACTTGTACATATTATAGACGTATGGGCCACCTTGCAAAATTTTGTTATGATAGAATAAATATTTCAAAATTTGCAAATAAGTTTGTTTGGGTTAGGAAATGTGCTAACTCCTATGGACCCAAGAAAGTGTGAGTACCAAAAGCCACTCCTATTATATTTGATGTAGGTATGGGATCTCACTTGACATGAGAGTATCGGTACCTTAATGATGGATGCGGTTCGAACTTAAAGATCATATCTATGGATGCATCACTTTCAAGAAATTTTTTGGCGGAAGAACCATCATGGTTTAGAGATCTAGAGACTGGTTCATATGGTTTGGTAACTATCTCTAACTCCTATTTTGTTTACATACTTTCATTGATGATTTTTAGCATGTCATGTTTTAATGCTCATTATGTTAAATGCAATGTTAATTAGATATGTGATATACATAGATACTCTTTGAGATACACCCATATTTATATGAATTCATATTTTTGTGTTTTTACTAAAGTTTAGCTATTGTGTATATCCTACTTCTAATAGCACGTGCATTTATCCTAATGATTATGTTTGTTTATGTTTTGCACTTCATGTTTTGATTACTTATTTAAATATAAATTTTTATTAAAACTTGTGTTTATACTTGTGCAATTAGTGAACTACACTTGATTATTACTTGTTTGTGTTTTATTGCGTATTTGTACTCATTAGACGTACTTGTATAACTTTGTTTTGAAGATACGTGCATCTTAACTTGTTATCCCTATTTTTATATATGTTTTCATAAAAATGTGTTTAGCTTCATGTATATGTTAATTTTGTCTAAAACTAATAGATATACTCGTATATCCTAGAGTCATTTGCCTTCATGCAATATTCTTTTGTGGACTCAATTTATGTTTGGGATATATATGTATACTTTTAGTTTCGACAAAATATACATAAACCTTGAAGCTTGTTTATTTTTTGAAGTTTTGATGACTTTCATATTTATGAAAAAGGATTTTCATTTATTGAGCTTTATTGTTTATTTTCTTGAATATGTCATTTACATGATTCTTTTACACTCACCTTTATGTTTACTCATGTAATTATTTTCATGAGCATTTATGAGCCTTATGAATTTTAAGTGTCAACTGTTGTGTCTTATACATGTTTATGAGATACATATGATTTGTTTTCATGTTTGAAAGATCTTAACTATTTTTTCAAAACTAATTTAAAATTAGTTTCGTATATTGGTAGTGTTTTCAAATATGTTAAAATGATTTTCAAATTCTATTTTTGAAAAACTACCTATAAAGGGCGGTTGGATAGGCGATCATACCTTGTATGCTCTTAATGAAATTTATTTAAACATGTGCATGAAAGAAAGTAGTTATGAGATATACATAATTTTCAATAAAAATTCATTTTGAATACTCATGTTCTCTATATATGTATGGACCATATCTAAATTGACATTATATTGTTCTAATACATATATATGATTTTGATTGTGCTTATTTTACATTGACATACATTTTAAAGCACAAATTATTTCTTGCTAAACTTGATTTAGTCCTTAATGTCAATTGTTTTAAAATTGGTATCATATACAAGCTTATGCATTATTTTTATTAGTATTTCATAAAGGGAGAGAAAAATTCTTATTTTATCTTTCAATTAGTTTTATTTTCAATTGGTATCTTACTCCACTCTTTATGATGAAAGATATTTTATTTTGGTATATGCTAATATTTTCAATATTAGTATTAATAATCTTAATTGGTATTATTCTCAATTTGGTATCTTTATTGTAAAATGGTTCTAGTGTTTACATAAAAAAATTATTGGTTTTTACTTTCAATTGATAGCATGTCCTTCTATTGGTATCAATTGATAAAAAGATTGTTTCCTTTCAATTGATAAAAAGAATGTTTAATTTTCAATTGATAAAAAGATTTATTGTTTCAATTGGTTCTTTCAATTGATTATTTTTATTAGTATCAAAATTTTGTTTTAAAATATGTTTATTGGTATTGTTTGTTTGTCTTCACCCATTTGTTGATGAGTGACAAAAAGGGGAAGAAGGATTTAGGATTATAGGTGAATGTTTTATTAATTGTTTATGCATATATATATATATATATATATATATATATATATATATTATATATATATATATATATATATATATATATATATATAATATATATCTTATTTTTATTGGTATCTTGAGCTACATTGCATATTTTTATTATTTTATTCATATGCATGGGTTAAGAGGGAGCTTCTATGAAGTCTATCCTTAATGAATGTGTGTATAACCTTAAAAGTTTTGTCATCATCAAAAAAGGGGAGATTGTTGGCCCAGAGGCCTTTCACCTTAATTTTGATGATGACTAACTTATGAAGGTTAGTTTGCTAATGATCTTGTGTTTAATAAGTTTTACATATTGATCAAGATCTTAGTAGTGATTAGCTTCAAAAGAGGATTCAAAGTTAAGTTTTGGAGCTAACACGGGTGGATTCAAGAGCTCGTGCATCAAGATCGCATCTAGCACTCGGTTGGAGTCAAGCTCATTTGGATCGAGTTTGGATCAAGTCAACTTGGAAAAGAAGACTTGTATTTAGGTTTGTTTTAGTTTATAGTTTAGATTTTGTGTAAAGATAAACTAGTTTTGATATGCTCAATTACACACACACATGTCAAAAGTTTATTGGTGTCAGTTTAACCAGTTAGTTTTGGATTTTCTAGAACATATCTTTCGTTTTCATGATTAGATAGAATCAAAAGAAGTTTTACATGGTTTAATATATATTAGATTTCATCCATATACATCTATGTTTCAAATTGAATAAAAACTTAATTTGATGATTCTAATTCATGGTTTCAAGTTTTGTTTTTAACAAAACTTAGTTTTGGATTTAATGTCAAAAATATAGATATATCATTTATATGTGTATTGGATTCTATCCATACATACTATGCTTCGAAAGTGTGTAAATATCATATTTTTGTATTATATAAGTTTTAGAGAAAACGTATTTTCATTTCAAAGTTTGGTTTATGAAAAATACGGTTTCATGTTTAAAACTTAATTTCCATGCCTCAAAAATAATTCAAATAGTTTGTAATATGTGTTGAATTTTGATCACATATATTTGTACTTCATTATATACATGAACTTATTTTTGTAGAATTTATGTGATTTTATGACATTTTATCGGTAATTAAAAGCCAACATTACAAATCCTATAATCCCTGTCCTAAGCCTGCTGGCGGTCGACCGACCGGTCGACCGAACTAGAGCTCGGTCGACCGATCGGTTGACCGATGTGCACAGAACGTGCACAACTGCCTTGCCCTAGGCCGGTCGACCACACGGTTGACCGATCCAAAGAGCTTGCTCTCTGGATCTGGCCCGACCAGAGAGTTACTCTCTGGTTCTGGCCTCGGTCGACCGGGCGGTCGATCGACAAGCAAATTGCCTTGGAGCAATCGACCGAGCGGTCGACTAGTAACCCCAAATGTCAGAAATCTGACCGTTAGCCGGTCGACCGAGTGGTCGACCGACATATCATTCTGACCTGTTCTCGACCCCACGGCTATATTTTCAGACCTCTATAAAAATGGGTCTTTGGGGCCTATTTCCCCTAAGATTTTCAAGAGCAAATTTCTCCATCTTCTTAGTGTTTTTAACAAAGTTTTCAAAAGAGTTTTTGTGCCAAAATGCTCTATCTTTATTTGTTTTCAAAGTTTTGAAAAATCAAAGAAAAATCAAGTCTTTGAGAATTCTATTTTATTCTTCATTTATATATCCATCAAGAAGTTTTTTTTCAAGTATCTTCTTTATTGTTTTATTTTCAAACACTTTGATTTCTCACATACTTGAGCCAATCAATTCTAATCCTATCTTTAGAATCTTGTTTTGTGAGAAAATTGTTTGTGATCCTTTGAGATCACCAAGAGAGTTTGTGATCATTTGGATCACCAAGTTGTAACATTTTTCTTTACTTTGGCTTTGTGTCTTCCCTCTTATGTAGAGGTGATCGTGTTTGAGAGAGGAGTTGTGTACTCCCGGTATTGAGTTGTAATTCCTCAGTGGAGGTCCCTTTGTCGAAGGTCCTGTGTGGACATAGTCGAAATCCTTCTGTGTAAAGGGGGAGAATAGAGTAGTGGCTTGAACCTCAAAACATATCTTTGCGTTTGCGTTTGATTCACTATCTCTCAACTCTATATCTCATATATCTTTCATTGTTATTACTCGTTCATATTCTATACATGCTTGGTATAGTTTTGTGTGCCCACACTTGTATTGAACCAAGAGAGGTTCTAATAGCACCTCAACTCTTAGTCTAAATGAATCTCGAGGAGTAGTTTTAGAGCCATTCACAGGGAATTCTAGCTCACTCTTGATTACACATAGTGTGTTAGCAATTAAGTTTTTTAATTTTGCATCATTTGTCTTAGATTAGCTAGTACACCTACTCACCCTCCTCTAGGTGTACTTACAATAAGCACACAACCAAGCCCTTGACTTGATGCATCACTATATATAACAAAATCACCCGACTGATCTGGATAGTGAGGACTGGTGCGATCGTTAACCTATGCTTCAGTTTCTGAAAAGGCTGCTAATATTCTTCTGTCCAAATAAATTTTTTCTCCTTTCTTAGTTAACTGGGTCAAAGGTTTGGCAATTTTCGAAAAAAATTTCACAAACTTTCTATAATATCCTTCCAAGCTCAAGAATTGTCACACCTCTGTTACTGATTTAGGTGTCGATCACTTTTTTATTACTGCTCCAATCTTTTTCAGATCCACCGATAGTCCTTGCCCTGAAACAATGTGCCCAAGAAAGTCAACACTTTCCAACCAAAAGTACACTTGCTCAATTTTTCATATAATTGCTTTCTCTCAGCATTTGTAGTACCGTCCTCAAGTGCTTTGGCATGCTCTCCCGATTTTTTAAACAAATAAGGATGCCATCAATGAAGACTATCACAAACTGTAATATCCCTAACTAGAAATATTATATTTTTATTTTTCTAAATATTTATTTTATTTTACTAATTATTTTATTATTTTATTAATCAACTTAATTTATTGTTCACCTTCTTGTGATTATTTTCATATTAGATTTACAAATTATCTTGAGATATTAATATCTATTTGTCTTTAAATATTATTAATATTAATTGTTGATATAGGTAGAAATTGTTTACTATTATTATTATTTTATTTTGATAAATAGTAATTATTAGCATTATTATTAGTTTTGTTGTTATTATTATTGTTACTACTAATTATTACTGTTGCTATTGTTAACCATTATTATTATTATCTTTACTAATCATTATTAGTAGTAGTTGGTATTATTATTTGTATTATTGTTGTTGTTATTAGTATTCTTAATATTATTAGTATTGTTATTATTCTTATTATTATTAATATTTCTTCATTTTCATTATAGCCTAACACATCCTATCTAGCCCACTTCCATATTCTCTTATTTTCTACTCCTTTATATCTTAATCCATTTTTCCTTTACCTATAGCCCGTACGTGATATCCATACCCAATAACCCTTTATCCATTAATCTAAATTCTATTTAAACCATCACATTAACCTAATCTCCCCCCTTCATAGTCATCTCCTTATTCCCATACCACAGCCGCCATCTCCCTTTCCCTTGGGTGCGCCATCAATACCCGAGAGCAACCCCCATTGCCGCATCTTCCACAGCAGCCAATGGCCGAGCTCGACAACCCCCTTGCTGCCCCTGCCTATCCCCGTGTACAGCACCATCAAGGTTGCACCCTTCTCCTCCTCCCAAAGCCGGCAACAGCAACACCCCCCCAACATCAAGATCTCCATCAACTCCCCCACGCGCAGCCACCCAGGCCTGCTCCCAGCCGTGAGCAGACCAGCAACACTAGTCCCGACGCCATTCTCCTCCAGTCCATGGCATGCCCCTTTGCAACACCCTTGGGGATTGAGCAGCCTTAGCCGGAGCCCCGTCTCTCTCTCCGGTAAAGCAACGCCCCCCCCCCCCCCCCGTAGAAGCCCTGCAGATCTTGCTTCTCGGCCTCGTTGACCCTCCGCAGACCCCTGACCACGCAAGTCCCCAGCCTTGGATCCTCCCTCCTGCTCCTTGCTGTGCGCCGCGAGCCAGACCAGCCACCTCCATCGTCTTTTCTTCATCTTTTGGGGATTTATCCAGGTTGGGAAGTGCAATATTGATGGCTCTTACTCTCTTTCTTCTCTGTACTATTCATTTATACATGTCCTTTTGTTATGGTATTGTTGGACAGAAGTTTACCTGTTCTCTATCTTCAGGTTCTTTTTGGTTGCAAACAGTGGCCGCATCTTTGCACTAAAAGGCAATGCTGATTTGGGCCTAAATTTCTTTGATTGATCATGGACATGGAAGGCAAGCCAAGTTCCTGCCCTTTTGGCCTTGAAGCATCTTACTCCGAGCCATTTTTCAGCTCTCTGTGGATCGCCATGGATCACCGTAGGCGAGCGCGAACCCACCCACGCCCTTCATGGCGAGATGCTCTATCCAACGACATCCTCCGCGGCCCCCGACGCCTCAGAGCCTCCGTCAGCGCGCCGCAAGTCACCCCGAGGTTAGTGTTATATTTTTTTGTGTAGGGGCATTTGTGTAATAATGTGAAAGTTATTAAATGTGTAAGGGTATAATTGTAATTATTGGGAAGTGTAAATGTGTGTTGGTGTGTGCGTGAGTGATGATATGCATGCATGTGTATGCATGATGTATATGAATGCATGGGTGTGAATTAATTAATGTATAGGTGTTTATAGTTAATAGTAGGTATTTATTAATTTAGATATGTATGCAGATATGTTAGTGTATGTGTATACCGGTATACGTATATATGCGGGTGTACACGTATGCTTATTGTTCGGTACGGAAGAGATTTGCCGTAAAATTTCCTTGAATCAGTTGAAAGATTACAACAAAACAATATTCCGACTACAAGGGAGGGAGGATACTTGAATCTTCCCTTTGTTTAAGGCTGGGTTCTTCGTGTGGCGATGGAGAGTGAATCTTGTTCTCCGTTGACCAGATGACCGTCCTGGACCGTCGGGGTCTTCTCTTCGGCCAGTAGGGAGTAACTCAGCTCCGTCTACCAAACTCTCAAAGAGGAGGTAAGCGAAGAGCGGTTAGTACTCAGTAAGCCTGCTGAAGAGTCTTCTCTCTTGTTGGCGTCGTGCTTCTCTCAAATCTCCGACCTTTGGATTTAATTTGCTCGCCCGACCCTTCTCTGATTCTGGATTCAAGAATGCCCGACCCCTCTCCCTTTTGATTCAATCAATCGACCCTTCCTTCATAGCCAACAGGGCTATTTATAGGGGTCTTAAGGGGTGATCGTCCCCCTAAAAATGCGCCTGAATGAGGGGCCGTTACCCGCTATACGCGCGGTACTGACCTCCACGATCTGGGGCGGTTGCAACTGAGACGCGGGCTTTGAACCGACGCGCCTTGATGCTGAGACGCGGGCTTCAGGCCGACGCGCCTTGATGCTGAGACGCGGGTTTTGAACCGAACGCGCCTTGAAGTTGAGACGCGGCTTCGGGCCGACGCGCCTTGATGTAGAGACGCGGGCTTTGAACCAAACGCGCCTTGAAGTTGAGACGCGGCTTCGGGCCGACCGCGCCTTGATGCTGAGACACGGGCTTCAGGCCGACGCGCCTGAGCTGAGACGCGGGTTTTGAACCGAACGCGCCTTGAAGTTGAGACGCGGGCTTCGGGCCGACGCGCCTTGATGTAGAGACGCGGGCTTTGAACCAAACGCGCCTTGAAGTTGAGACGCGGGCTTCGGGCCAACGCGCCTTGATGCTGAGACGCGGGCTTCAGTCCCTTGCGTCTAATGTTTAAGACTGCTTCTTTGATGGCTTGCCTGGTTAGTCATTTTTAGACAGCCTACAGAACCCCCTCCAAAGTTTCCGATATTCCGCAGTTGAATGGGACGGATTTCGGAATACTTTGGACTTAAACCGCGTTCGCCTTTGTGACTGGACTGTTGATGCTTCGGGTTTGACCTTATCCGAATTGGTCTTCGTGAGTGTACTGTTGAACTCTTAGAAGCCATCAGAGTCGATCGTGTTGAGTGTCTAGATACACAGCCTAGACCTCCCCAATTGCTTTTAGTCTGTCACGGGTGCGTTTTTGGCTGGGAGTAGTTGGTTGTCTGTTGGCGCCAGTGTACTGTTGAACTGTCTTGCAGACGCATAAGACTGGACGCAGGCTCCTTTTTGAAAAGCAGAGGCTGCTTTGAAGACGCAGCTTCCATAAAATTGACGCGATGTTTGGCCAGACGCGAACTCCTTAGAGGAGACGCGATCTTCCGAACGCACTCTTGGAAATGCTGACGGGGCATGTCCGGTGCGTTTTTCTGGGCGCGGACTCTATTTGTCATGATTACGCCGCCAGCTGGCCTGGGGAAACGGCGAAATTTCGCCTTTTGGCGCGCGGATCTCGCGGTTCATTAAATGAACTGCTCCACGTGTCAATTTTTAACTCGTGGCGAGGTTGCGACGCATGATCTTTGCCACCGGAAATGATTTTGTTACACGCGTCAAGCGACGATTCGCTGCAGGCGCGTCCCTTGGGTCACGCGCCGCGTATCTCTGCGAATCCCTGTGCCTATAAAGGCAGCAGTTTGGAGAGACTCTTCTTCTCCTCGCGCTTGCTAAGAACTTTAGAAAAACATATTCTCCTCCCTGTTCCTCTGTTTAACCTCGGATCAAATTCGCCATGGCACCAAAGATTAAGCCGACCGCTTCTTCCTCAAAGGCGACCACCACCGAGGCCCGGAGGGCAGCTCTTCCTCTGCGCAGGACTTCGTCCTCCAAGTCTCCAAGGTAGTATGCCGTCTAGGCAGAACTTCACCTTTAAGACTTTAACACAGAGAATGTGTTTGATTCCCCAGACGCAGTCTTTGGGATGATAACCGGGGCGCGGATTAGACAATCTGACGCCCAAGGACTCTGCACTTCGGGTCCTTCACTTAGAATATTTCTAACTGTGAAGGTCTCTGGACGCAGCTTACAGAACGCAGATTTGATTTTCGCGTTCTGTGTCATCAGGCGCCAATTTGATGAATCTGGCGTCTGAGTCCGGGCAGAGTCAAGTCTTTGGCTTGCAGAAACGCGGATTTGATCTTCGCGTTCTGTGTCATCAGGCGCCAATTTGATGAATCTGGCGTCTGAGTCCAAGTACTTTGGAATTTCATAAGTATTGGTTTGTAGAACGCGGAATTGATCTTCGCGTTCTGTGTCATCAGGCGCCAATTTGATGAATCTGGCGTCTGAGTCCAAGTACTTTGGAATTTCATAAGTATTGGTTTGCAGAACGCGGATTTGATCCTTGCGTTCTGTGCTTCCTGACGCAGAGTTGCAGGTCTGGACGCGGATTTGATAATTCCTGCGTCCAGTATCTCTTCTGCGTTTAAATTATAAACACTTAGTATTTCTCTTTGCTTTTGGTAAAGCATCTGACTTAAGTGTTTTTTTTTATCTTTTTGCAGCGCCGCAACCTGCTACTTTCACTCCCCAAGATACGCCATTTTGGGCATGTAGGTGGTGCTGACCGAACCTAACCTTTGTGCTGCAAAGGACTGTCCCTGTGACTGCCGACCAGTCGCCGGCTCGTGAGAAGAAGCTCTCGAACGTCGATATGAGGACTCTTCGAGTGCTTATGACCGATGCAGCATTCATCACGGATGATGGCATTCAGCTGGAGAAGCCCGCCTTCTTCTTCGGGGATCATATCCACGATGGCGGCCATCGCGTGCACGAAGGGACTTACACATGGCTCCGTCAAATAGGGGCAGAAGGTTTCTTTCTCCCGGCCATGGATAGGATGTACCCTATGTTCTATTACCACATATGTCCGTCCCGCGGAAGATGGAGTTTGACCTCGCTCGATATGCTCCTGAGGTACTCTTGGCGATCTGGGCTCCCACTACCAAGTGCACCGTCATGACGGCCATGACGGGTCGGTTATCGGCCTTTTCCCTGGATCGCGCAAGAGGGAGATCCCGTCTGGAGAGATACACGCACATTGGCACCACCTTCCTCAACATGTTCATGGCAGCGGAGGGTGACTATCCAGTTGCGTTCCGTGCATATGGTTGATCCATTCCCCAGCGAATTACTGGTGGGGCAGGATGGTTGGCTTTGTCCTTACCGAGCTCGGGGATTTGCTGAAGGCGTGTAGGACTGTACTCGGCGGTCAGGGCCGTACAGTGGGGGATCCCTCAAGTTCTCAAACTTCTTTGGGATCCTAGAACGTTACAATCCCTTGACGGGGACGTTCTTTACTCCAGTCGGGGAGATGGGCCTTGCCTTACACGAGCTGCACGAGGTCTCAGGACTGGTAACAGGGGACATGCCCATATGAAGAATATGTCCCGACCGCTGTGGAGCTTCGCCACGTGAAGGAGGAGTTTCCCCTCATATACGAGACCTACTGGGAAGTGCTCTGTCACTTCCATATCTGCGGTCAGATCCCAAATGGCGGTCGCAGGGGGTCACGTATCTGTCTTGGCCAGTTATTTGTTCAACAATGTGAACACCAAAGACCACTTGATCACCCGATTGGCTCCCAGCTCTGATAGGGAGATCGAAGACCGGTTGACCAGCTCCGAGAAGTTCTACACCACAGAATCGAACGAAGATGGTTTCCGACCCCGACTTGGTTTTGAAAGCTTCCCCACCCAAGCCCGGACTCCTATCTCCGATCGGGCCGCTGCTGGCGGGTTTTCTGATGCTGTGGCTAAAGCGTTGTGTGGGTGCCCACGCTGCCACATGAAGTTATAGTTGCCGACGTGGTGTACCCGGCGGTGCTTCTGGCCCATGGCAACCCTATAGCTCTTCTCCCGACCGTGGTGGCTGGTATTCAGAGCGGGCTGCGGGCGCTGGCTAAACTTTTGTGAGCCGCCAAAAACTGTGGATTCCGAGGGAAAGCCGCTCACGACGCAGAGGGGAATCCAGTGGTGAAGCATCCCAATCCTCGGTCGAGCTGCCTTACACATACCTTATGGCCTGGTATGTGATGCACTGCCCCTCTTTGATGACGCGGGTGCGTTGGAAGGAGGACTCCGTCCCCCTTCATACAGCGATTGGAGGGTTCAAGGGTGGAAGATCCTTATATATATTACATCCGGAAGCGTCTTTCAGCCCCGGCAAACTATCAGCTCAATCGTTGCCTCCTCCAGATCCCTGGTGCATCCTACGGCGATCTACTTGTCGATTCCGCAGGCCCCTGATGATTTCACGAGGTTATCCCAGGGAAGCCTTCTGTTGTTTGCTCAATATTCGGCCCCGGGTATATGCTTTTTCGACAAGGGACGTCATGCACCATTGAGCCATACATGCCGAATCGCTTCGCTCGACAGTTCGGCTATGACCAGCTCTATCGGGAATCCAAATGCTTATCTCGCCTTCGAAGGGAACTTGTTCGAGGGTGCTCGGGCCTGGTACTATAGTGTGGCTGGAGGGACAGGACAACCTTCCGTCTACCTCTCGAAGCGCCCAAGTGCCAGATGAGTCTAAGCTATTGTACTTGGTACTCCCAAGCCGTCCAGACACCAGACTTTCTTCCGGCATCTTCATGTATCGAGAGCATCAATGCAAGCCTCGAGGCAAGGACAGAGTCTGGTAAACCAACGAGACTCGTAGAGCAGTACCGGAAAGCCCGTAAGGAGGTCGGGAGAAGGACGAGGAGGGAGCCACGAGCTACAGAGCCACGACCGCCAAGGGCAGAGCCACGAGCGAAGAATGAGCCGTCAGTAACGAGGGCGGAGCCATCAGCGACGAGGGAGGAGCCGCAGACGAAGAGGTCTAGGCAGTTGGTGAGTAAGCGTCCTCATCGCTCTACTTCTGTTGTTGAGCCTGCCCCGAAGAAGGTTAAGAGGGACTCGGCGGCTGAAGTCTCCCAATCTGGAGCCATCTCTGCTGGAGTTGAGGCTCCTCCTGAAGATGTCGTTGCCAGAGTTGGCGAATCTCCGGAAGAGGAAGATTTTCCTCTTCCAGTTCGTGCTCCTAGGCCGCACCACGAGCACCGCGAGGCTGTGGAGGAAGGGGAGTTCATCGAGGAATCCGCTGTTGCTGCTGATGTCGCATCTCCAGAGATTGAAGTAATGGGTATGCAGATGTTGAGATTCCGGGAGTTGCAGCTCAGCTCAAATCACCTTCTGCTCATGAAAGGAGAGATGAGGCACAGCAGTTGGGATCTCCGAGCGTCTTCATCCCCAGTCCTAGAGCCTTGACCCTAGTCCTACTACTGGAGTGATTGGAGGCAAGGCTCCGATTGTGGATTCTCCTCGCACTGATCTGTCGTCTTCTTCTTCGTTCTCAGGGGCAAGCATGTTTGAGGACGAGGTCGACTATGGTGATGAACCCGCTCCTCCTGATCAAAGCAAGTTCTTCCATATCTCAGAGGAGGAAATGTATGTGGGCGAGTCATCATCTGCACCACCAGTGGCGGCTATTCCTGTTGAAGGTACCCTTTCCACCTCCTGTCCAATTTTCTTTACATGTTGAAGAAGATGTCTTGACATTCTTCATTTTATATTGCAGGGTCAGCTGGAGATGCCGAGGCTACAACCTCCTCGCATATTGAGGAGATGGTGGGAGAGTTGACTCGACCACAGAAATTGAGACCTCCGCTGCTGAGATGCCCTCAGAGGGGGCAGTTGCTGAGACTGGGGAGCCTTCCACTCTGCCAGAGGAGGAAGCCACTACTGAGGTCGAGGAGGCTCGGGTGGAGGCAGGTCCACTCCCAGGAGATTGCACGGCTCAAGTTTCAAATGAAGTTTCTGAGGAAATCGTGCTTGCCACTCCATCATTGGTCGCGGAAGTTCCCGCAGGGATAGCACCTCCGGAAGCACCAGTGGCTGGTTCTGCTCTTGCCGTATCGGCGGTTAGCATGACTTCTGCGCAAAAAGAGCCGGCCTACACCCCTTCTTCCGAGATAGAAAGGGGGTCGGGGAGCGTTCCGGGTGATGACAGCATGGACTTCCTGACGCGCAGTACGGTGCGGCAGTTCTTTGAAGCGATGCGATCGTGCATCGACTTTATCCTTTCTGGGCGTCGTTCTTTTGACTTTGCCCGGAGATTTCTCGGGAATGTGGCCGAGAACATCGAGCTAGTCGGGGGCCTTCCTCTTGCTCAGGCATGTATGCGGGTGGTGGATCAGTTGGAGAGTGACCTGAAAGAGCTGAAGTCTTTAGACGAAGCTGACTCCCTCCACGAAACCCAAGTCATCCTGGATAGCCTCCTTTCTGCCCAAAGGCAAGAGCGACAGGAAGTGGAAGTACAAATTGCCGAAGAGGTCAGCAACCTTGAGCGTTCCCAGGCTGAATGCCAAAGGCTGATTGAAGACTCAGGGGATACTGAGCTTATCATGCAGAACACAGAGCTTGCTATTACCAACGCTCGGGCTGCCATTGCTAAGGCCAAAGCCATGCTAGCTGTCAATGAAGAGAAGCTCGTCGCCCTCCAGAAGAAGCTAGAGGAGCAGAAGGCTGCAAGGGTACGGGCTGAAGAGAGCCAGTCTGTTCATCTCTCCAGATTGGAGACTTTGCGAGCCCAGCTGGCTGAAAAACCCTGCCTATCTGAAGAGGAGCTGCGGGTCCAGGCGATGATGGAGGCTGAGAAGGCACGTCAGCATGAGATGCATCGTCTCAGGGAGCGCATCCGTTCCCTACCAGATCGAGATTTTTAGCCTTCTCCTCCCTTCTTTTTTCTTTTTTTTGTAACGCTCAATCTTATTTGTATAAGAGAGCGTTTTTGTATCACTTTCATATTTTTGGATATAAATAAAAGTGACACCCTCCTTTTTACTTCTTTTGTCTCGAACTCTTTGCCTTTGGTTGGACATGTAGGAGCAAGGAAGTCTTTTGATCTTTATCAAAATTATAATCATAATCTTAATAAGTCAAAAGATATGAGGAAAGATCTTGTTTCAAGAACTTTCATGACACTGTCAGAGGTGTAAGCTTAACTTGACAGAGGTGATTTTTGGTGGACCTGCCACTTTGTGGAAGAAAGTGACAGGTGGAGTTCGTACCCCCAGGAAAGATGAACTTTTATCAAGGATTTGTGCTTAACTTGATTTCAGATCAGCTGGGGATGTTGATGGAAACATTGTTTATTGGTGTAATGTTAACCAACAATGCCTCCAAAATGAATTCGATATTCTGTTGGGGAGAATATCAAATGAAACTAGACTCGCGGGGGAATCTAGGGAAGTCCTTACCGTTAGAGGTGTGATATTAACTTAACGGGTTGGAAATAGTCTTGTCAGAAGTGTAATGTTAACTTGACAAGGACATGAGTTAGAGGTGTGATATTAACTTAACTCATCGACATCTCAGTTTTATAAGGGAAAACTGAGGGTGTCACTGTCATAGGTGTGATGTTTAACTTAACAGTGAGGGTAATGCTAGAGGTGTAATGTTGAACTTGGCATTAGTCGTCTCGGCTTGAAGAAGTCGAGGAAAGGTCATAGCCATAGGTGTATTGTTGAACTTAGCAATGACTCGGATGCTAGAAGTGTAGTGTTAACTTGGCATCGTTCGTCTCGGCTTAAGGAAGTCGAGGAAAGGTCATAGCCATAGGTGTATTGTTGAACTTAGCAATGACTCGGATGCTAGAAGTGTAGTGTTAACTTGGCATCGTCCATTTCAGCTTCGATATGGAAGTCTGAAGAAAGGGTGACTGTCAGAGGTGTAATATTAACTTGACGGGCACCTGATATACTGCTTAGAGGTGTAATGTTAACTTAAACAGTAGTTTGTCAGAGGTGTGATATTAACTTGACAAGAATTGGCTCTTGATAGGAGCAATTTGAGGACCTGTCATTCTATTGATGAGAATTGACAAGTGGAATTTGAAATGCCAGAGGTATAGTGTTAACTTGGCAATTTTGAAGTTTGCTGCTCTATGTAGAGGTAACAAGCGGGGCTTGTACTCGACAAGGAGTATTCATTACCAGAGGTATAGTGTTTAACGTAGTAATGTTTGCATTTTGTGGTCCTACCATTCTATGGATGAGAATTGGTAAGAGATTTTGGAGGAGAGAGAGTGAATCAGGTCCACTTAGGATTTTTAGCAAACCCTCAGCTGTCAACGGATTTGAGGTGCCTTTACCAACTACCGTTTGAGTTGGGCTAGTCATGCTATTCCCCTCAGCATGATGAGTTGTCGAGGACTTATGTTGGGCTTAGATGCCAACATTTTCCTCTATCCTTAGCCGTCGAAGGCGTTGGATGTTTGATCAGAGGTGTGGTATTAACTTGATCGGCAGAAGAACACCATCTAGGGATAGTATTTCTTCAGGAATTTGCCATTGATTGGCATCATGAGTGTATCGCCATTAGAGGTTATGAGACGATACGATCCATTCGAGTAGACCGACTCTACTACAAATGGTCCTTCCCATTTGGGTTGGAATTTTCCCTTTGTCTTGTGCGTCATGACCATGGGTCTCCGGACGGCTAAGACAAGGTCGCCTTTCTTGAAAGTTCGCGTTTTGACTTTCTTGTTGAAGGCTCTGGTGATGCGAGCTTGATAAAGCTCGATCTGCTGCTGGGCCTGCAGACGCTTGTCGTCTAAGGCCTCCAGTTCTTGGAGTCGCTGTCGATGCTTCTCCTCTGTTGTCATCTCGGCGGTCAGGGCGACGCGTAGAGATGGAATTTGGATTTCCAGTGGGAGGACAGCTTCACATCCGTACACCAAGGAAAATGGCGTGGCTTTAGTTGGGGTTCGCACGGTCGTGCGATATGCCCATAAGCATTCACCCAACTTATCGTCCCAGTCTCGTTGACTTTTCGAGACGAATTTCTTGAGAAGCTTGCCAATAGTCTTATTGAAAGCTTCCGCGAGGCCGTTGGCGGGAGGATAGTATGCCGTTGATGACACACTCTGGATTCTGAACTTAGCACAGAATCTCTGGAAAGCCTGGCTGATGAACTGGGGTCCATTGTCATGGACGATCCGCCGAGGCACACCGAAGCGATAGATAACGTGATGTTTCACGAACTTGATCACGTTAGACGATTTTACCTCTTTTAGAGGAACAGCTTCGGCCCACTTGGAGAAGTAATCGGTTATTGCTAGAATGAACCGATGTCCTTTCGACGATGGTGGGCTGATGGGGCCAACCACGTCCATCCCCCACATTTCGAACGGCCAAGTAGAGGTCGTAGAGTGGAGATACCCTGGTGCTTGATGGATGAAATCGCCATGTATTTGACAGGCGTGACATCTCTTAGCGAGGGAGATGGCGTCGACAATCATCTTGGGCCAATAGTAACCCAATCTTTGGAGTCGGTTTGCCAGCTTCGGGCCAGGTTGATGAGCTCCACAAATACCATCGTGGGCTTCTTTCAACACTTCACGGGCTTCTTTTGATGAGAGGCACCGGAGCAGGATCCCGTCATGCGATCGACGGTACAGTGTTCGCGTGATCGCATTATAGTAAAATTTGGGGGCTTTCCTCCGAATGGCGGCCGCCTCTTTGGTGTCTTCAGGCAGGATGCCGTATAAGACATAATCAATATAGGGAAATCGCCAGTCTTTAAGCTCTGGAGCGGTTGACACTTCAAGTGTTTCTTTACCGCGACGATCTCCTGTTGACCCTGGGTAGTCTCCGGGGGAAATTTTTGGACAGTATAGGTCGTGGCTATAGACGAATACCTTCTCCATTGCTCCTGCTGGGAGAGCTAGGGAAGCTGCGAGAGATGCGAGGGCATCTGCATGCGCATTTTGGCTTCGCGGCACATGGTCGATGTAGAAGTTTGAAAACTTCTCCGCCATGTGGATTGTCGCGTCGTAGTAGGGTACTAGATCTTCATGTCTGACCTCATACTCTCCGCGAACTTGGCTGACGATGAGTTTGGAGTCACCGTACGCTTCGAGATTTTTAACGCCAATCTCATCGGCGAATTGCATCCCAATCAGGAGAGCGTTGTATTCCGCCACATTGTTGGAACAGGGTTCGGTTAACGAGATAGCCCGGGGGATCACGTAGTTTTGTGGGGAGACGAGTACTACTCCTACCCCCGCTACTGTGTGTCCCTTTGGGCTTGCCCTTGATGCACCATCGAAGAAAAGTTGCCATACTTGTCCTTCGAATGTTGCCTGAGTCAGGCATACTTCAGTGACCTCATCTGGGAGATCCTCATAAAGTTTGGCTGCCCTCGGATCTGGGTGTTCGGCTAAGAAGTCCGCCACCGCTTGTCCTTTAATGGCCTTCTGTGGCAGGAAGTGCATCTCATATTGAGAGAGCAATATAGCCCATTTCGCCAGCCGGCCATTCAATGATGAAGGCTTTGTCATAAGCAACCTCAGGGGGTTGACTTTTGATATGACATTTATAGTTTGGCCTGCCAGATAATGTCGCATTTTCTGAATAGCGAACACCAAGGCCAAACACTCCTTCTCGATCGGGTTGTATCGATGTTCGGCCCCGATCATCGTTCTACTGAGGTAGTAGATTGCTTGTTCTCGTCCTTGGTCATCATTCTGAGCTAGTAGAGCTCCCAAAGAATGATCCATCGATCGGACGTACACCAGGAAGGGTTTTCCGGATACCGGGCTGCAAGTACTGGTGGTTGGGTGAGGTATCGTTTGATCTCCTCGAATGCTTGCTGGCAAGCGTCGTCCCATATGAACGAGACTCCCTTCTTCATCAGCTTAGCGAAGGGTTGGCATCTTCCGGAGAGATTTGAAATAAATCTGCGGATGTATGCCAGTCGTCCCTGCAATCCTCTGAGCTCCCTGAGGCTTCTTGGAGGTTGCATTTCCTGAATGGCGCGAACCTTCTCCGGATCCAAATGAATTCCGGTAGAGGTTACAACAAACCCTAGGAATTTTCCGCTGGCTACCCCCAGGAATGATTTGGTGGGATTCATCTTCAATTGATGAGCCCGCATGATGTCAAAGACCGCTTTTAGGTCCGCTATGTGATCGCCTTTAGTGCGGCTTTTCACCGCGATGTCATCGACATAGCACTCCACCGTTTTGCGTATCTGCTGGTGGAAAATGGCATTCATAGCCCTTTGGTATGTTGCCCCTGCATTCTTTAGTCCGAAGGGCATGACGGTGTAGCAGTATACTCCTAGAGGTGTCCTGAAGGAGGTATGCTTTTCGTCGTCAGGGTACATCTTGATTTGATTGTAACCTGAGAATCCGTCCATAAAGGACATTCGCTCGAACCCGCATGTATTGTCAATCATGACATCTGTGATTGGCAACGGGAACTCGTCTTTGGGGCAGGCCCCGTTTAGATCGCGGAAGTCGATGCAGATCCGGATCTTCCCGTTCTTCTTAGCAACGGGGACAATGTTAGCTACCCAGTCGGGATGTTGTTCCTCCCTGATGAAGCCAGAGTCAATGAGCTTTTTGACTTCTGATTGAATGGCTTCCATTACTTCTGGACGAAACCGTCGCTGCTGTTGCTTGACGGGCTTTACATCCGGACTGATGTTGAGGCGGTGCATAGCCACTTGAGGATCGAGTCCAGGCATGTCCTCATAATTCCAGGCGAAGACGTCTATATACTCTTGTATAAGAGATATTAGATCCTTCTTCTCTGATGGTGACAGGCCGTCACTTATGAAGATGGGCTTAGGATTAGCATCATCTCCTAGGTTGATCTGAACAACCTTGTCTTCTGTGGGTGGCTCACGCTGTTCGAAGCGGATATCCCAGAGAGCATTCAGGTGTTTGATCCAGGGGTCTGTATCTGACTGGATCATTTCTTCGTCTTCGTCTTCCAGATGGTTTGTTGAAGCCATGTTTACTGAAAGCCCTTTGAAGATGTTGCCAATACTGACATCTGATTCCCACGATGACGTGTCTGAAGAGTGATCATGGCCTGATGGTTCCTCGGAATCAGGGGCTGACGGGATCGGAGTTGATATATAGCCCAACCCCCTGCGGGTCTGATGATAATAATCAGGTGCTTTCCCTTTTGGCACAAAAGATCGGAGCAACGATCTCCTTCCTTTGCCGAAGTTCAACCCGGGTCCGCTGGCTAGATCATACCCCATACGCTTCATCATCTTGAGCGCTTTTGGTTCATAGTGATTGAACTGCGGGGGCTCTTCTTCGCCTTCTGATTCATCATGGGGTGTTGGTTGAGACGAGCCTCGCCCAAAAAGTATTGGTCTTTGGCCTTTTCGTCTGACTGGAACCATGAATACAGATTCTTGTGCATCACCATCATCCTGGTACGTCCCGAAGGATGATTTTATTGGTACATGCAATGATGTCAAAGCACCCATTGCCGACCATACATCCTCGTCTACGCCGGTACTGGTATCCGACGGTATTGAATCAGACTCACACACAGGAAAGTACGCGAAATCTAAATCTTCATTAATATACCAACCGCCTACATCGTCGGTGGTATCAACATCGAGCTTATTAGTGCTCTTTACAAGTGGTTCTAGCTCCCACATGCACTCTTCTTTTTCGGGCTCGATGTCAGCCTCGTTACCAGAGTCTGGCTCCTCTGGTTGCGGGGTTTCATTATTCTCCTCATATAAGAGGGAATCCGTGAAATAATTCTCGACCACTTTGAACGGATGCCTTTCGGCAATCAACGTTCGGACCTGTCCGCTCTCGTCAATGTATTTCATGACTTGATGGAGAGTGGAGGGGACGATGGAATTTTGGTGAATCCATGGTCGTCCCAGCAACAGGTTGTAAGACGTGTCAGCGTCAATGACGTAACACGTTACTTCTGATTTGAGGCTCCCGATCCGGCATTTGAGCTTGATCTTCCCCATCGGGCGGGAGCTGTTGGCATTAAACCCATAAATAGTCGTCTGGGTAGGGCTCAGACGATGGGTAGGAATGCCCAGAAATTGCATGACCCGGCGAGGTATGATGCTTAGTGCGGACCCAGGGTCTACCTGAATGCGATTCACCTCGGATGACCCGATATACCCCGTGAAGTATAGGGGTCGGTCATGCTTCCCTTTAACCTGCATGTCATCTTTTGTGAAAGAGATGCAGGGAGCATTTGGGGAGGTGTGGAGGCAATCCTCTACATCTTCCTCCCTCGGTACGTGGGTCAGAAAGGCCTCAGCGTTTGTCAGGGCTTCTTGTAGAGCTTCTCTGGTTGACTTTGATAGCCTCAGGAGCTCATACAAGGTAATGCGTGCTGGGATGTTGGCTAACTGAGCCAGCACATCGAAGCGGTAAGGTGTCGAAGGTGTCGAAGATCCTTCCGCTGCACTTCTTGAAAGAACCCGAGAAAACCGAGTTTCTTTCTGTTTCTCCACGGGTGGTTTTGTGGAGGGCTGAGCTGGCTCTACAGCTGGTTGAGGAGGGACCACCGCCTTTTCGCCGTACTGCTTCAAGTACGCCTGCCCTGAACGGGTGCCTGCTGTCGGTTGGTTGGGCTCTGCCGCCAGGACTATTGTTTCCTCTTCTGAGTCGGTCAGCGAAGGAACATCAGCGTCTGCTTCCGGGAAGAAGCGCAGATCACGTGGCAAGATGATGCCTTCCCCTTGCCTTTGGACTTCCTGTTGGTCACAGTCGTCCATTGTTGCTCGTCGACGAGGTCAGGGTGGACCCACATGATTTCCCCTTGAGGTGTAGGGACGGGTACCAAGCCTTTCTCCTGCTGCTGATGAGGGTCTGTATTGACCACTCTCAATTCTCCTTTCGGGACAGATATCACTCCCACGGGCATCGGGGGTCGTGTCCCAAAGTGGAGCATCGACGTCATGTTGGCCGTCATCTTCTTCTGCTCTGGTCGGAGTTTTAATACCTCCGCGTCAATCAGGGCTTGAAGGACGTCCTTGAAGATGTAGCAGCTCCTGGTAGGGTGCCCGAGCATCCTATGGTACAGGCAGTAGTTGGGATTGTCGGTCTTGCCGACTTCTTTCGGGCGCCTGATTTCAGGGAGCTTCAGTCGATTGCTCTTGTTGAGTAGTTTGAAGAGCGAATCGACGTGTTCCTCCTTGAAGGAATACTGCTTGTTGGGGCGGGCTGGCTTGAAGAGCCACTTGCCCTGCCTGTTTGAGGTTTGGTGGGAGATTTGGTCTCCGTCGCCAAATTATCCTTCCGTTTGGTTTGGAGGGATGTGTCTGGTGCACGCCTTGTCGACCTCTCTGGCCTGGGCTTGCCTTCTTCCGCTCTGACGCGGGCAACAATCTCCTCAGCCTGTTCACCTTGCTGGACTAATTGTTTCCAGGTGCGGCTTTCAGCAACTCCTATCTGAGCAAGGAGTGAGGTTTGGAGATTGTGGCGACATGTTTCCACCAGGGTGGCCTGGGTCATGCCGCTTGGACATCGGAGTGCCGTGTTCCGAAATCTTTCTACGAAAGACTTAACGGACTCTCCCTTTCGCTGTTTGGTAGCTAAAAGGGTAGGCATTGTGACCTCCGAATCATCTTCAAAGAAGCGTGTTAGAAACAGCTTCTCCAAGTCGCCCCAGTTCTTGATGGAACCTTCCGGGAGCTTCATAAACCATTCAAAGGCCAACCCTTTTAGGGTGCCAATGAACAGTCGCGCCAATATAGCGTCGTTATCTACCACATTCCCAGTTTGGGATTTGAAGTAGTAGATATGCTGGTTGGGTGATCCCTTCCCGTCAAATGCTTGGAGAGTTGGAGCCTTGAACTTAGGAGGGTACGGGACTAAGTCCCACTCGGCCGGATAGGGCCGGACCACTCCAGCTTCTTGGAGATCTTTACGACTGGCAAGGGCGTTGAGTCGTTGCTCCAGTAGGCTCATTCTTTGATCTTGAGCCTTCTCCGAGTCCGGGTTGCTTCCTGCATGCGCTGAAGGCTGGGACACATCTGGAGTAGATCGTCGTGTCCTTTCGGAAGGATCGGAGGGTGGACTTTCTCTCCTTCCCCTTCTTGCTCTTGGCCTTCTAGGAGGAGATCTCTCTCTCTCTTCGAGCAATTTCTCAAGCATGTGCTTGAGACCGTCAATGGTTCTCTGCTGAGAGGAGAGTATTTGCATTTGGTGCTTCTGCATCTGCACTAGATGCTTAGTTGTCTCCTCAGGAGCGTCTTCTTTATCCTCAGGAGCATCTGCCATGTAGGCAAAAACTCCCCTTTCACCGGAAGAGTTCGAATCTTGCGACTCTATCACTACGGAGTGAGAGTCGTCCATTCTAATGCCGCGGGATAAGGCATTATAGTCAATTGGGGGGATGGTCCCTGTCCTGGTACGGGTATGTCGATACACCCCTTCTGTCTCAGAGTTTGACCCCTCTGAATTGACCATTGGTTGTTTTCCCCTGCTTCTGCTTGTCATATATGCAGTAAGCTCCGGGTATTCGACATCAGGGAAGGTTCTCCTTCGGTGGGAGCGTCTTCTTTTGGCTGACGGAGGAATCAGGGTCAGCTGTCTAATCAAAGACGGCTGGTGCACGCCTGATTCGCAATGGCATCCAGAGAGCATCTGGATGAGTTGTTGACAGCAGCAAGAAGAAGTGGCCTGATTGGCACTTCTTTTCCTTGTCAAATAATCCCTCAAATCCGTGGGAGGGGGATTAAATAGACTGCCTCACAACGTCGAAGACGGGGGGCAGTCGTGTGTTGCGCTGTCTGAACGCAGGTCTCAGAAACGCGGTGGTCACGCTGTTGCGTTCCGCGCGTCTGGCGTCTCTGTTGAGACGAGACGCGGTTCTCGCGTTTGTTGTCTGCTGCGTTGGAGCAGAGAGACTTGAGGCGTTACGCGCGTCTGGCGTCTCTGTTGAGACGAGACGCGGTCCTCGCACTGTTGTCTGCTGCGTTGGAGCAGAGAAACTTGGGAGATAGTGGGCTGCTGGGCCCTACGCCTGGGGGCGCATGCGTCCTGCGTTTGATGAGACGCAGAAGCTTCGCTTTGGCGTTTGGCAAGTTGGTCTTCGGCAGACACAACTTGAGGAGTCTCGCGTTTGGGTCGCCAAACGCGGATCTCTCGCACTGGTCGGGGTGCGGGCAAGGCATCAGATTGAACGCCGCGTCCAACCCCAGTCAGAAAACCATCGGTTCCGACCGAGTGTTGACGCGCGCGTCTTCTCAGTCGACGCTCGGCATTCCGATTGCGTCGTGGAGGAGGAGAGAAGCCAACAATTTCCTGGTTTGAAGAACCAGGGATGTTCACCACGCGGGTCTCTTGAGAGACGTTGACGCGGGGTTTCTGCGCGACGCGGTTGGTCGCAGCAGTAGTTGTGCCGGGAACCACGCGGGCCTTCTGGGAGGCGTTGGCGCGTGGGTTCTGTGCGTCGCGGTTGATCGCAGCAGAGGTGTCTGAGGTTACGCGGGCCTTCTGGGAGGCGTTGGCGCGTGAACCAAGCTTGGCACAGTGGGCAGCAGGAGCACCCGACAGAGCCTCAGATTGGGCTTCAGGGGGCTGTCCACTTGAGACCCTGCGGCAGACGCGGGTCTTTGGGCTCTTGGAGCCAGAAGAGAGGAACTCTTCATACTTCGCCTGGTCGAACTCGACGACGAGTGATTCGACCATTTTCCCCTTACGGAGAACGTCATCTTGCACCACAGTGCGTTCGTCGGTCACGAATGTAGTCCCCAGCAGAGTCGCCATCTCTTGTTCGGTACGGAAAGAGATTTGCCGTAAAATTTCCTTGAATCAGTTGAAAGATTACAACAAAACAATATTCCGACTACAAGGGAGGGAGGATGCTTGAATCTTCCCTTTGTTTAAGGCTGGGTTCTTCGTGTGGCGATGGAGAGTGAATCTTGTTCTCCGTTGACCAGATGACCGTCCTGGACCGTCGGGGGTCTTCTCTTCGGCCAGTAGGGGAGTAACTCAGCTCCGTCTACCAAACTCTCAAAGAGGAGGTAAGCGAAGAGCGGTTAGTACTCAGTAAGCCTGCTGAAGAGTCTTCTCTCTTGTTGGCGTCGTGCTTCTCTCAAAATCTCCGACCTTTGGATTTAATTTGCTCGCCCGACCCTTCTCTGATTCTGGATTCAAGAATGCCCGACCCCTCTCCCTTTTGATTCAATCAATCGACCCTTCCTTCATAGCCAACAGGGCTATTTATAGGGGTCTTAAGGGGTGATCGTGCCCCCTAAAAATGCGCCTGAATGAGGGGCCGTTACCCGCTATACGCGCGGTAACTGACCTCCACGATCTGGGGCGGTTGCAACTGAGACGCGGGCTTTGAACCGACGCGCCTTGATGCTGAGACGCGGGCTTCAGGCCGACGCGCCTTGATGCTGAGACGCGGGTTTTGAACCGAACGCGCCTTGAAGTTGAGACGCGGGCTTCGGGCCGACGCGCCTTGATGTAGAGACGCGGGCTTTGAACCAAACGCGCCTTGAAGTTGAGACGCGGGCTTCGGGCCGACGCGCCTTGATGCTGAGACGCGGGCTTCAGGCCGACGCGCCTTGATGCTGAGACGCGGGTTTTGAACCGAACGCGCCTTGAAGTTGAGACGCGGGCTTCGGGCCGACGCGCCTTGATGTAGAGACGCGGGCTTTGAACCAAACGTGCCTTGAAGTTGAGACGCGGGCTTCGGGCCAACGCGCCTTGATGCTGAGACGCGGGCTTCAGTCCCTTGCGTCTAATGTTTAAGACTGCTTCTTT
>JAVJIF010032771.1:0-67552 GCA_038442645.1 Agave tequilana
CCGACGCGCCTTGATGTAGAGACGCGGCTTTGAACCAAACGCGCCTTGAAGTTGAGACGCGGGCTTCGGGCCGACGCGCCTTGATGCTGAGACGCGGGCTTCAGGCCGACGCGCCTTGATGCTGAGACGCGGGTTTGAACCGAACGCGCCTTGAAGTTGAGACGCGGGCTTCGGCCGACGCGCCTTGATGTAGAGACGCGGGCTTTGAACCAAACGCGCCTTGAGTTTGAGACGCGGGCTTCGGGCCGACGCGCCTTGATGCTGAGACGCGGGCTTCAGTCCCTTGCGTCTAATGTTTAAGACTGCTTCTTTGATGGCTTGCCTGGTTAGTCATTTTTAGACAGCCTACAGAACCCCCTCCAAAGTTTCCGATATCCGCAGTTGAATGGGACGGATTTCGGAATACTTTGACTTAAACCGCGTTCGCCTTTGTGACTGGACTGTTGATGCTTCGGGTTTGACCTTATCCGAATTTGGTCTTCGTGAGTGTACTGTTGAACTCTTAGAAGCCATCAGAGTCGATCGTGTTGAGTGTCTAGATACACAGCCTAGACCTCCCCAATTGCTTTTAGTCTGTCACGGGTGCGTTTTGGCTGGGAGTAGTTGGTTGTCTGTTGGCGCCAGTGTACTGTTGAACTGTCTTGCAGACGCATAAGACTGGACGCAGGCTCCTTTTTGAAAAGCAGAGGCTGCTTTGAGACGCAGCTTCCATAAAATAGACGCGATGTTTGGCCAGACGCGAACTCCTTAGAGGAGACGCGATCTTCCGACGCACTCTTGGAAATGCTGACGGGCATGTCCGGTGCGTTTTCTGGGCGCGGACTCTATGTTGTCATGATTACGCCGCCAGCTGGCCTGGGGAAACGGCGAAATTTCGCCTTTTGGCGCGCGGATCTCGCGGTTCATTAAATGACTGCTCCACGTGTCAATTTTTAACTCGTGGCGAGGTTGCGACGCATGATCTTTGCCACCGGAAATGATTTTGTTACACGCGTCAAGCGACGATTCGCTGCAGCGTCCCTTGGGTCACGCGCCGCGTATCTCTTCGAATCCCTGTGCCTATAAAAGGCAGCAGTTTGGAGAGACTCTTCTTCTTCTCGCGCTTGCTAAGAACTTTAGAAAAACATATTCTCCTCCCTGTTCCTCTGTTTAACCTCGGATCAAATTCGCCATGGCACCAAAGATTAAGCCGACCGCTTCTTCCTCAAAGGCGACCACCACCGAGGCCCGGAGGGCAGCTCTTCCTCTGCGCAGGACTTCGTCCTCCAAGGTCTCCAAGGTAGTATGCCGTCTAGGCAGAACTTCACCTTAAGAACTTTAACACAGAGAATGTTTGTTTTCCCCAGACGCAGTCTTTGGGATGATAACCGGGGCGCGGATTAGACAATCTGACGCCCAAGGACTCTGCACTTCGGGTCCTTCACTTAGAATATTTCTAACTGTGAAGGTCTCTGGACGCAGCTTACAGAACGCAGATTTGATTTTCGCGTTCTGTGTCATCAGGCGCCAATTTGATGAATCTGGCGTCTGAGTCCGGGCAGAGTCAAGTCTTGGCTTGCAGAACGCGGATTTGATCTTCGCGTTCTGTGTCATCAGGCGCCAATTTGATGAATCTGGCGTCTGAGTCAAGTACTTTGGAATTTCATAAGTATTGGTTTGTAGAACGCGGAATTGATCTTCGCGTTCTGTGTCATCAGGCGCCAATTTGATGAATCTGGCGTCTGAGTCCAAGTACTTTGGAATTTCATAAGTATTGGTTTGCAGAACGCGGATTTGATCCTTGCGTTCTGTGCTTCCTGACGCAGAGTTGCAGGTCTGGACGCGGATTTGATAATTCCTGCGTCCAGTATCTCTTCTGCGTTTAATTATAAACACTTAGTATTTCTCTTTGCTTTTGGTAAAGCATCTGACTTAAGTGTTTTTATCTTTTTGCAGCGCCGCAACCTGCTACTTCACTCCCAAGATACGCCATTTTGGGCATGTAGGTGGTGCTGACCGGAACCTAACCTTTGTGCTGCAAAGGACTGTCCCTGTGACTGCCGACCAGTCGCCGGCTCGTGAGAAGAAGCTCTCGAACGTCGATATGAGGACTCTTCGAGTGCTTATGACCGATGCAGCATTCATCACGGATGATGGCATTCAGCTGGAGAAGCCCGCCTTCTTCTTCGGGGATCATATCCACGATGGCGGCCATCGCGTGCACGAAGGGACTTACACATGGCTCCGTCAAATAGGGGCAGAAGGTTCTTTCTCCCGGCCATGGATAGGATGTACCCTATGTTCTATTACCAGCATATGTCCGTCCCGCGGAAGATGGAGTTTGACCTCGCTCGATATGCTCCTGAGGTTACTCTTGGCGATCTGGGCTCCCACTACCAAGTGCACCGTCATGACGGCCATGACGGGTCGGTTATCGGCCTTTTCCCTGGATCGCGCAAGAGGGAGATCCCGTCTGGAGAGATACCGCACATTGCACCACCTTCCTCAACATGTTCATGGCAGCGGAGGGTGACTATCCAGTTGCGTTCCGTGCATATGGGTGGATCCATTCCCAGCGAATTACTGGTGGGGCAGGATGGTTGGCTTTGTCCTTACCGAGCTCGGGATTTGCTGAAGCGTGTAGGACTGTACTCGGCGGTCAGGGCCGTACAGTGGGGGATCCCTCAAAGTTCTCAAAACTTCTTTGGGATCCTAGAACGTTACAATCCCTTGACGGGGACGTTCTTTACTCCAGTCGGGGAGATGGGCCTTGCCTTACACGAGCTGCACGAGGTCTCAGGACTGGTAACAGGGGACATGCCCTATGAAGAATATGTCCCGACCGCTGTGGAGCTTCGCCACGTGAAGGAGGAGTTTCCCCTCATATACGAGACCTACTGGGAAGTGCTCTGTCACTTCCATATCTGCGGTCAGATCACCAAATGGCGGTCGCAGGGGGTCACGTATCTGTCTTGGGCCAGTTATTTGTTCAACAATGTGAACACCAAAGACCCTTGATCACCCGATTGGCTCCCAGCTCTGATAGGGAGATCGAAGACCGGATTGACCAGGCTCCCGAGAAGTTCTACACCACAGAATCGAACGAAGATGGTTTCGACCCCGACTTGGTTTTTGAAAGCTTCCACCACCAAGCCCGGACTCCTATCTCCGATCGGGCGCTGCTGGCGGGTTTTCTGATGCTGTGGCTAAAGCGTTGTGTGGTGCCCACACGCTGCCACATGAAGTTATAGTTGCCGACGTGGTGTACCCGGCGGTGCTTCTGGCCCATGGCAACCCTATAGCTCTTCTCCCGACGTGGTGGCTGGTATTCAGAGCGGGCTGCGGGCGCTGGCTAAAAGCTTTTGTGAGCCGCCAAAACTGTGGATTCCGAGGAAAGCCGCTCACGGACGCAGAGGGGAATCCAGTGGTGAAGCATCCAAATCCTCGGTCGAGCTGCTTACACATACCTTATGGCTGGTATGTGATGCACTGCCCCTCTTTGATGACGGCGGTGCGTTGGAAGGAGGACTCCGTCCCCTTCATACAGCGATTGGAGGGTTCAAGGTGGGAAGATCCTTATATATATTACATCCGGAAGCGTCTTTCAGCCCCGGCAAACTATCAGCTCAATCGTTGCCTCCTCCAGATCCCTGGTGCATCCTACGGCGATCTACTTGTCGATTCCGCAGGCCCTGATGATTTCACGAGGTTATCCCAGGGAGCCTTCTGGTGGTTGCTCAATATTCGGCCCGGGTATATGCTTTTTCGACAAGGGACGTCATGCACCATTGAGCCATACATGCCGAATCGCTTCGCTCGACAGTTCGGCTATGACCAGCTCTATATCGGGAATCCAAATGCTTATCTCGCCTTCGAAGGGAACTTGTTCGAGGGTGCTCGGGCCTGGTACTATAGTGTGGCTGGAGGGACAGGAACAACCTTCCGTCTACCTCTCGAAGCGCCCAAGTGCCAGATGAGTCTAAGCTATTGTACTTGGTACTCCCAAGCCGTCCAGACACCAGACTTTCTCCGGCATCTTCATGTATCGAGAGCATCAATGCAAGCCTCGAGGCAAGGACAGAGTCTGGTAAACCAACGAGACTCGTAGAGCAGTACCGGAAAGCCCGTAAGGAGGTCGGGAGAAGGACGAGGAGGGAGCCACGAGCTACAGAGCCACGACCGCCAAGGGCAGAGCCACGAGCGAAGAATGAGCCGTCAGTAACGAGGGCGGAGCCATCAGCGACGAGGGAGGAGCCGCAGACGAAGAGGTCTAGGCAGTTGGTGAGTAAGCGTCCTCACCGCTCTACTTCTGTTGTTGAGCCTGCCCCGAAGAAGGTTAAGAGGGACTCGGCGGCTGAAGTCTCTCAATCTGGAGCCATCTCTGCTGGAGTTGAGGCTCCTCCTGAAGATGTCGTTGCCAGAGTTGGCGAATCTCCGAAGAGGAAGATTTTCCTCTTCCAGTTCGTGCTCCTAGGCCGCACCACGAGCACCGCGAGGCTGTGGAGGAAGGGGAGTTCATCGAGGAATCCGCTGTTGCTGCTGATGTCGCATCTCCAGAGATTGAAGTAATGGGTAATGCAGATGTTGAGATTCCGGGAGTTGCAGCTCAGCTCAAATCACCTTCTGCTCATGAAAGGAGAGATGAGGCACAGCAGTTGGGATCTCCGAGCGTCTTCATCCCCAGTCCTAGAGCCGTTGACCCTAGTCCTACTACTGGAGTGATTGGAGGCAAGGCTCCGATTGTGGATTCTCCTCGCACTGATCTGTCGTCTTCTTCGTTCTCAGGGGCAAGCAGTTTGAGGACGAGGTCGACTATGGTGATGAACCCGCTCCTCCTGATCAAAGCAAGTTCTTCCATATCTCAGAGGAGGAAATGTATGTGGGCGAGTCATCATCTGCACCACCGTGGCGGCTATTCCTGTTGAAGGTACCCTTTCCACCTCCTGTCCAATTTTTCTTTACATGTTGAAGAAGATGTCTTGACATTCTTCATTTTATATTGCAGGGTCAGCTGGAGATGCCGAGGCTACAACCTCCTCGCATATTGAGGAGATGGTGGGAGAGTTGACTCGACCACAGGGAATTGAGACCTCCGCTGCTGAGATGCCCTCAGAGGGGGCAGTTGCTGAGACTGGGGAGCCTTCCACTCTGCCAGAGGAGGAAGCCACTACTGAGGTCGAGGAGGCTCGGGTGGAGGCAGGTCCACTCCCAGGAGATTGCACGGCTCAAGTTTCAAATGAAGTTTCTGAGGAAATCGTGCTTGCCACTCCATCATTGGTCGCGGAAGTTCCCGCAGGGATAGCACCTCCGGAAGCACCAGTGGCTGGTTCCGCTCTTGCCGTATCGGCGGTTAGCATGACTTCTGCGCAAAAAGAGCCGGCCTACACCCCTTCTTTCCGAGATAGAAAGGGGGTCGGGGAGCGTTCCGGGTGATGACAGCATGGACTTCCTGACGCGCAGTACGGTGCGGCAGTTCTTTGAAGCGATGCGATCGTGCATCGACTTTATCCTTTCTGGGCGTCGTTCTTTTGACTTTGCCCGGAGATTTCTCGGGAATGTGGCCGAGAACATCGAGCTAGTCGGGGGCCTTCCTCTTGCTCAGGCATGTATGCGGGTGGTGGATCAGTTGGAGAGTGACCTGAAAGAGCTGAAGTCTTTAGACGAAGCTGACTCCCTCCACGAAACCCAAGTCATCCTGGATAGCCTCCTTTCTGCCCAAAGGCAAGAGCGACAGGAAGTGGAAGTACAAATTGCCGAAGAGGTCAGCAACCTTGAGCGTTCCCAGGCTGAATGCCAAAGGCTGATTGAAGACTCAGGGGATACTGAGCTTATCATGCAGAACACAGAGCTTGCTATTACCAACGCTCGGGCTGCCATTGCTAAGGCCAAAGCCATGCTAGCTGTCAATGAAGAGAAGCTCGTCGCCCTCCAGAAGAAGCTAGAGGAGCAGAAGGCTGCAAGGGTACGGGCTGAAGAGAGCCAGTCTGTTCATCTCTCCAGATTGGAGACTTTGCGAGCCCAGCTGGCTGAAAAACCCTGCCTATCTGAAGAGGAGCTGCGGGTCCAGGCGATGATGGAGGCTGAGAAGGCACGTCAGCATGAGATGCATCGTCTCAGGGAGCGCATCCGTTCCCTACCAGATCGAGATTTTTAGCCTTCTCCTCCTTCTTTTTTCTTTTTTTTTGTAACGCTCAATCTTATTTGTATAAGAGAGCGTTTTTGTATCACTTTCATATTTTTGGATATAAATAAAAGTGACACCCTCCTTTTTACTTCTTTTGTCTCGAACTCTTTGCCTTTGGTTGGACATGTAGGAGCAAGGAAGTCTTTTGATCTTTATCAAAATTATAATCATAATCTTAATAAGTCAAAAGATATGAGGAAAGATCTTGTTTCAAGAACTTTCATGACACTGTCAGAGGTGTAAGCTTAACTTGACAGAGGTGATTTTTGGTGGACCTGCCACTTTGTGGAAGAAAGTGACAGGTGGAGTTCGTACCCCCAGGAAAGATGAACTTTTATCAAGGATTTGTGCTTAACTTGATTTCAGATCAGCTGGGGATGTTGATGGAAACATTGTTTATTGGTGTAATGTTAACCAACAATGCCTCCAAAATGAATTCGATATTCTGTTGGGGAGAATATCAAATGAAACTAGACTCGCGGGGAATCTAGGGAAGTCCTTACCGTTAGAGGTGTGATATTAACTTAACGGGTTGGAAATAGTCTTGTCAGAAGTGTAATGTTAACTTGACAAGGACATGAGTTAGAGGTGTGATATTAACTTAACTCATCGACATCTCAGTTTTATAAGGGAAAACTGAGGGTGTCACTGTCATAGGTGTGATGTTTAACTTAACAGTGAGGGTAATGCTAGAGGTGTAATGTTGAACTTGGCATTAGTCGTCTCGGCTTGAAGAAGTCGAGGAAAGGTCATAGCCATAGGTGTATTGTTGAACTTAGCAATGACTCGGATGCTAGAAGTGTAGTGTTAACTTGGCATCGTTCGTCTCGGCTTAAGGAAGTCGAGGAAAGGTCATAGCCATAGGTGTATTGTTGAACTTAGCAATGACTCGGATGCTAGAAGTGTAGTGTTAACTTGGCATCGTCCATTTCAGCTTCGATATGGAAGTCTGAAGAAAGGGTGACTGTCAGAGGTGTAATATTAACTTGACGGGCACCTGATATACTGCTTAGAGGTGTAATGTTAACTTAAACAGTAGTTTGTCAGAGGTGTGATATTAACTTGACAAGAATTGGCTCTTGATAGGAGCAATTTGAGGACCTGTCATTCTATTGATGAGAATTGACAAGTGGAATTTGAAATGCCAGAGGTATAGTGTTAACTTGGCAATTTTGAAGTTTGCTGCTCTATGTAGAGGTAACAAGCGGGCTTGTACTCGACAAGGAGTATTCATTACCAGAGGTATAGTGTTTAACGTAGTAATGTTTGCATTTTGTGGTCCTACCATTCTATGGATGAGAATTGGTAAGAGATTTTGGAGGAGAGAGTGGAATCAGGTCCACTTAGGATTTTCAGCAAACCCTCAGCTGTCAACGGATTTGAGGTGCCTTTACCAACTACCGTTTGAGTTGGGCTAGTCATGCTATTCCCTCAGCATGATGAGTTGTCGAGGACTTATGTTGGGCTTAGATGCCAACATTTTCCTCTATCCTTAGCCGTCGAAGGCGTTGGATGTTTGATCAGAGGTGTGGTATTAACTTGATCGGCAGAAGAACACCATCTAGGGATAGTATTTCTTCAGGAATTTGCCATTGATTGGCATCATGAGTGTATCGCCATTAGAGGTTATGAGACGATACGATCCATTCGAGTAGACCGACTCTACTACAAATGGTCCTTCCCATTTGGGTTGGAATTTTCCCTTTGTCTTGTGCGTCATGACCATGGGTCTCCGGACGGCTAAGACAAGGTCGCCTTTCTTGAAAGTTCGCGTTTTGACTTTCTTGTTGAAGGCTCTGGTGATGCGAGCTTGATAAAGCTCGATCTGCTGCTGGGCCTGCAGACGCTTGTCGTCTAAGGCCTCCAGTTCTTGGAGTCGCTGTCGATGCTTCTCCTCTGTTGTCATCTCGGCGGTCAGGGCGACGCGTAGAGATGGAATTTGGATTTCCAGTGGGAGGACAGCTTCACATCCGTACACCAAGGAAAATGGCGTGGCTTTAGTTGGGGTTCGCACGGTCGTGCGATATGCCCATAAGCATTCACCCAACTTATCGTCCCAGTCTCGTTGACTTTTCGAGACGAATTTCTTGAGAAGCTTGCCAATAGTCTTATTGAAAGCTTCCGCGAGGCCGTTGGCGGGAGGATAGTATGCCGTTGATGACACACTCTGGATTCTGAACTTAGCACAGAATCTCTGGAAAGCCTGGCTGATGAACTGGGGTCCATTGTCATGGACGATCCGCCGAGGCACACCGAAGCGATAGATAACGTGATGTTTCACGAACTTGATCACGTTAGACGATTTTACCTCTTTTAGAGGAACAGCTTCGGCCCACTTGGAGAAGTAATCGGTTATTGCTAGAATGAACCGATGTCCTTTCGACGATGGTGGGCTGATGGGGCCAACCACGTCCATCCCCCACATTTCGAACGGCCAAGTAGAGGTCGTAGAGTGGAGATACCCTGGTGCTTGATGGATGAAATCGCCATGTATTTGACAGGCGTGACATCTCTTAGCGAGGGAGATGGCGTCGACAATCATCTTGGGCCAATAGTAACCCAATCTTTGGAGTCGGTTTGCCAGCTTCGGGCCAGGTTGATGAGCTCCACAAATACCATCGTGGGCTTCTTTCAACACTTCACGGGCTTCTTTTGATGAGAGGCACCGGAGCAGGATCCCGTCATGCGATCGACGGTACAGTGTTCGCGTGATCGCATTATAGTAAAATTTGGGGGCTTTCCTCCGAATGGCGGCCGCCTCTTTGGTGTCTTCAGGCAGGATGCCGTATAAGACATAATCAATATAGGGAAATCGCCAGTCTTTAAGCTCTGGAGCGGTTGACACTTCAAGTGTTTCTTTACCGCGACGATCTCCTGTTGACCCTGGGTAGTCTCCGGGGGAAATTTTTGGACAGTATAGGTCGTGGCTATAGACGAATACCTTCTCCATTGCTCCTGCTGGGAGAGCTAGGGAAGCTGCGAGAGATGCGAGGGCATCTGCATGCGCATTTTGGCTTCGCGGCACATGGTCGATGTAGAAGTTTGAAAACTTCTCCGCCATGTGGATTGTCGCGTCGTAGTAGGGTACTAGATCTTCATGTCTGACCTCATACTCTCCGCGAACTTGGCTGACGATGAGTTTGGAGTCACCGTACGCTTCGAGATTTTTAACGCCAATCTCATCGGCGAATTGCATCCCAATCAGGAGAGCGTTGTATTCCGCCACATTGTTGGAACAGGTTCGGTTAACGAGATAGCCCGGGGGATCACGTAGTTTTTGTGGGGAGACGAGTACTACTCCTACCCCCGCTACTGTGTGTCCCTTTGGGCTTGCCCTTGATGCACCATCGAAGAAAAGTTGCCATACTTGTCCTTCGAATGTTGCCTGAGTCAGGCATACTTCAGTGACCTCATCTGGGAGATCCTCATAAAGTTTGGCTGCCCTCGGATCTGGGTGTTCGGCTAAGAAGTCCGCCACCGCTTGTCCTTTAATGGCCTTCTGTGGCAGGAAGTGCATCTCATATTGAGAGAGCAATATAGCCCATTTCGCCAGCCGGCCATTCAATGATGAAGGCTTTGTCATAAGCAACCTCAGGGGGTTGACTTTTGATATGACATTTATAGTTTGGCCTGCCAGATAATGTCGCATTTTCTGAATAGCGAACACCAAGGCCAAACACTCCTTCTCGATCGGGTTGTATCGATGTTCGGCCCCGATCATCGTTCTACTGAGGTAGTAGATTGCTTGTTCTCGTCCTTGGTCATCATTCTGAGCTAGTAGAGCTCCCAAAGAATGATCCATCGATCGGACGTACACCAGGAAGGGTTTTCCGGATACCGGGCTGCAAGTACTGGTGGTTGGGTGAGGTATCGTTTGATCTCCTCGAATGCTTGCTGGCAAGCGTCGTCCCATATGAACGAGACTCCCTTCTTCATCAGCTTAGCGAAGGGTTGGCATCTTCCGGAGAGATTTGAAATAAATCTGCGGATGTATGCCAGTCGTCCCTGCAATCCTCTGAGCTCCCTGAGGCTTCTTGGAGGTTGCATTTCCTGAATGGCGCGAACCTTCTCCGGATCCAAATGAATTCCGGTAGAGGTTACAACAAACCCTAGGAATTTTCCGCTGGCTACCCCCAGGAATGATTTGGTGGGATTCATCTTCAATTGATGAGCCCGCATGATGTCAAAGACCGAGCAGGGCTATGTGATCGCCTTTAGTGCGGCTTTTCACCACGATGTCATCGACATAGCACTCCACCGTTTTGCGTATCTGCTGGTGAAAAATGGCATTCATAGCCCTTTGGTATGTTGCCCCTGCATTCTTTAGTCCGAAGGGCATGACGGTGTAGCAGTATACTCCTAGAGGTGTCCTGAAGGAGGTATGCTTTTCGTCGTCAGGGTACATCTTGATTTGATTGTAACCTGAGAATCCGTCCATAAAGGACATTCGCTCGAACCCGCATGTATTGTCAATCATGACATCTGTGATTGGCAACGGGAACTCGTCTTTGGGGCAGGCCCCGTTTAGATCGCGGAAGTCGATGCAGATCCGGATCTTCCCGTTCTTCTTAGCAACGGGGACAATGTTAGCTACCCAGTCGGGATGTTGTTCCTCCCTGATGAAGCCAGAGTCAATGAGCTTTTTGACTTCTGATTGAATGGCTTCCATTACTTCTGGACGAAACCGTCGCTGCTGTTGCTTGACGGGCTTTACATCCGGACTGATGTTGAGGCGGTGCATAGCCACTTGAGGATCGAGTCCAGGCATGTCCTCATAATTCCAGGCGAAGACGTCTATATACTCTTGTATAAGAGATATTAGATCCTTCTTCTCTGATGGTGACAGGCCGTCACTTATGAAGATGGGCTTAGGATTAGCATCATCTCCTAGGTTGATCTGAACAACCTTGTCTTCTGTGGGTGGCTCACGCTGTTCGAAGCGGATATCCCAGAGAGCATTCAGGTGTTTGATCCAGGGGTCTGTATCTGACTGGATCATTTCTTCGTCTTCGTCTTCCAGATGGTTTGTTGAAGCCATGTTTACTGAAAGCCCTTTGAAGATGTTGCCAATACTGACATCTGATTCCCACGATGACGTGTCTGAAGAGTGATCATGGCCTGATGGTTCCTCGGAATCAGGGGCCGACGGGATCGGAGTTGATATATAGCCCAACCCCCTGCGGGTCTGATGATAATAATCAGGTGCTTTCCCTTTTGGCACAAAAGATCGGAGCAACGATCTCCTTCCTTTGCCGAAGTTCAACCCGGGTCCGCTGGCTAGATCATACCCCATACGCTTCATCATCTTGAGCGCTTTTGGTTCATAGTGATTGAACTGCGGGGGCTCTTCTTCGCGCCTTCTGATTCATCATGGGGTGTTGGTTGAGACGAGCCTCGCCCAAAAAGTATTGGTCTTTGGCCTTTTCGTCTGACTGGAACCATGAATACAGATTCTTGTGCATCACCATCATCCTGGTACGTCCCGAAGGATGATTTTATTGGTACATGCAATGATGTCAAAGCACCCATTGCCGACCATACATCCTCGTCTACGCCGGTACTGGTATCCGACGGTATTGAATCAGACTCACACACAGGAAAGTACGCGAAATCTAAATCTTCATTAATATACCAACCGCCTACATCGTCGGTGGTATCAACATCGAGCTTATTAGTGCTCTTTACAAGTGGTTCTAGCTCCCACATGCACTCTTCTTTTTCGGGCTCGATGTCAGCCTCGTTACCAGAGTCTGGCTCCTCTGGTTGCGGGGTTTCATTATTCTCCTCATATAAGAGGGAATCCGTGAAATAATTCTCGACCCCTTTGAACGGATGCCTTTCGGCAATCAACGTTCGGACCTGTCCGCTCTCGTCAATGTATTTCATGACTTGATGGAGAGTGGAGGGGACGATGGAATTTTGGTGAATCCATGGTCGTCCCAGCAACAGGTTGTAAGACGTGTCAGCGTCAATGACGTAACACGTTACTTCTGATTTGAGGCTCCCGATCCGGCATTTGAGCTTGATCTTCCCCATCGGGCGGGAGCTGTTGGCATTAAACCCATAAATAGTCGTCTGGGTAGGGCTCAGACGATGGGTAGGAATGCCAGAAATTGCATGACCCGGCGAGGTATGATGCTTAGTGCGGACCCAGGGTCTACCTGAATGCGATTCACCTCGGATGACCCGATATACCCCGTGAAGTATAGGGGTCGGTCATGCTTCCCTTTAACCTGCATGTCATCTTTTGTGAAAGAGATGCAGGGAGCATTTGGGGAGGTGTGGAGGCAATCCTCTACATCTTCCTCCCTCGGTACGTGGGTCAGAAAGGCCTCAGCGTTTGTCAGGGCTTCTTGTAGAGCTTCTCTGGTTGACTTTGATAGCCTCAGGAGCTCATACAAGGTAATGCGTGCTGGGATGTTGGCTAACTGAGCCAGCACATCGAAGCGGTAAGGTGTCGAAGGTGTCGAAGATCCTTCCGCTGCACTTCTTGAAAGAACCCGAGAAAACCGAGTTTCTTTCTGTTTCTCCACGGGTGGTTTTGTGGAGGGCTGAGCTGGCTCTACAGCTGGTTGAGGAGGGACCACCGCCTTTTCGCCGTACTGCTTCAAGTACGCCTGCCCTGAACGGGTGCCTGCTGTCGGTTGGTTGGGCTCTGCCGCCAGGACTATTGTTTCCTCTTCTGAGTCGGTCAGCGAAGGAACATCAGCGTCTGCTTCCCGGGAAGAAGCGCAGATCACGTGGCAAGATGATGCCTTCCCCTTGCCTTTGGACTTCCTGTTGGTCACAGTCGTCCATTGTTGCTCGTTGACGAGGTCAGGGTGGACCCACATGATTTCCCCTTGAGGTGTAGGGACAGGTACCAAGCCTTTCTCCTGCTGCTGATGAGGGTCTGTATTGACCACTCTCAATTCTCCTTTCGGGACAGATATCACTCCCACGGGCATCGGGGGTCGTGTCCCAAAGTGGAGCATCGACGTCATGTTGGCCGTCATCTTCTTCTGCTCTGGTCGGAGTTTTAATACCTCCGCGTCAATCAGGGCTTGAAGGACGTCCTTGAAGATGTAGCAGCTCCTGGTAGGGTGCCCGAGCATCCTATGGTACAGGCAGTAGTTGGGATTGTCGGTCTTGCCGACTTCTTCCGGGCGCCTGATTTCAGGGAGCTTCAGTCGATTGCTCTTGTTGAGTAGTTTGAAGAGCGAATCGACGTGTTCCTCCTTGAAGGAATACTGCTTGTTGGGGCGTGGCTGGCTTGAAGAGCCACTTGCCCTGCCTGTTTGAGGTTTGGTGGGAGATTTGGTCTCCGTCGCCAAATTATCCTTCCGTTTGGTTTGGAGGGATGTGTCTGGTGCACGCCTTGTCGACCTCTCTGGCCTGGGCTTGCCTTCTTCCGCTCTGACGCGGCAACAATCTCCTCGGCCTGTTCACCTTGCTGGACTAATTGTTTCCAGGTGCGGCTTTCAGCAACTCCTATCTGAGCAAGGAGTGAGGTTTGGAGATTGTGGCGACATGTTTCCACCAGGGTGGCCTGGGTCATGCCGCTTGGACATCGGAGTGCCGTGTTCCGAAATCTTTCTACGAAAGACTTAACGGACTCTCCCTTTCGCTGTTTGGTAGCTAAAAGGGTAGGCATTGTGACCTCCGAATCATCTTCAAAGAAGCGTGTTAGAAACAGCTTCTCCAAGTCGCCCCAGTTCTTGATGGAACCTTCCGGGAGCTTCATAAACCATTCAAAGGCCAACCCTTTTAGGGTGCCAATGAACAGTCGCGCCAATATAGCGTCGTTATCTACCACATTCCCAGTTTGGGATTTGAAGTAGTAGATATGCTGGTTGGGTGATCCCTTCCCGTCAAATGCTTGGAGAGTTGGAGCCTTGAACTTAGGAGGGTACGGGACTAAGTCCCACTCGGCCGGATAGGGCCGGACCACTCCAGCTTCTTGGAGATCTTTACGACTGGCAAGGGCGTTGAGTCGTTGCTCCAGTAGGCTCATTCTTTGATCTTGAGCCTTCTCCGAGTCCGGGTTGCTTCCTGCATGCGCTGAAGGCTGGGACACATCTGGAGTAGATCGTCGTGTCCTTTCGGAAGGATCGGAGGGTGGACTTTCTCTCCTTCCCCTTCTTGCTCTTGGCCTTCTAGGAGGAGATCTCTCTCTCTCTTCGAGCAATTTCTCAAGCATGTGCTTGAGACCGTCAATGGTTCTCTGCTGAGAGGAGAGTATTTGCATTTGGTGCTTCTGCATCTGCACTAGATGCTTAGTTGTCTCCTCAGGAGCGTCTTCTTTATCCTCAGGAGCATCTGCCATGTAGGCAAAAACTCCCCTTTCACCGGAAGAGTTCGAATCTTGTGACTCTATCACTACGGAGTGAGAGTCGTCCATTCTAATGCCGCGGGATAAGGCATTATAGTCAATTGGGGGGATGGTCCCTGTCCTGGTACGGGTATGTCGATACACCCCTTCTGTCTCAGAGTTTGACCCCTCTGAATTGACCATTGGTTGTTTTCCCCTGCTTCTGCTTGTCATATATGCAGTAAGCTCCGGGTATTCGACATCAGGGAAGGTTCTCCTTCGGTGGGAGCGTCTTCTTTTGGCTGACGGAGGAATCAGGGTCAGCTGTCTAATCAAAGACGGCTGGTGCACGCCTGATTCGCAATGGCATCCAGAGAGCATCTGGATGAGTTGTTGACAGCAGCAAGAAGAAGTGGCCTGATTGGCACTTCTTTTCCTTGTCAAATAATCCCTCAAATCCGTGGGGGGGGGTTAAATAGACTGGCCTCACAACGTCGAAGACGGGGGCAGTCGTGTGTTGCGCTGTCTGAACGCAGGTCTCAGAAACGCGGTGGTCACGCTGTTGCGTTCCGCGCGTCTGGCGTCTCTGTTGAGACGAGACGCGGTTCTCGCGTTGTTGTCTGCTGCGTTGGAGCAGAGAGACTTGAGGCGTTACGCGCGTCTGGCGTCTCTGTTGAGACGAGACGCGGTCCTCGCACTGTTGTCTGCTGCGTTGGAGCAGAGAAACTTGGGAGATAGTGGGCTGCTGGGCCCTACGCCTGGGGGCGCATGCGTCCTGCGTTTGATGAGACGCAGAAGCTTCGCTTTGGCGTTTGGCAAGTTGGTCTTCGGCAGACACAACTTGAGGAGTCTCGCGTTTGGGTCGCCAAACGCGGATCTCTCGCACTGGTCGGGGTGCGGGCAAGGCATCAGATTGAACGCCGCGTCCAACCCCAGTCAGAAAACCATCGGTTCCGACCGAGTGTTGACGCGCGCGTCTTCTCAGTCGACGCTCGGCATTCCGATTGCGTCGTGGAGGAGGAGAGAAGCCGACAATTTCCTGGTTTGAAGAACCAGGGATGTTCACCACGCGGGTCTCTTGAGAGACGTTGACGCGGGGTTTCTGCGCGACGCGGTTGGTCGCAGCAGTAGTTGTGCCGGGGACCACGCGGGCCTTCTGGGAGGCGTTGGCGCGTGGGTTCTGTGCGTCGCGGTTGATCGCAGCAGAGGTGTCTGAGGTTACGCGGGCCTTCTGGGAGGCGTTGGCGCGTGAACCAAGCTTGGCACAGTGGGCAGCAGAGCACCCGACAGAGCCTCAGATTGGGCTTCAGGGGGCTGTCCACTTGAGACCCTGCGACAGACGCGGGTCTTTGGGCTCTTGGAGCCAGAAGAGAGAAACTCTTCATACTTCGCCTGGTCGAACTCGACGACGAGTGATTCGACCATTTTCCCCTTACGGAGAACGTCATCTTGCACCACAGTGCGTTCGTCGGTCACGAATGTAGTCCCCAGCGGAGTCGCCATCTCTTGTTCGGTACGGAAAGAGATTTGCCGTAAAATTTCCTTGAATCAGTTGAAAGATTACAACAAAACAATATTCCGACTACAAGGGAGGGAGGATGCTTGAATCTTCCCTTGTTTAAGGCTGGGTTCTTCGTGTGGCGATGGAGAGTGAATCTTGTTCTCCGTTGACCAGATGACCGTCCTGGACCGTCGGGGGTCTTCTCTTCGGCCAGTAGGGGAGTAACTCAGCTCCGTCTACCAAACTCTCAAAGAGGAGGTAAGCGAAGAGCGGTTAGTACTCAGTAAGCCTGCTGAAGAGTCTTCTCTCTTGTTGGCGTCGCGCTTCTCTCAAAATCTCCGACCTTTGGATTTAATTTGCTCGCCCGACCCTTCTCTGATTCTGGATTCAAGAATGCCCGACCCCTCTCCCTTTTGATTC
The DNA here is from genome assembly GCA_038442645.1 of Agave tequilana. Classification (NCBI taxonomy): domain Eukaryota; kingdom Viridiplantae; phylum Streptophyta; class Magnoliopsida; order Asparagales; family Asparagaceae; genus Agave; species Agave tequilana. Next base: position 16,375 of record JAVJIF010032771.1, read on the forward strand.
AATCAATCGACCCTTCCTTCATAGCCAACAGGGCTATTTATAGGGGTCTTAAGGGTGATCGTGCCCCCTAAAAATGCGCCTGAATGAGGGGCCGTTACCCGCTATACGCGCGGTAACTGACCTCCACGATCTGGGGCGGTTGCAACTGAGACGCGGGCTTTGAACCGACGCGCCTTGATGCTGAGACGCGGGCTTCAGGCCGACGCGCCTTGATGCTGAGACGCGGGTTTTGAACCGAACGCGCCTTGAAGTTGAGACGCGGGTTTTTGAACCGAACGCGCCTTGAAGTTGAGACGCGGGCTTCGGGCCGACGCGCCTTGATGTAGAGACGCGGGCTTTGAACCAAACGCGCCTTGAAGTTGAGACGCGGGCTTCGGGCCGACGCGCCTTGATGCTGAGACGCGGGCTTCAGGCCGACGCGCCTTGATGCTGAGACGCGGGTTTTGAACCGAACGCGCCTTGAAGTTGAGACGCGGGCTTCGGGCCGACGCGCCTTGATGTAGAGACGCGGGCTTTGAACCAAACGCGCCTTGAAGTTGAGACGCGGGCTTCGGGCCGACGCCCTTGATGCTGAGACGCGGGCTTCAGTCCCTTGCGTCTAATGTTTAAGACTGCTTCTTTGATGGCTTGCCTGGTTAGTCATTTTTAGACAGCCTACACTTTGTCTCGCTGAACTTGGAGGTCTGTTGGACCAGGTGGGACTGTACCAAGCGGTCAGGGCTGTGCAATATGGCATCCCACAGAATCCCAAAATTTCTTTGGGATCCTGGAGCACTACGACCCTTCGACGGGGACGTTCTTCACCCCGGTTGGAGAAATGGGGCTTGCCCTGCATGAATTATATGAAGTCTCAGGGTTGGTAATGGGAGATGCTTCTTATGAGGAATACGTCCCCACCTCTGAGGAGCTTCATCTTTTGAAGAAGGAGTGCCCTCGTGTATATGAGACCTATTGGGAGGTGCTGTGTCATTTCCACATCTGCGATCAAATAACTTCCTGGAGGGCTAGGGGAGTCAAGCAGCTGTCTTGGAGAGCTACTTGTTTAACGGCATCACTGAGAAAGACCACTCAGTGACCAGTCTGGCTCCCAGCTCTGACGAAGAAATCACCGAGAGGATCGACGCCTCTGTGAGTTCTTATACCACAGAGTCGAACGAAGACACTTTCAAACCTGACACGGTTTTCGAAAGTTTCCATCACCAGGCCCAGATTCCCATTTCTAACCGGGCACTGCTGGCGGGTTTCCTCATGCTGTGGCTGAAGCGCTGTGTAGTGCTGACACTACCGCATGAGGTGATTGTTGCCGACGTGCTGTATCTGGCGGTGCTGCTAGCCTATGGTAGGTCCATACCTCTCCTACCGACAATGGTGGCCGGTATCCAAAGCGGGTTGCGGGCCCTGACTCAGAGCCTATGTAGGGTGGAGGCCATCGTCGACTCCCAAGGTAAACCAGAGGTCGATTCAGAGGGAAGGCCGAGAGTGAAGACCCCTAACCCTCGGATCGAGCTTCCCTACACGTACTTAATGGCTTGGTACGTGATGCACTGCCCCTCACTGATGACGCCAGTGTCCCGATGCGAGGGGTTTGTCCCCTTTGTGCAGCGGCTGGAGAGTTCGAGCTGGTGCAACAACTATATGTTCTACGTCCGAAAGTGTATTCTGAACGCTTCAAATTATTATCTCAACCGTTGCTTCCCGAGATTACAGATGCTGCTTATGGGGATAAGTTCGCCGACATTGTGGGTCTGGACGACTTCACAAGGCTGCCATTGGGAGTCTTCTAGTGGCTTATCAATATCCGGCCCGGGTATCTGCTCTTCCGGCAAGGGAATTCGTGCACGATCGAGCCTTATATGCTGAATCGTTTCGCCCGACAGTTCAGCTATGACCAACTATATGTCGGTAACCCTAACGCTCAGCTTGCCTTCAGTGGAAATCTGTTTGAAGGTGCTCGGGCTTGGTATTACAGCGTAGCTGGGGGGACACAGGCTCTTTTCCGTTTACTCATAAGACGCCGAACTGCTATGCAAGCCTTAGCTTCTGCACCTGGTATTTCCAGGCTAGCAAGATGCCTGGCTACTCAATGGAGCATTCATGCATTAAAAGCATTAATGCGTCCTATGAGGAGAAGGTGGCGTCCAACAAGCGCTCGCGAGGCCTTGATGAATATCAGGCGGCTAAGAAGGAGGCCAGAGGAGAGCCGAGAGTAGCAGTACCCAGGGAGCAGTCTGCCAGAAGGCGTCGACAGGCGGTGCAAAACGTCCTCATGGCATTACTCTCCAAGCTGAGCCTTCTTCTACTTCCACGGCTGAGCCTGCCCCGAAGAAGGCCAGGAAAGACTTGACGGCTGAAGAGACCGTCCCCTCTGGTATCGAAGAGCAGAGGGAAGAAGAGGATGAGGAAGATGATGCCCCCCTTGTTCGTACTCATGGATTGCGCAGCAAGGGCCCCGTAATTTTAGAAGAAGGGGAGCTTACTGTTGAGCCCGTGGCAATTGATGAGGCTGAGCAACTTGAGGCTGACCTGGTGGGAAGGAGTGATGTTGAAATTCCAGGGGTTTCAACTCAACCAAGGCCTTCTTCGGCTTATGATAGGAGAGATAAGGCACAACAGCCTGGGTCTCCTGTCGTATTGATGCCCAGCTTGAGGGTAGCTGATCCCAGCCCTACTACTGGGGTATTTAGTGGCAAGGCCTCAATTGCCGAGGCTTCTCGCGTTGAACTATCGTCTTCATCGTCCAGAGAGAACGAATATGATTCAGGTGATGAAGTCGATTTTGGTGATGAACCTGCTCTTCCAGATCCGAGCAAATTCTCACATATCTCGGAGGAAGAAATGTACGGGTGTGATCCGGTGACGGCGTTATCACAAGCGGCAACTGCTCCTCCTAAAGGTACTCTTATAGTCTTGTTGACCCAGCTTCCCTTTTTAACTAGGGAACAGGTTCTGACGTTTTCTCTTTATGCTGCAGGGTTGGCCGCGGACAGCGAGGCTGCAACTTCCTCCCATATCGAGGAGATGATACAGGAGCTGACCCAGCAGGAGGGTATTGAGGCTGCTGCTGAGATGCCTCACGAGAGGACAATTATTGAGGTCGGGGAGACTTCAACCTTGCAAGATTTGCCCAGGGATCTGCCGTCTTCGGACCCTCGGCTTGGTAAGAAAATATTGACGCTTTGAATATTTTTCTTTTATTGTCATGACTGACGTTTTGGTGCTTTGCAGAGAGTGCTGAGGAAGCTCAGGCAGAGGACTTGGTAGTCAGCGTCGACTCAGCAGAGGCAGCCAGCGTTGAGCCCGCAGGTGGTACAATTCAATCCTCGACTAAGGGTTCCGGAGAAGCCAGGTTCGCTGCTACTTCAGCCGCTGTGGAGGCTGCTATGACGGCAACCGCCCCGGAAGTGCCGGTGACCATCTCAGCTTCCATCGCGCCTGTTGTTGACCCTACTCCTGCACAGGATGAGTTGATTCCCATCCCTCGCCCTGTGATAGAAAGGGAACCTGGGAGCACATCAGCGGAATTCTCCTCGGCCGGAGATATCATGGAAGAACTGACACGTCAATGGTGCAGCAGTATTTGCTTCCATGCGATCATGTATTGATCTCATCCTCTCTGGGGGCAGTTCTTTCGAATTTGCCCGAATGATTCTTGAGAATTTGATTGAGAACATTGATCATACTGGAGGTCCTTCACAGGCTAGGGCGTGTCTGCTGCTGGTGGAGCAGTTGGGGAGTGATTTGAAAGAGCTTAAGTCTTTGGAGGACACCGGCTCAGTTCACGAGGCCCGGGCAACCTTGACTAGGCTTCTCGCTGCTCAAGAACAGGAGCGGAAGGAGATGGAGGAACAAATAGCCGAAGAGACTCACCATCTCCAACATTTTCAGGCGGACCATCAAAAGCTGATTGGCGATTCAAGGGAATCTGAACTCGTCATGCAGAGCGCAGAGCAGGTTATCATCAGTGCTCGGGCAACCATAGGCAAAGCAGAAGCCTTGATTGCAATCAATGAGCAGAAGCTTGCCACTACCAGGAAGAAGCTGGAAGGGTTGGAGGCTGCCAAGATGCAGGTTGAAGAAAACCTCTCCCCTCACTCCTCCAGGTTGGAATTCCTACGAGCGCAGCTGGCTGCGAGGAGATTTTTGTCCGAGGAGGAGTTACGGGTCCAGGCTCTCATGGAGGCTGAGAAAGTACGTCAGCACGAGATACATCGCCTCCGAGAACAAATCCATTCTTTGGCTAATCAAGACTGTTAGCCTCCCCCCTTTTTTTTAGGGACAACACACTCAATTCATCAAGAGTGTTTGTATCACTTTTATCATTTTTGGCTCAAATAATAAAAGTCTCTTAAAATTTTGCTCCATCTTCATTGTCCTATTGTAGATGAATCTAATTTCTTAGCAGCAGTCTTTGGCTGTGATCCTTGATTGGCTGTGAATAATGAACTTAGGTAGAACTAAGTTCTTGGGAGGAACGCGGCTCTGATTTATAGGGAGACGCGGTCCTGAGAAACGCGACTCTGACCTGTCCATTGAGACGCGGTTCCAGTTGGCGCGAAGGACGCAGCTTCGGGTGCGGCTCCCTAGCCACAGCCCTTAACTCTGCCCAAGTGCAGAATTCAGGATGTCGTGAGGACGCGGTCTTATGCTCCTCAAAACTGACGCATAGATATGAGGACGCGACAGTGGGTCCTTGACCTGGTGCAAACTCAAATTGAGTTTATGATAGGAACACCATTATCATTTCGCCATGTAGACGCAGCTTCAAGATACTTGTGAATGCCATGGGCCTTCTCCGTTGAGGACACAAGTCTCAGGACGCAGCTTTCCACTTTTATGTGATTTTCAAGCGCGACCCCCAGAAGGGGTCCCTTTTGCTGTGAAGGGATGCAGCTTTGAATCACTCTAAGAGACGCGGCTACGATTCTCTTGGCTGGAATGAAAAGGGACGCCATTTTCGGATTCGTAAAGGAGACGCCAGTTCCTGAACGCGGCTCTCGGGCCTGCGTTTGGTGCAACTTCCCAGGCGTTACATGCAGCTTGTCATAAAGATTTTGTTGGATCTTTAAATGTCCAGTCGATGTTGATGATTGTGGACTCGTATCATCCGACATTTCCCGACGCGGCAGTCTAGCGTCAGCCCTTCATTGGGCTTAAGCATTAATGCCTTTAAATGCCAGACCAGCACTGGCGGTTGGAGACTTGCGTCTTCGATGCTTCCTGAAGCGACAGTCCACGTGTCGCCCCTTTATTGGGCTTTGGCATGCACGCGGGAATTAAAGCTGACGGTTCTGATTAGCGAGCCATTAATCACAGGCTTCGTGGTTTGCCTATAAATAGGGCTCAGCTTCACCTTTTAGCAGTTCATTACTTAAACTGCTTTCTTTGAGAGTGAATGCTCTAAGAGATCTTGTTTTCTCTCCTTCAAGGACTTCATCAGGGATTTGCCTCCATGAACGAAGACGACCCAGAGCTTTCATGCTTCTGTTTAGCCTTTCAGGAAGATTACCACTGTCAAGTGATTTTAATAACAAAAAGCGTCTCCTTGAACACCTTTTATGTCTGCACTTTGATGCAGAAAGTTCAACTTTTAATAGAGGCCTCTGCGAGTATGACTTCCTGGTTTTGCCATGAAATTTTCAGCCCAACTGAGTTTCAGTTTTGATATCTCTTAAAGAGATTCATCTTCTTGACCTTCTTCTGAAGTCCAACTGGTGTACCTATCTTTTGGAAGTTGCACCGTTTAGAAAATTCTGACTTAAGATTTTCTGGATGCGAGTATAATGGACTTTTGCACCTGGACGATGGGCTTTACATACAGAGCTCGCGTCTGAGGCTTTTGACTTAGATCAAAGGTTTCAGGATTGAATTTTGCAACCCCTGTTTACCAAACAGGGAGATGGCAATTTTCGCGTCTCGAACTTTAGACACAGGTGCAAAACTAGACTGCGCTCGAACTCTGTGTGTTGTCACAGTTTTGATCACGTCTATTTCTGCCGTCGCAAAAGTTTGGTTCGCTGCGCGGGTCATTCCTGCGTTTGGAGATCTCAGCAATAACTGCATCTGTCACTTAGTTTTTCTGTTGAAGTATACTAAGCTTCAGATCTTCTAATTTTTGTTTGCTTCATGCAGGCAGGCTTAATCATCCTTTTTCATATTCGCTGGGCCCTTGGGAGAATATATCGGCCAGCGAACTTGGTCGATGGTCGACCACAGGAGAAGAAGTCATGGCTCCCGTCTTCGGGAGACGGGGATCGGACCCTCGCCAAGATTTCTTTGGATTCAATGCACCAGTCATGCTTCTTGGCATGACATGGTCAGAGTGAGGATGGCGGTGGATATAGTGGTGGGTATGGTCTTGGATTCTCCCTTCACCTACCCCAGAAGTGACATCGATGAAAACTCCGTGCTCATTGGATAACTTTCTGGTGGTAGAGATGTTCATCAACGAAGGATCATACCCCGCCGTTTCGGATGGTCAGGTGGAATCAGAAGATTTTACTGCCTTTCGACCTCAAGAAACACCATTGTTCTCGGACAATCAGAGGCTTCTTCGATGTTTACATCATGCATCATGGTGCAACCAGCTTCCGATCGTCGCCACAGTGTTCAATCCTACTTTGGCGCCCTTCCAAATATCTTGTACTTGGAGTTGTGAGCAGCTTCAAGGAGTGAGCGCAACCTTTGAGAGAGAAAGGGACTTCTTTGTACTCCTTTATTGTAACACTCAATCTTATTGTATAAGAGAGTGTTTTGTATCACCTTCATATGCCTGGATAAATAAAAGCGACACATTCCTTTTTGTCTTCTTCTGTTGTCTTGAACTCCCTTTTTGTATTGAAAGTCAGACGAATAGAAGTAAAGAACCTTTGACCTGTCAAAATTATGATAATAATTTTAACGAGTCAAATTTTGTAGAGAGTGATCCTATTTCAGGAACTCAGCAATGCTGTCAGAGTGTGATATTAACTTAACAGAGATAAGATAACTTTTGTGGACCTGCAATCTATAACGGAGAATGACAAGCTGAATTTGTACCCCCAGGGAGGATGAGCTTTTATCAGAGGTTTGGGATTAACTTGATTTAAGATCAGCTGGGGAGTTAATGAAAATATTGTTAAGGGTGTAATATTAACCTAACAATGTTTTTAAGTGGACTTGTTATTCTGTTGATGAGAATAACAAGTGAGGCCAGATTCGCGGGGGATCTAGGAAAGTTTTTACCGTTAGAGATATGATATTGACTTAACGGGTTGAAAGTTGTCTTGTCAGAAGTGTGATGTTAACTTGACAGGATGTGATTTAGAGGTGCGATATTAACTTAACTCAGAAGCATTTCAGCGTTCACTTGGGAAAACTGAAAGTGTCACTGTCATAGGTGTATGTTTAACTTGACAGTGAGAGTAATGCTAGAGGTGTAATTTTGAACTTGGCATTAGTCATCTCGACTTTAACAAGGAAGTCCGAGGGAAAGTCATGGCTTTAAGTGTATTGTTGAACTTAGCAATGACTTGGAAGCTAGAGGTGTAGTATTAACTTAGCATCGTTCATTTCAGCTTCGATATGGAAGTCTGAAGGAAGGTGACTGTCAGAGGTTTAATATTGAACTTGGCAGCAACTTGATTACTGTTAGAAGTGTGATATTAACTTAAACAGTAATTTGTCAGAGGTGTGGTATTAACTTGACAAAAATGGTTTGCGATACGAACAATTTGAGGACCTGTCATTCTATTAATGAGAATTGACAAGTGAAGTTTGAAGAGCCAGAGGTATAGTGTTAACTTGGCAAATTTGAAGTCTTGCTGCTCTACGTAGAGTTGACAAGTAAAGTTTGTACTCGACAAGGAGTATTGAGAATTTTCATCGCCAGAGGTATAGTGTTAACGTAGCAACGATTGTATTTTGTAGACCTACCATTCTTTAGGTGAGAATTGGTAAGGGATTTTTAGAGGAGAGGGTGGAATTACATCCATTTAGGATTTTTAGCAAATCCTCAGCTATCAACGGATTTGTGGTGCCTTTACCAACTACCGTTTGAGTTGGGCTAGCCATGCTATTCCCCCAGCATAGTGAGTTGTCGAAGACTTATGTTGGGCTTAGAAGCCAACATTTTCCTCTATCCTTAGCCGTCGGAGGCGTTGGACCCAAGGGGAACATGTCCCCTAGGATTTTTAGCAAATCCTTAACTGTCAACAGGTTTGATATGCCTTTACCAACTACCGTTTGAGTTGGGCTAGCCATGCTATTCCCCCCAGCATGATGAGTTGTCGAAGATTTATGTTGGGCTTAAAAGCCAACATTTTCTTCTGTCCTTAGCCGTCGGAGGCGTCGGATGTTAATGAAGAAGTTCTTCTTGTTTTGATCAGAGGTGTACTTTTAACTTGATCGGTAGAGGAGTACTATTAAGGATAGTACTTCTTCAAGAATCTGTCATTGATCGGCATCATGAGTGTATCGCCATTTGAGGTTATGAGGCGATATGATCCATTTGAGTAGACTGACTCTACTACAAATGGTCCTTCCCATTTGGGCTGGAATTTTCCTTTTGTCTTATGTGTCATTACCATAGGTCTTCTGACGGTTAAGACAAGATCGCCTTTCTTGAAAGTTCGCACTTTGACTTTCTTGTTGAAGGCTCTGGTAATCCGGGCTTGGTAAAGCTTAATTTGTTGTTGGGCCTGCAGACGTTTGTCATCCAAGGCTTCCAATTCTTGGAGTCGCTGTCTATACTTCTCATTTGTCATCTCTGCTGTCAGGGCGACGCGTAGAGATGGAATTTGGATTTCTAGTGGAAGCACTGCTTCATACCCGTATACCAAAGAAAATGGTGTAGCTTTAGTTGGGGTTCGAACAGTTGTGCGATAAGCCCATAAGCATTAACCCAGCTTGTCATCCCAGTCACGTTGACTTTTCGAGACGAATTTCTTGAGAAGCTTGCCAATGGTCTTGTTGAAAGCTTCTGCGAGACCATTAGCGGCGGGGTAGTATGCCGTTGAGGACACACTCTGGATTCTGAACTTGGCGCAGAACCTTTGGAAAGCCTGACTGATAAACTGGGGTCCATTGTCGTGGACAATTCGTCGAGGTACACCAAAACGGTAAATGACATGATGTTTGACGAATTTGATTACGTCTGATGACTTTACCTCTTTCAAGGGAATGGCCTCAGCCCATTTGGAGAAGTAATCGGTTATGGCCAAAATAAACCGCTATCCTTTTGATGATGGAGGGCTGATAGGGCCAACCACATCCATCCCCCACATTTCGAATGGCCAGGTAGAGGTCGTAGGGTGAAGATACCCTGGTGCTTGATGGATGAAATCGCCATGTATTTGGTAGGCGTGACATCTTTTGGCATAATTGATGGCATCAGCGATCATCTTAAGCCAATAATATCCCAGCCTTTAGAGTCGGTATGCTAGTTTTGGGCCAAGTTGATGGGCTCCACACATACCGTCATGGGCTTCTTTCAATATTTCCTGTGCCTCTTTTGGTGAAAGGCAGCGGAGCAAGATCCCGTCGTGCGATCGACGATACAATGTTCGTGTAATCGCATTATAGTAGAATTTAGGGGCTTTCCTTCGAATGGCAGCTGCTTCTTTGGTGTCTGTTGACTGAGTTTTCCTGCACACAAAATGTAGTATTTTAGTTTTAAGAATAGGATGTGCAAGTTCTCAATTCTAATCCGCGGTAGCAGGGCTATGCGGGTCGTGATCCTCAGGGAGGGACTGCGATGGAAGCATTAAGCAAGTTTCTCTAAAGTTTTTATTTTTATTAGTTAAGTTAGAAAGGAAGTGGTATTTACAATGGGTCGGCAAATAAAGAATTGGGAGAAGTTGTGATTTAATCTACAAAAAAAAAGAAAAGAAAAAGAAAACTTACCTCTTTAGTCTGCTTACCGTTTGAACCGTTGCGATGATTTACCTATTCTTGGAAGGGGTACAAGCATGGCTTATAGGATCGTCCGCCTTCTTAATCTACTCTATGAAATGAAAAACAAGCTATGAAGACCTGTTCATCGCCATAGGCCATCAAGGTTCCTTCTTCGGTTAGGTATTCTCGAAGCAGTTGGATCTCATGGTGGGCAAGACATTAGAGAAAGAAACAATGTCATAAAACAAAAATAGAAGAACAATGATAGACAAAGATAGAGACACAATAAAACAAGAATAGAATAAAAAGAACAAAAACAAGCTTCGATTTGATTATTAAACAATGGTGGAAAACTACAACTTACACCGGCTGTCACCATCAGTACAAGTGGATCCCTTCCTCCATGAATACATCATCTCCTCTCAGCTTTCACAAAAAGAAAATAAAATTTACAGAGGAAAGAAAATCTAACCTAAAACCTAAAAACCCTAGCTTTTGGCCCTTGGCTTGCCTCTGGACTACTCTGTACGTTGCACTGCAGGGGGTATATATAGGTGCAGAAGGTCGAAGAGTCCCGGATAAAGTCGCCCACGAAATCTGGTATCCAGATAACATCAAAGTGCCGCAAAAACTGGGATTTTGTCGTGGAATTGCGGCATTTCTAGGGAATCTGGCCACGGCTTTGGCGCGTGGCTTCTCTGGTCCGTCCATCTGGGCGCTTGCTTCTGGAAGTGTGATCCTGGCTCTTTATTCTGGATTTTCGAGATAACTTAGAAATCAAGTTACCTTGATCTCAAATATCCCAAATCTTTTATCCACGAATTTCCTTCTTATCTTTGGCTTTTATGCTCATCCTGTAAGAGTTTAGGGTTGGGTAGAATTCTATCCTTCCCTTATCTTTGATATTTGCAACTTTTAGCCCTTGTATTTGCATTTTGATTTCTTATAATTGCGCTTTTGCACTTGGGCTTCAAACATGGGCTTGGATCTGGGCTTTTGGGCTCTTTTAAGCTTTATTTATTATTAAAATAATAATTCGAGGCCTGCACACATTAAATAACAAAATATTAATAAATGTGCATTATAATATGAATAAATGTGCAAATGTGATGGTAAATATGATGACAATTATGCATTTTTTACTACTAATCACACCTCCACACTTATCTTTTTGCTCGTCCTCGAGTAAAAATCAAAAAGAAAAAGAAAATCTAATCTAACTAACTCACTTTCGTAGGAATCACGGTTGCACTTAGCGTGTGCAACAAGCCGTTAAACCTCTAGGTTACCCTAGAGGACGAGTGTTGTCTCGTGAGGATTTTCAGCGGATTGCACCCACAAAATCCATAAAAAGAAAAATATTTGAATTATTATTGAAGAGATTAAGTAGTCTATAAGTTTTAGGATCCTCATTTTTATTCATTCTTTAAACTTAGTCTTTATAAAATTAATTGTTTTTCATTTTAGGTAAGAATTAAAATTGAATTTCTAATATAGTCTTTTTCGTTACCAAAAATCATATGCATCCTTATGTTTTTACTAAGAATTCCTTAACTTGGACTCTCATGCCTCTTTATTATTTATTTATATAATAATATTATTATTTTTTGATATGTATAACTCATCTAATTTTCTTTCGTGTAAGTATCAAGGCTTCTTGAGGCCCTAATACCTAACTTATTGATTATTAGATGTGTTAATACATATAAGTAATTTTTCTTAGTTTAGGCTTTCTAATCCACCCATGTAGCAAACTTAAAGTCGATGACTCCCAAACCGGTCGGCTTTAGGGCATCAGGTGAGAAAACACCCCGCGGACTCAAATTCGAGTGGTTAGGCCACGAAACTAAGGTTTTATTATTTTTTATATTTTTTGCATTTACCTTTAGGCGTGAATACTTATGCTTCTTGAGGCACATGTATCCAGTTTAATTGGTGATTTTCTTTTTTTTTTTATATATATATGAGGAACAACGGTCTTTGTCTTAGAATCCTAGATATGCATTAGGTATGCACATTTCATTAAGGTAAAAATCAAGACTAATTATTTATTCAATTTCTCTTCTATACCTAAAATTTAAACAATTTATTTATTTTGACCAAGTTTTTAGAAATCCTAATCATGATTTTCCTAATCCTTAAAACTAACTTAGATTTCTTTCAAAAAATAAGTCAAAATACTTCCTTTTTATAACAAAATTTTTTTTTTTTTTTTAGCAAATTTTTGTTAGTTTTTACCTATGTTAGTATGTTAGTAAAGCCCACCCCCACACTTATCTCATGCATTGTCCTCAATGTATGAATGAATGCATATATGCATGAAACAGAACAAGAGAAGGCGGAAGTTACCTTAAGGTGGTGGTTCCGGAGGTGGTCTAATTGGTCCACGAAATGCGGCCCAATCAAGATAACAGATAATTTGGTGGAACCCACCAGAAACTTTCCTTACATAACCCACTAAAATATATGTATAATCAGTTTTTAGTATTTTCACCCCATCAAATTTCCAATTTTCATAATAAATTTCAGAGTTAATTGTCTCAACCTCCTTGTCCCAAAATGGAGTATGAAAAGATGGAATTATTGACATGGACATTATTGGTGCGGGAACGAATACCGACTCAGGGAAGAAGCTCAAATCAAGTAAGGGCTCAGGAGTCGGGCTAAGTTCAGGAAGTGGGTCCAAGTCAAGAAATAGAAACTCAAGTCCACAATCTTCTTCCCACAATGAAATGTGACCTAATATGAGTGATATCTCTTTACTTCCAATATTAAGGAATTCTAGCTCATCGCCATACAATTCTTCAAAACTAAGGTCAACATCTTCCGTCAGAATTGTACAATCAGTTTCAGAAGTAAAGGGATTGTGAGAATCTAGGTCAAGTTCAATATGATCATCTAAAATGGGTGATTCAATTTCATAATGAATTGGAATAGGATCCAATGTTGACTCGGGAAAAGTGAAATCAGGTGGAGACACTGGAGTCATTATTGGAGCAGGAAATAAAATTGAATCATCAAGTGGAAGATCATGATCATATTCATGTTCAAGTTCTAATTTAGGAAAGGAAAAACTTGCCAAGTTATCAGAATTTGAAGTTTCGGCAAGTTCACATGATAGTACTGAATTAGAATCTTGTTGTCCAAAGCAACTTGGTTCATCGGCTCTAATCGAGTGGTCAATGAAAGCAGAAATGGCCGAACGGTGAGAACGTAAAGATTCAACCATCAAATCTAGGTCATGATCATGGGCTAATCTAGCCTGATTCATGGCGGCAAGCATCCCTTCATAGTCGATAGGTGCATCATGTTCTGATTGGACTTGAAAATAGGACGGGTAATCGTGATGAAGTTGTGAGTCGGTGGACTCACGCATCATCATGTCTAAGATTGATGGTGATTTTTGCTTGGACTCATTCATACTCATCATTTCCAAGATAGATGGATTTCTATTCTGAATGGGTGGATCTGAGTATGAATCTTGGGAAGAATGTGGACTAGATGGATATGGAGGACAATTGGTCGAGAATTAGACTCGGGGGACTCGAAACCCCATAAACTCTGTGACGAGTTGAAATTATTATGAAAATTATAGTCATAAGATGGGGGGTGTGGGTTATCGTTATTCGGATAAGACCATTCCGGCACACTAGATTGGTCAAAGTTGTGATATGCCGGGTTGGTAATATCCGAATAATAGTTAGGTGTGTAATATGGATTAAAATTGGAATTATTATTATATGTCATATCACACCAACACAAACAAAGAAAAAAAGAAAACAAACAAATAAACAAAAAAAATTCTAACCTAAGTTAGGGTAGACCTATGACCTAGACGACTCCTAACTGGTTAGACTGTCCACGGGAGGTAGGGTGCAGACTTTGACCACAAGTTAATCAGCCAGGTCAGGGCAAGAGTGGTGGGAGGTTTTCCGTCAAAGACGTTCCTTAATTAAATAACCACCAATCTTCGGGCTTTCGGCCCTCAATCCCCTTTCTAGACACTGATTTGGCAGGAGTCAACTTCCAGCACTGTTCCCCTTAGGATAATCTCCTAATTGAGTCCGAGATGTCCCTAGGGCCAACGTCTACTAATTTTTAAGTTAGGCTTGGGTTAGTGAGTGCTTGGGATATGATTTTTGGGCTAAGGAAGGGTGATGAAATCCCCACCTTATCTTGTTAATGGGTTATGCCCTTAAGATGAATTAGTGCAAGTGTACAAGATAAGTAGATAAGATTCACTCAAAGCAGAAAATCAACCAAGAGATGAGTCCTATTCTACATGCAATGCGTACGTACCTTGCTCCAGCACTCTTCAACAGTAAAAATAAAGGAATTGAAAAGACACGAGCCTAATATGCAAACGTCTAATCAATTTTTATCTTTAACAACAAATAGTTTACTGTTGAATTAATTAGTAGTATACAGGTTTATCACAGAACAAAATCAACAAAGCAGTAAACAGTATTTGCAAATTTCAGCAACCTGCACAAAACTGAGTCAGTAATTCACTGCTACTGCCGCGGATCCGCGGCAATTGCCGCGTTTCTGCGGCAAAGTAGCAGGCTCTGCTGCTCTGCCTTCGAGGGCAGAGGCACAGAGTTGCTATATGTCCAATTCTGCTGCTGTTTTTCTGTTCTCCAAACCTGCAAACAGAAAAGAATTAAAAGAATTAGTTAATAATTAATTTTTTTATTAGAGAAAAAACTTACCGTCCCTCCCCGGCAACGGCGCCAATTTGTTGACTGAGTTTTCCTGCACACAAAATGTAGTATTTTAGTTTTAAGAATAGGATGTGCAAGTTCTCAATTCTAATCCGCGGTAGCAGGGCTATGCGGGTCGTGATCCTCAGGGAGGGACTGCGATGGAAGCATTAAGCAAGTTTCTCTAAAGTTTTTATTTTTATTAGTTAAGTTAGAAAGGAAGTGGTATTGACAATGGGTCGGCAAATAAAGAATTGGGAGAAGTTGTGATTTAATCTACAAAAAGAAAAGAAGAAAAAGAAAACTTACCTCTTTAGTCTGCTTACCGTTTGAACCGTTGCGATGATTTACCTATTCTTGGAAGGGGTACAAGCATGGCTTATAGGATCGTCCGCCTTCTAATCTACTCTATGAAATGAAAAACAAGCTATGAAGACCTGTTCAACGCCATAGGCCATCAAGGTTCCTTCTTCGGTTAGGTATTCTCGAAGCAGTTGGATCTCATGGTGGGCAAGACATTAGAGAAAGAAACAATGTCATAAAACAAAAATAGAAGAACAATGATAGACAAAGATAAAGACACAATAAAACAAGAATAGAATAAAAGAATAAAAACAAGCTTCGATTTGATTATTAAACAATGGTGGAAAACTACAACTTACACCGGCTGTCACCATCAGTACAAGTGGATCCCTTCCTCCATGAATACATCATCTCCTCTCAGCTTTCATAAAAAGAAAATAAAATTTACAGAGGAAAGAAAATCTAACCTAAAACCTAAAAACCCTAGCTTTTGGCCCTTGGCTTGCCTCTGGACTACTCTGTACGTTGCACTGCAGGGGTATTTATAGGTGCAGAAGGTCGAAGAGTCCCGGATAAAGTCGCCCACGAAATCTGGTATCCAGATAACATCAAAGTGCCGCAAAAACTGGGATTTTGCCGTGGAATTGCGGCATTTCTAGGGAATCTGGCCACGGCTTTGGCGCGTGGCTTCTTCTGGTCCGTCCATCTGGGCGCTTGCTTCTGGAAGTGTGATCCTGGCTCTTTATTCTAGATTTTCGAGATAACTTAGAAATCAAGTTACCTTGATCTCAAATATCCAAATCTTTTATCCACGAATTTCCTTCTTATCTTTGGCTTTTATGCTCATCCTGCAAGAGTTTAGGGTTGGGTAAAATTCTATCCTTCCCTTATCTTTGATATTTGCAACTTTTAGCCCTTGTATTTGCATTTTGATTTCTTATAATTGCGCTTTTGCACTTGGGCTTCAAACATGGGCTTGGATCTGGACTTTTGGGCTCTTTTAAGCTTTATTTATTATTAAAATAATAATTCGAGGCCTGCACACATTAAATAACAAAATATTAATAAATGTGCATTATAATATGAATAAATGTGCAAATGTGATGGTAAATATGATGACAATTATGCATTTTTTACTACTAATCAGTGTCCTCAGGCAAGATGCCATACAGGACATAATCAATATAGGGGAATCGCCAGTCTCTAGGCTCTGGACCGATTGACAATTCCAGCGCTTCTTTGTTTTGAGAATCTCCTGTTGGCTCCTGGTAATCCTCAGGAGCAATCCTCGGGCAATACAGGTCGTGGCTGTGGACAAATATCTTCTCCACTGTTCCAGCCGGTAGAGCTAAAGAGGCAGCGAGGGATGCCAGTGCATCTGCATGCGCATTTTGCTTGCGTGGTACATGGTCGATGTAGAAGTTTGTAAACTTCCCAGCCATGTGGACAGTTACGTTGTAATAGGGTACTAGGTCTTCATGTCTGACTTCGTACTCCCCGCGAACCTGGCTAACGATGAGTTTGGAGTCACCATATGCCTCGAGATTTTTAACGCCAATCTCATCGGCGAGTTGCATCCCAATCAAAAGAGCGTTGTATTCCGCCACATTGTTGGAATACGGCTCGGTTAATGAGACAGCTCGAGGAATCACATAGCTCTATGGGGAGACGAGTACTACTCCTACTCCTGCCACTATGTGTCTTTTTGGGCTCGTTCTCGACGCTCCATCAAAGAAAAGTTGCCACACCTGCCTTTCGAAGGATGTCTGGGTCTGGCAGGCTTCAGCGACCTCGTCTGGGAGATCTTCGTAAAGTTGGGCTTCCCTCGGGTCTGGATGCTCAGACAGGAAATCCGCCACCGCTTGACCCTTCACGGCTTTTTGTGGTAAAAAGTGCATTTCATATTGGGATAGCAATATGGCCCATTTTGTCAGCCGGCCATTTAATGATGAAGGCTTTGTCATGAGTAACCTCAAGGGGTTGACTTTTGATATGACGTTTATCGTCTGGCCTACCAAATAGTGTCGCATTTTCTGAATAGCAAACACCAATGCCAAACATTCCTTCTCGATCGGTTTGTACTGATGTTCGGCTCCGATCATTGTTCTACTCAAATAGTAAATTGCTTGCTCTCGTCCTTGATCATCATTCTGAGCGAGTAGAGCTCCTAAAGAATGATCCATTGCTCGGACGTATACCAGGAAAGGCTTTCCAGACACCGGAGCTGCAAGGACTGGCGGTTGTGTGAGGTACTGTTTAATTTCCTCAAATGCTTGCTGGCAAGTGTTGTCCCAAATGAACGAAACGCCCTTCTTCATTAATTTGGAAAAGGGTTGGCATCTCCCGGATAGATTTAAGATAAACCTTCGGATATACGCCAATCGTCCTTGCAATCCCCTGAGCTCCTTGAGGTTTCTCGGAGGTTGCATCTCTTGGATAGCGCGAACCTTTTTCGGGTCCAAATGAATCCCCGTAGAGGTTACTATAAACCCTAGGAATTTTCCACTGGCCACCCCCAGGAAGGACTTGGTGGGGTTCATCTTCAATTGATGGGCCCGCATGATGTCAAAGACGACATTTAGATCAGTTATATGATCCCCTTTAACGCGGCTTTTCACCGCGATGTCATCCACATAGCATTCCACCATTTTGCGCATGTGCTCGTGAAAAATGGCATTCATGGCCCTTTGATATGTCGCCCCCGCATTCTTTAGTCCGAAGGGCATGACAGTGTAGCAGTATACCCCTAGTGGTGTCCTGAAAGAGGTATGTTTCTCGTCGTCAGGATACACTTTAATTTGATTATATCCTGAGAATCCATCCATGAAGGACATTCGCTCGAATCCACATGTGTTGTCAATCATAACATCTGTGATTGGCAGTGGGAATTCGTCTTTGGGACAAGCCTCATTTAGATCACGAAAATCAATGCAGATCCGGATCTTTCCATTCTTTTTAGCAACGGGGACGATGTTGGCTACCCAGTCGGGATGTTGTTCTTCCCTAATGAAGCCAGAGTCTATAAGCTTTCTGACTTCTGATTGAATTGCCTCCATTACTTTTGGACGGAACCGGCGCTGTTGTTGTTTGACGGGTTTTACGTCCGTATTAATGTTGAGGCGGTGCATAGCCACTCGAGGATCAAGTCCAGGCATATCCTCGTAATTCCAGGCGAAGACATCTATATATTCTTGTACAAGAGATATTAGATCCTTTTTCTCCGAAGGTGACAGGCCGTCACTTATGAAGATGGGCTTAGGATTAGCCTCATCTCCTAGATTGATCTGAACAACCTTATCTTCTGTGGGTGGCTCGCGTTGTTCGAAGCGGGTATCCCAAAGATTGTTTAAGTGTTTGATCCAAGGATCTGCATCGGATTGGATCATTTCCTCATCTCCGTCTTCCAGATGGCTTGTTGAAACTATGTTCACTGAAAGTTCTCTGAAGATGTTGCCGACACTAGCATCTGATTCCCACGAGGACATGCCCGATGAGCAATCATGGCTCAATGTCTCTTCACAGTCAGAGGCTGATGGGATCAGAGTTGACACATAGCCCAACCCCCTGCGAGTCCGATGATAATAATCGGGGGTTTCCCTTTCGGTACAAAAGATCGAAGTAGCGTTCTCCTTCCTTTGCCGAAATTCAACCCTGGTCCGCTTGTCAGATCATACCCCATGCTTCCCATCATTCAGAGTGCCTTTGGCTCATAATGACCGAATTGAGGGGATTCCTCTTCGTCTTCTGACTCTTCATGGGACATTGGTTCGGATTCAACTCGTCCGAAAAGGATTGGTCTTTGGCCTTTCCGTCTTGTTGGAACCATGAATATTGATTCTTGTGCTTCGCCGACATTTCGACAGGTTTCGAAGGACGATTTCACCGGTACATGCAATGATGTCAAAGCATCCATTGCCGACCAGAGATCGTCGTCAACTTCGGTACTAGTGTCGACGGCACTGAGTCAGAAGCAAACACAGAGAAATACGCCAGATCTAAGTCTTCATTAATATACCATCCGCCTACATCGTCGGAGGTATTATCAACATCGAGCTTATTATTGCCCGTTACAAGTGGGTCTAGTTCCATATGCATTCTTCTTTTTCCAGCTCGGTGTCGGCTTTGGCTTCATTACCAGAGTCGGGCTCCTCTGGTTGCGGGATTTCATCTGTTTCTACAGATTCCTGATACAGGAGGGAATCTGTGAAATAATTCTCCACTCCCTTGAACGGATGCCTTTCGGCAATCAACGTTCGCACCTTTCCACTTCCGTCAATGTATATCATGACTTGGTGGAGAGTAGAGGGAACGATAGAATTACGATGAATCCACGGTCGTCCTAGCAGCAAGTTGTAGGAGGTGTCAGCATCTATGATGTAGCATGTCACCTCTGACTTTAGGTCTCCAATCTGACATTTGAGCCTGACCTTCCCCATTGGACGGGTACTATTGGCATTGAACCCGTAAATAGTAGTCTGGGTGGCGCTCAAACGGTGAGTAGGAATCCCGAGATGTTGCATGACTCGGCGAGGCATAATGCTCAATGCGGACCCGGGATCTACCTGAATGCGGTTCACCTCAGATGATCCAATATACCCTGCGAAGTAAAGGGGTCGATCATGTTTCCCTTTGACATGCATATCATCTGCCGTGAAGGTGATGCAGGGAATATTTTGGGAGGCGTGGAGGCAATCCTCGACATCTTCCTCCTTTGGCCTGATCGGCACCTGGGTCATGAAGACCTCAGCATTAGCCAGAGCTTCTTGTAGAGCTTCCATGGTCGACTTTGATAGCCTAAGAAGCTCATAAAGCGTAATCCGCGCCGGGATGTTGGCTTGTTGAGCCAGGACATCAAAGCAGTAAGGTGCTGTGGATCCTTCCGCTATGTCTTTTGAAAGAACTCGAGAAAACTGAAGTTCTTTCTGTTTTTCCACAGGTTGTTTTGTGGAGGGCTTGGCTGGCTCTGCAGCGGGTCTTGGAGGAGTTACCGCCATTTCATCATACTTCTTCAAATATGACTGCCCTGAACGGGTTTCCGCCACCAGTTGACTGGGTTCTGTGGCTAGGACTATTGTTTCCTCTTCCGAATCGGTCAGCGAGGGAACATCAGTCTCTGCTTCCCGCGAAGAGACGTATACCACATTACAGGATGTGGCCTTTACTTTGCCTTTGGACTTCCTGTTGGTCACAGTAGTCCATTGCTGGCCATCAACAAGGTCAGGATGAACCCACATGATTTCTCCTTGAGGTGTGGGGACAGGTACTAGGCCTTTCTCTTGCTGGTGGTGAGGGTCTGTGTTGACCACTCTTAGCTCTCCTCTTGGGACAGGGACTACTCCAGAGGGTGTTGGAGGTTGCCTTCCAAACTGGAGGAATGACGTCATGTTAGCCGCCACCTTCTTCTGCTCTGGACGGAGTTTTAATATCTCCGCGTCAATCAGAGCCTGAAGGATGTCCTTGAAGACATAACAGCTCTTGGTGGGGTGTCCCAACATCCTGTGATAGATGCAGTAGCTGGGATTATCGGTTTTACCAACTTCTTCAGGGCGCCTAGCTTCAGGAAGCTTCAGTCGATTGCTCTTGTTGATTAGTTTGAAGAGCGAGTCGACATGTTCATCCTTGAAGGAATACTGCTTGTTGGCGCATGGTTGGCTTGAAGAGCCACTCCCTTTAACCGGTTGAGGTTTGACAGAAGATTTGGTTTCTGTCGCCAAGTTGTCCTTCCGTTTGGCTTGGAGGGATGTGTCTGGCGCACGCCTCGATGACCTCTCAGGTCTGGGTTTGTTTTCTTCTGCCTTGACCCGGGCGACGATCTCTTCAGCCTGTTCACCTGTTGGATTAACTGCTTCCAGGTGCAGCTTTTAGCTACTCCTGTTTGGGCAAGGAGTGAAGTTTAGAAATTATGGCGGCATGTTTCCACTAGAGTGACCTGGGTCGTACCGCTTGGACATTGGAGTGCCACATTCCGAAATCTTTCTACGAAAGACTTGACGGACTCTCCCTTTCGTTGCTTGGTGGCCAAAAGGGTCGGCATGGTGACCTCCGAGTCATCTTCAAAGAAGCGTGTTAGGAAGAGATTCTCTAAATCGCCCCAATTTTTGATTGAGCCCTCTGGGAGCTTCATGAACCATTCAAAGGTGAGCCATTTTAAGGTGCCGATGATAAACGCGCCAGGATGGCATCGTTATCTACCATGTTCCCTGTTTGAGATTTGAAGTAGTAGATATGTTGGTTCGGTGAACCTTTTTCATCAAACGCTTGGAGGGTCGGAGCCTTGAACTTGGGTGGGTACGGAACTAAGTCCCACTCGGCCGGATATGGCCGGATCAATCCTGCTTCTTGGAGGCCTTTCCGGTTGGTAAGGGCCTCAAGACGTTGCTCCAACTGATTCATTCTTTTAGAATGAACCTTTCCCTGGTCTCGGTCGTCCTTTTTTGCGACGAGGATTTAGATGAACCAGAAGTAGGTTACTCTTTCTCCTCTTTGTGCACAGAAGATGAGCTTTCCCCCTCTTTTCGCTTGCCTTTAGACTTCTTAGAGGAGGCTTTGTTGGTTGACTTCCTCTTGTCTTCAAGCAACTGTGCGAGCATCTGCTTGAGGGAGTCGATAGATTCTTACTGAGCGCGAATCATCTCGAATTGTTCCTTCTGGACCTGGTTTGCTGCTCCAAGCGCCTGGCGGTCTCCTCAGGAATGCTAGTCATATATATGTAGGCCTCTTTCTCCATGGAGGAATTTGAGGCCTGCGACTCTGCAATAGCGGAATGCGAGTCATTCACCTCAATGCCCCAGACTAGAGCATTGTAGTCAATCGGGGGAATTGCCCCGGTTTGGGTGCGAGTGTGTCGGTACACTCCTTCTAGTTCTGTGTTAGATTCATCGGAGCTAACTGCAGGTTGTTTTCCCCTGCTCCTGCTTACCATGTTTGCAGTGAGCTCTGAATATTCAGTGTCAGAGAAAATCCTCCTCCTGTGGGAGCGACTTCTCTTAGCTGATCGGGGAATTAGGGTCAGCTGTCTAACTAGAGACTGCTGGTTTGCACCTAAATTGCAAAGGCACTCAGAAAGCATTGTGATAAGCCGTTGGCAGCAACATGACGAAGTGATCTGATTAGCACTTCTTTTCTTTGTCAAATAATCTCTCAGATCCGTGGGAGGAGGGTCAAAGAGATTAGCCTCGCAATGTCGAGGGTAGGAGGCATCCTTGCTCCGTACAGCTAGGACGCGGGTTCAGCGACGTGGGGACATGAACGCAGCTCTCGCGTCGCGTCTTCAGGACGCGCGTCTGGCGTCTCTGCTGAGAAGAGACGCGACTATCGCGTGGCTGATTATTGCACCGGGGCAGAGACGCTTGAGAGATATAGGGTGGTCGGGCCCCATGCCTAGAGGCGCGTGCTTCCTGCACTTGGCAAGGTGCGCGAGTTTCGCCTTGGCGTATGGGGAGTGGGGCTTCAGAGGAGCTAACTTGGGGAGTCTCGCATTTGGGCCACCAAACAGACTTCGCGTGCTGGATACGGCGTAACTGAGACGCCAGTTTTGAACCTTGCGACCTGCCTCAGTTGGACGATCAGAAGTTTCAACTTGCAGCTGACGCGCACGCCTCCTCTGTCGGCGCTCAGCGTTTCGGTTGCGACGTAGAGGTGGAGAGAAACCTACGACGACCTGGTGTTGAGGAAGAGGGAGGACTGATTGGACACCAGGAAGGCTGACCACGCGGGTCTCTTGAGAGACGTTGGCGCGTGTGTCTTGTATGGCGCGGTTGGCCGCGACATCCTTTACAGCAGCTGCGCCTGAGGCCACGCGGGTCTCCTGAGAGACGTTGGCGCGTGTGTCATGCTTGGCGCAGTTGGCCGCGCCACCCTTCACGGCAGCCGCGCCTGAGAGAGTCTCAGAGCGGGTTTCGGGGTAAGTCCCCGTAGAGACCCTGCGGCAGACGCGGGTCTATGGGCACTTGGAGCCGGAAGAGAGAAATTCTTCATACTTTGCCTGGTCGAACTCGACGACAAGCGATTCGACCATCTTCCCCTTATAGAGGACGTCACCTTGCGCCACGATTTGTTCGTCAGTAACAAATGAGGTCCCCAGCGGAGTCACCATCTCTTGTTTGGTACGGAGAAGAGACGTTCGGTGTAAGATTTCCTTGAATCAATTGAAAGGTTATAACAAACTTATACTCCGACTACAAGGGAGGGGAGATGCTGAGTCTTGGATCCCCCTTTATTTAGTGCTGGGTTCTTCAGATGGCGATGGAAAGTGAATCTTGTTTTCCGTTGACCGGGTGAACGTCGAAAACTTTTGGGGATCTTCTCTTCGAATGGCGGACGGAGTAACGCAGCTTTGTCGGCGAGAAATCTCAAAGAGATTGTAGGCAGCAAGTTGTTTGAAGGGTTGGACTCTCTTTCCTCCTCTCTGGGAGCTCTAAAGCAAAGCTCTTTTCTCTCAGGGTTCTTCTCTCCGAAAAATCCGACCCCTTCTTCATAGCAACGGGGCTATTTATAGAGGCTTCAGGAGCGTACGTGCCTCCTAAAAACACTCCATAATGGGGCTAACTTTCCCCGTTATGTGGGCCGTGATTGACCCCAAAACCGGGACGGTTACAACTGAGGCGCGAGTTTCGACCCACGCGCCTTGGAGCTGTTAAGATGCGGGTTTCGACCCTTGCGCCTTGGCGCGGCTGAGACGCGGGTTTTCGACCCTTGCGCCTTGGCGCGGCTGAGATACCGGGCGACATCGGTTTGGCCGAATTTTCGATAAATGCAGAAAATCTCCAAAAATACGCTAACATAGATAATATGATTTTAAGACACATGGTGAAAGCAAATTCTCAAAATATAATTCCGTTTGTGAATTAAAAATTGTAGAGGTGATTATCGGTATCGGTCGACACCGACTACAGAGATAATCCAGAAAAATTCCAGAAAATCTTGAAAAATGTAAAATATTAGAAAAGGATTTTTGAAATTAAAATTAGCTCAATCGGACTACCACGGAGGTCAAATCAAAATTAGCTCAATCGCATACTGATACGGTGATACGTACACCGGGGATCAGGGGGTTACAAAGACCCAGCTGGAAATTTAGTGAAAACACTATTAACGGTGTAATGTTAACCTGACAATGTTTTGTTTCTTTTAAATGGACTTGTTACTCTGTTGACGAGAATAACAAGTGAGACTAGACTCGCGGGGAATCTAGGAGGACTTTTTCCGTTAGAGGTGTGATATTAACTTAACGGGTTGAATACAATCTCGTCAGAAGTGTGATGCTAACTCGACAAGGGTGTGAGTCAGTGGTGTGATATTAACTTAACTCAAGAGTGTTCCAACTTCATTTGGGAAAACTGAAAGTATCACTGTCATAGGTGTAATGTTTAATTTGGCAGCGAGGGCAATGCTAGAGGTATAATTTTAAACTTGACATTGGTCATCTCGACTTTAACAAGGAAGTCCGAGGGAAAGTCATGGCCTTTATTAAACTTAGCAATGACATGGATGCTAGAGGTGTGGTGTTAAACTTAGCATCGTTCATTTCAGCTTCGATATGAAAGTCTGATGGAAAATGACTGTCAAAGGTAAAGTATTAAACTTGGCAGCAACTTGATTACTATTAGAAGTGTAATGTTAAACTTAACAGTAATTTGTCAGAGGTGTGGTATTAACTTGACAGCAATTGACTCATGATAAGAGCAATTTGAGGACTTGCCATTCTACTGATGAGAATGACAAGTGAAGTTTGAAGTGCCAGAGGTATAGTGTTAACCTGACAAATTTGAAGGCTTGTTACTCCATAGAGGTTTGACAAAGTAAGGTTTGTACTCGATGGGGAGATTGAAAATTTTCATTACCAGAGGTATAGTGTTAACGTAGTAATGATTGTATTTTGTAGACCTACCATTCTGTGTATGAGAATTAGTAAGGGATTTTAGAGGAGAGAGTGGAACTAGCCCACTTAGGATTTTTAGCAAATCCTCAGCTATCAACGGATTTGAGGTGCCTTTACCAACTACCGTTTGAGTTGGGCTAGCCATGCTATTCCCCTCAGCATGGTGAGTTGTCGAAAACTTATGTTGGGCTTAGAAGCCAATATTTTTCTCTGTCCTTAGCCGTCGGAGGCTTCGGACGTTAATTAAAACAAGAATATTAGAACCCCAGTTTCACCTTTCGTTTCTTTATCAATATTTACATCATGCATCATGGTACAGTCAGTGCCCAATTAGTTCGTCACCGATCTACCGTGGTGTGACCTGATGAAGCAAAGAAACTTTTCTTGGATCTGGAGCTTTGATCAGAGGTGTAATTTTAACTTGATCGGCGGGAGAGTACTATTAAGGATAGTACTTCTTCAGGAACCTGCCATTGATCGGCATCATGAGTGTATCGCCATTTGAAGTTATAAGGCGATATGATCCATTTGAGTAGACTGACTCTACTACAAATAGCCCTTCCCATTTGGGTTGGAATTTTCCTTTTGTCTTATGCGTCATCACCATAGGTCTTCTGACGGCTAAGACAAGGTCACCTTTCTTGAAAGTTCGCACTTTAACTTTCTTATTGAAGGCTCTGGTAATCCGGGCTTGGTAGAGCTCGATTTGCTGTTAGGCTTGCAGACGTTTATCATCTAAGGCCTCCAATTCTTGGAGTCGCTGTCGATGCTTCTCCTCCTTTGTCATCTCCGCTATCAAGGCGACGCGTAGAGATGGGATTTAGATTTCTAGTGGAAGCACGACTTCACACCCATATACCAAAGAAAATGGCGTAGCTTTAGTTGGGGTTTGAACAGTTGTGCGATAGACCCATAAGCATTCACCTAGCTTGTCGTCCCAGTCACGCTGACTTTTCGAGACGAATTTCTTGAGAAGCTTGCCAATGGTCTTGTTGAAAGCTTCTGCGAGACCATTAGCGGCGGGGTAGTATGTCGTTGAGGACACACTCTGGATTCTGTACTTAGCGCAGAACCTCTGGAAAGCCTGACTGATGATGTAACACCCCATCCTCGGTATACGTGCACAGTTACGTATCCTGATTTTTGGTGCATTTTATTATTATTATTTTATTTTATTTTATTTTCTTTTATTTTCAGCTATTTAAATACTTACTCATATAGCAGTACTACATGATTTGATCTGTTTGGTATTCAGATTTGACTAATTTTAGTTTCAAATATTATTTTTTAATATTCTAGATTTTTCATGATTTTCTGGAATTTTTCGGAATTAAATTGTAAATCTTCAAAACCGGTGTCGGCCAGTATCACTGGTTGATTCCAGGAATTTTAATTCACAATTGGAATCAAATTTTTGGATTCCGCTTTCACATTCCTGCTTAAAATTATATTTTCTTCCTTCAGGCATTTCTGAGATTTTTCAGATTTTATCAAAAATCCAGCCTACCCGGTGTAGATAGGGGTGGCAATTGGGTCGGGTCGGGTCGACCCGACCCAATTACTGCTCGACCCATATAATAATCGGGTCGGGTCGACCCGACCCGTTTATTATATGGGTCAAAAATTCAGACCCAGACCCGACCCAGACTTAATCGGGTCGACCCGACCCGACCCATTTGACCCGATTATTAAGCCTTAAATACAATTTCTTTACGTTATTTTACTAAATTGTTTGGTGATATGGTTGATCATCACACTAAACTCATACACTAGAGGTCACATGTTCGAAATTGGGCTCACGTATATTTTTTGACAATTTAATTTAGGTCAAAGGGAGCAGGCGGTGGCGGCGGTGGAGGAGATCGAAGGGGAGGAAGCCGAGGAGGAGAGATAATAATTGGGTCTGGCGGGTCAAGCGGGTCTGGCGGGTTCGGGTCGACCCGACCCATTTAATAATCGGGTCAGATGGGTCGACCCGATTACGACCCAAACCCAATTAGCCCAAACCCATACCCGCTAACTCCGGGTCGGGTCGGGTCGGGTCTGGTGGGTCGCGACCCGTCTGCCACCCCTAGGTGTAGACACCGTTCATAGTAGATTCCAGGATTTTTATTTTGAAAATGGGATTGAATTTCTGAAAACCGATTTCACTAAAAATCTTAAAATAATATTTCTTATTTTTGAGAATTTTTGGGAGACTTTTCGAGATACTTTATTTTTTGGGCTTTTCTGGGATTTTCGGTGTTTTTCCCAGATACCGGAGTTTATCCAGATATTCCACTTTTCTCTTTTTCCTATTTTTCTCTCTCCTTCCTCAGACGCGAGTTGACCAATTTGAGTTCATCATTAAATGCAGTGATCCTCTCCATCCCCCTCCACGTTGCATTTAATGCTTATGGGCAAATTCAACTCAAGTCAAATCACCCATGTCTTTTGTCTTTTTCCTCATATTTCCCTTCTGGACGCAGCTATAATCTCCGCGTCCAGCTCTTAGCCCAGACGCGGGCCTCATTTGAATGGAGACGCAAGCCTCCATTCTTGCGTTTCCTTGATTTTGAATGGAGGGCATGTGGTAATAATAATACTTTACCCTTATATAAATAGTCACATGCACTCCCACCTTCTCTCTCTTTCATTTTTCTCCTCCCATCTTCCATTTCCAGCAAGCTCCAACAGCAAGCGCAGCCACCAAACTCCTCTTGGCCGGCCATTACCACCACCCACCATCTCCATCTTCTCCACCAACTTCTTCCACTATTTCCTCCACCATTCTCCCCTCCATCTCCTCCTCCATTTCCACCAACAACACCATCTTCTTCAACCTCTTTCACCAAGAAAACCTCAAGGAACCCATCTTCTCCACCAAACTTCACCACCATCTCCACCACCACCTGCACCACCGTAGCCACCACCAAGCATACCACCTTCACCTCCTCGTCAACCTCTTTCCGGCGGACTATAGATTCGTCCCCCGTAGCATCGTTTGCAAAATCTCACTTTGCCAAGTTGAACTGGACTTACACCTTCAACCTCCTTCCCTCTCTTGTGAAGACCGGCCAACTCCTTTTGGATTGGGGGCCGTGCACTTCATTGGCGGCAAGACTCTGGGCCGGTACCCTCCTCTTGGATTGGGGCCGAGCTTCTCTGCGTCGGACGCATCACAGGATCAGTTTTAGGCGAGTAATTCTACTCACCAAGACATGAACAATCACTTGTATTTTCATATCAACGAACACAACACTTAAAGGATAATTCTGCTCTCTGTTTGACTCTGTTAGTCGACTTGACCCAGTCATTAGTCGACTAGAACCCTTTATTAGTCGACTATCTTTTTGTTATAGTCGACTAACTCCCTTGAAACGCAGCTTTTCTTCTGAAGACGCGACCCTATTAGTCGACTAACTCAATGCCCTAGTCGACTTTCTTTCTTTCTGAAGACGCGGACTTGTGAGACGCGGACTTGTGAGACGCGGACTTGTGACAAGACGTGGACTTGTGAGACGCGGACTTATGAAACGCAGTCTTGTGAAACGCAGCCTATTAGTCGACTAACCCCTTCTTCTAGTCGACTAACTTTTCTCCTGAAAACGCAACTCTTTGAAAACGCAACCCATTAGTCGACTTCCCCTTCTCTATAGTCGACTAACTCCTCTATAAGTCGACTAATTGCCTTCCCCTAGTCGACTAATTTTTGCTATTTGCTGTGGTTAATTACTTTCTTGGAAATGAATCTTATACTCGGGACATGTATTATATAGTGCTATTTCATGGCATGTTACTTGACAAATATCACCTCTTATCATGCTATCTATCAACACAAGGCATGATACACCTGACTTCTATGATTATCACTATAACGGGAATGATAACCGGACTTCATGATTTTCCAATTTGATTTACATGATAGTACGATTGTACTCCTGATACTCCTGTCTTCATGATATCCTGACTTGCTCCTGTTCATTCCTGAAACCTGATAATTATCTAAAGAATTCATAAAATAAGACAACTTGCATCGGG
The DNA here is from genome assembly GCA_038442645.1 of Agave tequilana. Classification (NCBI taxonomy): domain Eukaryota; kingdom Viridiplantae; phylum Streptophyta; class Magnoliopsida; order Asparagales; family Asparagaceae; genus Agave; species Agave tequilana. The sequence continues at coordinate 45,151 of JAVJIF010032771.1, forward strand.
TCGGGGGAAATACGCGGCTATCAATATATGTTCGTGTTTACAGTGGTATTAGGTATGTTGTGCAACTAAAACTTCCGGTCTGACCTGTGGGCCTCCAGGCGACCGAGAGGAGTGCTGGCTCCCTCCTTCCTGGTACCATCATGATAAGGGCATACATAAGTCCCTCCTGTTAGCCTTGCGGCAGGTTCCGTCCACCAAGCAACGGTACATCCTGGGCCGTGGTCCCGGGTATGCACGGGACCCACTGTAAACATAGTTCGTTGATACCCCCGCTGGTTTCCAATAACAATCTTGCTTTACTTGGATATGGATCTATGTGTGCTGGGACGCTAGTTCACATAGCTAGATATCAGGGTAAGACGAGTAATAATAATATAATAATAATAATAATAATAATAATAATAATAATAAAAGACGTTAATTGTGGGTGTTGTATGCGCTTGGATTACGGTGACATGAGATGAAGGTATATAGATGAGGGTTTCCTTATTTGGATTATTCCCTCGAAGTACTAGTCTCATGAGGTCGTAACTTGAGCTTATACAATGCCTTTCGTTTATAACATTTTGTGCTTCTTTTACTTGCTGGCTGTTTACTCATGATGTTGTACCAACTCTCATACTCTTATTTCTTATGCCGCTCGGCTGTAACCTGATCACTTGTTTGGGAGGTCCTGACTCCCTTGAATTTGTATGTTCAGGTTCCGGACCTTGGATTGAAGTGGAGCCTTCTGTGGAAGATCAAGCTTTCCTTTCCGAGCAGGCTGACTAGTCTCGGTTTCTGTTGTGCCAGACTTTCCTTTTTAGCTCGCGGGACCTTCCTTCAGCTCGTGAGCATCTTGTAATCATATTGTAAATCGTACTTTTGTGCTTGGCTGTGATATATGATGCATGTGATATGTAATAGTATGTCACATCCTGTGATAACCTTGTACTTTGTACTTCTTATGTTGGCATATGAATGGACACTACGTTTGTCGTACTCTGATTCTTGCTTGTACTGATGCTTAGCGTATATACGTGAGGGTACTTCTGACCTGCGTATGTACGTCGCAGTGACGTCCCCGTACCCGTGGGATCGGGCGTTACAGGTTGGTATCAGAGCCTAGGCTCTCACACCTATAGTACAATCAAGCAGCAAATGGAATTTACCATTGCCAACTACAATGTACAAAGTTATCTAGTCCTTCTTGATTCCTTTCCTTGTGTCCTAAAATCCTTCCCTCTTTCCAGTTTCCAGTCTCCTTTTTACCAACATAAGTATGGATAGAAGGACGGGTCGTAACAACTCCGGGCAAGCATCAAATGGACCCGCGGGAGAGAATGTTGAGATTCTAAGGTTATCCAGACTATGATGGAGAATCAGCAACAGCAGACGGAACTCCTTCGGCAAGAGTTAGCAACTCCTAAGGAACAAAGACCGGGGAACGTATCAGACTTTAGGCGGTTGCAACCGGCGATATTCACGGGAGGAGAGAAACCACTAGATGCTGAACAATGGCTGATTGACACCACAGATCTGTTGAACGCAGCCCGGGTCCCAAAAGAAAATCAAGTGGAGGTCGCCAAGATTCAACTAAAAGATGTAGCCAGGACCTGGTGGCTAGCTGAAGAAGCAAGACTGGAGAAACCTGTCACTTGGGACCAGTTTTCTCAAAGCTTCTATAGTAGATTTTTCCCTGCCACAGCTCAGAAAGAAATGGAAGAACAGTTCATCCGACTTCAGCAATGGAACCGGTCTGTGGATGAGTATGCCGCTGAGTTCTTGAGACTTAGCCGCTTCGCTCCATATATGGTGGCTGATGAAGAGAAGCGGGCAAGTAGATTCCAGCAGGGTTTACAAATGGACATTCAAATCCTCTTAATGCCCCAACAGCTGAAGACTTATTCCCAAGTCCTCACCATAGCTCGGGAGGTGGAGCGAGGACTAGAGAAAGGGAAATCTAACATGATAAGGAATCAGACCATGAAGAGGCCATTTCCACAAACGGGGAGAGGAGGTCCATTCAGAGCAGCAAAAGTCCCGACAATGAGACGACCATTTCGACCAGCCCCCTTCCAGACAACCCAACCATTTCCCATTTGTAACTATTGCCAGAAACCGGGTCACTCTCAACAAAATTGCCGTAGGGCAAATGGGTTATGCCTGGTATGTGGTTCCCGTGACCATACAATAGAAGTCTGTCCCCACAAGAGAATGGGAATAGCCAACCAAGCATTGCCAGCACTTCCAGGACCAACTGGACAGAGGAACCAGGGACCAATGGTTAGGGGGCCCTTCCCCCTCCCCCACAACAAGTTATCCGCCCAGTTCAGAGGGGAATTAGAACTGCAGCTGGTCGCAGAAGGGGACAAGCTTACAACTTGACTGCGGAAGAGGCTGAAACTTCTGAAGAGGTGGTAACAGGTAAGATCAGGGTACACTCAAAGCCAGTTCTTGCCCTCTTTGATTCGGGTGCATCTCATTGTTACATATCTGATCGTTTTGTTGCCTTGCATTTTATACCTGTTAAATCTTTAGACCACCAATGGGAGATTAGTACAGGGAATGGAATAGTCATATCTACTAAAGTTTGTACTGATTGCCCTGTAGAACTCTGTAATAGGACATTGGCCATAGATATGCTCGTACTAGATACCAAAGGGTACGACGTAATCTTAGGCATGACCTGGCTCAGTAAATACTATGCAGTTATTGACTGTCGGGAGAAGAAGATTAAGTTCAGGATTCCGCGTCAGCCGGAATTTCAATTTGATGGGGAACCTAAGGCTGTCAAGAAGAAAACTCAAATGACTATTGCTGAGACCCAGAAGGGAGGTACCGGTTTGGGATGAGTTCCCAGAAGTGTTTGCGGAAATCTCAGGGCTTCCACCTGACAGAACGATTGAGTTCTCCATTGATACCCTTCCAGGCACAGTTCCGATATCCAAAGCTCCATACAGAATGGCACCCACTGAGTTAGAAATTCTAAAGAAGCAGCTACAAGAATATTCTGACAAGAGATTGATTAGCCAAGTGCTTCACCATGGGGAGCTCCAGTGCTCTTAGCAAACAAAAAGGACGGTGGTAAGCGGTTGTGTATAGACTACAGAGAGTTAAACAAAGTTACCATCAAGAACAAGTACCCCTTACCAAGAATTGATGATCTGTTTGATCAGCTTCATGGAGCTCGGGTATTTTCAAAGTTGGATTTGCAATCAGGTTGTCATCAGCTAAAGGTAAAGAAAGAAGATATTCCCAAGACAGCATTCAGGACCCGTTATGGCCATTATGAGTTTCTAGTTATGCCCTTCGGAGTCACCAATGCCCCTGCAGTTTTCATGGATTTGATGAACAGGTGTTCTCATCATATTTGGATCAGTTTGTAGTTGTTTTTATAGATGACATCTTGATCTATTCGAAGAACGACAGAGAGCATGCAGACCACTTGAGAATAGTGTTACAGACTCTCCAACAGGAACAACTTCATGCTAAGCAAAGCAAATGTGATTTCTGGTTAAATAGTGTGGCCTTCCTTGGACACATAATTTCAGAAGACGGAATTTCAGTAGACCCTAGTAAAATTCAGGCTGTAAAGGACTGGCCAATTCCAAGGACAGTAACAGAAATTAAGAGTTTTATTGGATTAGCCGGATATTACAGGCGCTTTGTCCAAGATTTTTCTAAGATTGCAGCCCCGTTAACGAAGCTCACCCGGAAAGGAGAAAATATATATGGACCGAGGAATGTGCTGCAGCATTTGAGCAATTAAAGGAAAGACTCATTACAGCTCCAATTTTGAGGACTCCCTCAGGAAGAGGAGGGATGGTTATATACAGTGATGCATCCGGGAAAGGCCTAGGGTGTGTATTAATGCAGCATGATCATGTCATAGCGTATGCATCCAGGCAACTGAAACCACATGAGAGAAATTACCCAACTCATGACTTAGAGCTGGCAGCTGTAATATTCGCATTGAAGATCTGGAGACATTATCTTCTGGGAGACAAGGTGCTAATCTACACTGATCACAAGAGTCTAAAGTATATTTTCACGCAGAAAGAATTAAACATGAGACAGAGACGGTGGCTTGAATTAATGGCAGATTATGATATAGATTTACAGTATCATCCAGGCAGAGTCAATACAGTACCAGATGCATTGAGCAGGAAGCCAGAGAATAAAATGCTAGTACAACTTACGCAACAGAAGAGTTGATTCAGGATATCATAAAATTGGACTTAATGATAGTACAAGGAATTGATAAAACGGGACAGTTGATGACCTTTCAGATTCAATCAACCCTGATGGATGAGATTAAAGAAGCTCAAAAAGAAGACCCCAGATTGCAGAAATTCAGAGCTCAAATAGAAGCTGGATTGAGAACGGATATCCGTATTCATTCAGACAACGCATTATATTTTGGTAACAGAATTTGTGTCCCCCAAGGAGAAGTCCGACAGAAAATTTTGGCAGAGGCACATAGTTCGGCCTATTCCATACACCCGGGAGGAAATAAAATGTATCAAGACTTGAAACAGAAGTTCTGGTGGAATGCCATGAAAAGGGAGATAGCCCAGCATGTGGCCAGTGCTTAGTTTGCCAGCAGGTAAAGATAGAACACCAGAGAACAGCTGGACTTCTTCAGCCCTTGCCAATACCCGAGTGGAAGTGGGAACATATCACCATGGATTTTGTCACAGCACTACCTCGCAGTCCTAAGGGTAATAATGCAGTATGGGTAATCATTGACCGTCTCACAAAAGCAGCTCACTTCCTACCTTTCAGAGTAGGTCAGTCAACAGAAGTTCTTGCAGATAAATATTTGAAAGAAATTGTTCGTCTACATGGAGTTCCAGTTAGTATCGTGTCAGATAGAGACACGAGATTCCGATCACATTTCTGGGAAAGTCTCAAAGAAAATTTAGGAACTCGTCTGAAATTCAGTACTTCATATCACCCCCAGATAGACGGACAATCTGAACGGACTATCCAGATCCTTGAAGACATGTTACGAGCCTGCATGATAGAATTTAGAGGGTCATGGGAAGACTATCTTCATTTGGTAGAATTCTCTTATAATAATAGCTATCAGGCTAGCATCAAAATGGCCCCATTTGAGGCATTGTATGGCAGGAAATGCAGGTCACCGATATGTTGGGACGAAGTCGGCGAAAGAAGACTTATGGGACCAGACATTCTAGTTCAGACAACAGACAAAGTCCGAATTATCAGAGATCATCTCCGGGCAGCACAGAGCCGACAAAGAGTTGGGCAGACACAAACAGAAGGCCATTGGAATTCAGAATCGTGAGCATGTATTTTTAAAGATATCACCCACCAAAGGGGTAATCCGGTTCGGTACTCGTGGAAAACTTAGTCCGAGATACATCGGCCCATTCGAAATTTTGGATCGTGTGGGAGATGTGTCTTACCGATTGGCATTACCTCCATCTTTAGAAGGAGTACACAATGTATTCCATGTATCACAGTTGAGGAGGTATGTCAAGGATGAGAGTCACATTCTAGATCACTCCGAACTGGAACTACAGTCAGATCTGTCTTATAAAGAGCAACCGATAGCCATCCTGGACAAAAGTATCAAAACATTGAAGAATAAGGCAATACCATTAGTATTGGTTTCTTGGAATAGGCATATGCCAGGAGAAGCCACATGGGAACGGGAGGACGTTATTCGTGAGCGTTACCCTCAACTATTTTCAACTTAGTTGGTAAAACCCTTCTTCTTTCTATTCTCTCTACCGTCATCTTCCCTTCCTGAAATTTCGAGGACGAAATTTTTTGTAAGGTGGATAGATTGTAACACCCCATCCTCGGTATACGTGCACAGTTACGTATCCTGATTTTTGGTGCATTTTATTATTATTATTTTATTTTATTTTATTTTCTTTTATTTTCAGCTATTTAAATACTTACTCATATAGCAGTACTGCATGATTTGATCTGTTTGGTATTCAGATTTGACTAATTTTAGTTTCAAAATTATTTTTTAATATTCTAGATTTTTCATGATTTCTAGAATTTTTCGGAATTAAATTGTAAATCTTCAAAACCGGTGTCGGCCAGTATCACTGGTTGATTCCAGGAATTTTAATTCACAATTGGAATCAAATTTTTAGATTCCGCTTTCACATTCCTTCTTAAAATTATATTTTCTTCTTCAGGCATTTTCTGAGATTTTTCAGATTTTATCAAAAATCCAGCCTACCCGGTGTAGACACCGTTCACAGTGGATTTCAGGATTTTTATTTTGAAAATGGGATTGAATTTCTGAAAATCGATTTCACTAAAATCTTAAATATATTATTCTTATTTTTGAGATTTTTGGGAGACTTTTCGAGATACTTTATTTTTTAGGCTTTTCTGGGATTTCCGGTGTTTTTCCCAGATACCGGAGTTTATCCAATATTCCATTCCTCTTTTCTCTTTCTCCCATTTTTCTCTCTCCTTCCTCAGACGCGAGTTGACCAATTTGAGTTCATCAAATGCAGTGATCCTCTCCATCCCCCTCCACGTTGCATTTAATGCTTATGGGCAAATTCAACTCAAGTCAAATCACTCATGTCTTTTGTCTTTTCCTCATATTTCCCTTCTGGACGCAGCTATAATCTCTGCGTCCAGCTCTTAGCCCAGACGCGGGCCTCATTTGAATGGAGACGCAAGCCTCCATTCTTGCGTTTCCTTGATTTTGAATGGAGGGCATGTTGGTAATAATAATAATACTTTACCCTTATATAAATAGTCACATGCACTCCCACCTTCTCTCTCTTTCATTTTTCTCCTCCCATCTTCCATTTCCAGCAAGCTCCAACAGCAAGCGCAGCCACCAAACTCCTCTTGGCCGGCCATTACCACCACCCACCATCTTCATCTTCTCCACCAACTTCTTCCACTATTTCCTCCACCATTCTCCCCTCCATCTCCTCCTCCATTTCCACCACAACACCATCTTCTTCAACCTCTTTCACCAAGAAAACCTCAAGGAACCCATCTTCTCCACCAAACTTCACCACCATCTCCACCACCACCTGCACCACCGTAGCCACCACCAAGTATACCACCTTCACCTCCTCGTCAACCTCTTTCCGGCGGACTATAGATTCGTCCCCGTAGCATCGTTTGCAAAATCTCACTTTGCCAAGTTGAACTGGACTTACACCTTCAACCTCCTTCCCTCTCTTGTGAAGACCGGCCAACTCCTTTTGGATTGGGGGCCGTGCACTTCATTGGCGGCAAGACTCTGGGCCGGTACCCTCCTCTTGGATTGGGGTCGAGCTTCTCTGCGTCGGACGCATCACAGGATCAGTTTTAGGCGAGTAATTCTACTCGCCAAAACATGAACAATCACTTGTATTTTCATATCAACGAACATGATTAGTACTCAATATTGCATATTTTACATCATAACTCCCATGCATAATACAAATAAATAAGTGATTTTTACTCCTCTTCTCTACTTATTTGCAGGTACACAATTAATGGAGAGATATTCAAATAATCACTTAATTAACACTAATTAAGTGATTAATTAAAAGATAAAGGATAAGCCAATCTCAATCCAGATCTAGAGAGATCCGCGCAACAAACAGAGAATCCAAGTGGTCCACGTGGATAACCACTTCCCAACTGATCTCCACCAGAAAGATCCGATCCAACGGCCACGAGATTGCCGCGGGCCGCGGCACGGGCGCGGCAATCTTGGGCCGTTAGATCCCCGGATTTTGTGGCAACCACCTTATCTCCAGAAGCTTCTCAGTTCTCCTATAAATACTTCATTTGTACCTGCGAGAAAAAACGGATCAGAGAAGAGAGAGAGAGATTAGTGAATAGATTGTAATTTTGTTAGGTTTTGTTTAGGATTTTTAGTTCTCTCTAGGATCTTCTCCTCCCTAGATTTCATTGCAAGAGAGATTTGTATGAGAGAGAGAGCTTGTATCAACAAGGAGTGACAACTTGGAGCTATACAAGGATTGATCCATTCTCTACATATCTACTTGAGCTTGATTCTAGTTTGTCTTCTTCACTTGCTTTTATTTTGCTTTGTTACTTGCTTTGTTAATTTCTAGCAATTCAATCATGCTTTGCTTTGCTTTTGTAATGTCTAGTAGCTAATTTCTTGTTCCATGTACTAGCTAACCACTACTCTTGCTAACTCCTAACTCATGGGTGATTGCTTTACTTCATCTTGCAATTTGTATGATCTTCTCTTCTCCGATGGGTTTTGTTTCATTTCTTGGCAAGAATCTTGTTGTAATTCTCCATATGATTCATGTGTGCCTCATGTAGAGCCTAGTCTTTGAACTAGTGCCTTGATGGAACATGGAGATGGAGCACCAATATGCTAATTGATGTACAACTTCACTACTTCCATTAGTGAAAGTTGTATGTTCTTCATTTGCATCCCTTGAGTGTATCTCTTGTGATTCCATTAGTGAAAGTCTATCTTGTAGGCCGATGACCATCTATGGAGGCTACAAGACAAGTCCAAGAATGAATCCCCATCATCTTAGTGGGAAGTAATTAGATCACAAGCAAGACAAATACATGCCGATGAATCAACATGAGCACGCATCACTATCACTGAGTTTAGTTAGTTTAGCAAGGTAGTTAAGGTTAGCTAGTCATGGATTTCTTGCATTCAAAGTTTTCTTGATTTTACTTTCTTTTTAGTTGTTAGTTCAAATCCATCTCAATCTTGATTTTTCCCGATTTCCACCATGAACATAGCCATCCTTTCTTTTATTTGTTTTCTTTTGATTCTTTATTCTTGTAAACAAAGAAGAGTTCTCGTTTTATCTTCTCACGTGTATCGTAACGTTTCTACACTAGCTCTCCTGAGATCCGACTCGGTATAGCCCTAGGCTATAGCGGAGACAAGAAAGGGTACATCAATCACATTCTATACATATATAAGTACCGCCCCCTTTCCAGTCTTAATCAAATTTTTGGCGCCGTTGCCGGGGAGAGCGACGGTATTATTTTTAAAAGTGAGAAACTAAACTATAATTCTTCTCTGTTGCAGGTACAGGAGAAGAAACCAGGAAAATATTCACAGCAGAATCATATAAGTGGACCTGGGCCTCTGCTCAAGAAAGCAGAGCCCAGGATCCCTCTGGAGTGCCGCGGATCCACAAGCTTTGCCGTGGAAACGCGGCACAACAGAGTGCACTTCTAACCAAATTTTTGCAGGGGCTTCTGCTCTGCAAGATACTGCTGCCTATATACTTCATTTCCTGTATACTTCACTGTATTCCTGTTAATTAATTCAACAGTAAGAAATTGGTTGATAATTGCTAAAAAAATTGTTAGACATCTTGCATTATAGGCACGTGTCTTTCAATTACTTTAAATTTACTGTTGAAGAGTGCGTGGGACAAGGTACGTGATTCATTGCATATAGACTAAGACTCACTCTTTGTTTGATTTTTCTTACTTGGAGTGAACCTTGTTTGTTTCTATATCGTACACTTGCACAATTAATTCTAAGGGCAATTCCTGTAAATAACATAAGGTGGGGGAGGTCATTACCCTTTCCTTAGCCCGGAAATCATTTTCCCCACGTACTCACAATCCTAAGCTTGTAAATAAAATTTGATAGACGTTGGCCCTAGGGACATCCGGACTCACTTAGGAGATTATCCTAAGGGGGAAAAGTGTTGGAAATTGACTTCTGTAAAATCGGTGTCTAGGAAAGGGGTTGAGGGCCGAAAGCCCGAAGGTTGTTGGTTACTTAATTAAGGAACGTCTTCGGACGGAAAACCTCCCAACGACTTTACCCTTCCCTGGCTGATTTGCTTATAGTCAGAGTCCACACCAAACCTCCTGTGGACAGTCTATTTAGGAGTCATCTAGGACCAGAAACCTAGACAAGCTTGGATTGATTTTTTCTTTTGTTGTTTGTTATTTTTCTTTTTTCGCTGGTGTGATCGGTGCACGTTGTTTGTGATTGTATATACAATAGTGGTTTTGTGATCCTAATTCTTTCTACACTTACACTTCCACAACCACTTCATCATGACCAACAACGTCTCACTTCAGGATCGATTTTATCCGATTCGCACCTCCATTCCTTCATGCATTCTTCTCCCCGAGCCTAATGGAAACAATTTTGAGCTGAAACCACAATTCATAAATACACTTCCCCACTTCCATGGTCTAGAGTCTGAGGACGCGTACCTCTTTATTCGTGAGTTTGAAGAGGTATGCCAAATGATGAGAATATCCCAACTTTCTGAGGATGCTGTTAGGTTACGGTTCATACCGTTTGCACTTAAGGATTTAGCTAAGAATGGCTTTATAGTCTTCCCTGTCAGTTCCATATCTTCATGGGATGATTTTGTTAGGTCTTTCTTAGGAAATTCTATTCTATCCACAAAACAGCCCTCATGAGAAAAAACATAATGCAATTCAAGCAAGAACAAAATGAACCTTTCTGGAAATATCTTGAGCGTTTCAAAGACCTCCTTGCCCTATGTCCCCATCATGGCATAGAGAAATGGCGTCTATGCCAGATTATCTATGATGGATTAGATTACTAAACAAAAACCCTTTTGGAATCCATGTGCCAAGGGGAATTCCTGAAAAAAGATGAACATCAGGGGTGGGATCTCTTTGAAACCCTAGCTGAGAAAACCATTCAGTGGGAGTCTTGTCCTGACAAATCCACTTCCACCACTTCCAGAACTGGTACACATTCCAAAGAATCCTCTATAGCTGCAGAAACCAAGATCACACAATTAATGAAGAGGATAGAGTTGCTTGAGTCAATAGGGAATTCTGTGGTCAACCAGGTCAACCCATTGCCTTTGATTAGACCAGGTTGCACCAAATGTCAAGACCTTAGCCATGTTGTTGAGGAGTGTCCATTGTATCAGCCCCCATTTTCAGGAGAACATGAATGCAGCATTTACCAGACCCCATACTCCAATACTTACAATTCAGGATGGCAGAACCATCCAAATTTTTCATGGAGTCAGTCTGGTACTGAGCATCATATGCCACCACTTCCACATCTGTACAATGCTCAGTTTCATCCATCCAGTTTCGATCAGAATTCACTGTATATTCATCCATCTCAAAGTCCACCACAGTCATATCAGGACCCACCACCATATTACCAATCACAGTTCCAATCTCCATATCCTCAACATCCACCCCAAAATAATTCTGAAATATCTGAGTTGAAACAAATGATAGAAACCTTAACAAAGAACCAGCAACAGGAGTTGAATGAAATGAAGGTCCAGATCAAGCAATTGGCTGAGAATCAAAAAGGACTGTTCTTAAGCCAGCCATTGCTAAATCCCAAAGTTGAAAATTCAGGACCCAGTCACTGTCATGCCATTCATACCCTGAGATCTGGAAAACAAGTTGACAATAAGGTTTCTAGTCCACAATCTCATCCAGTACCAAAGCAAACTCCTCATGTCCCAATGTCACCACTTTTGACAAACCATCCTCTAGTTCAGAGCCATCCACTTCCAAGGCTAAGGGTGAAGAAAAGGTAGATGAGCATACATACAAGCCTATAGTTCCATATCCAAATAGGCTGAGAAATAATAAGTCAAATGCTCACATGGAGAAAATAAAAGAAACATTCAATAAGGTCCAAATCAATGTCCCTCTTCTTGATGCCATTCAACAAGTGCCTTCATATGCCAAATTTTTGAAGGAAATGTGCACCAAGAAGAAGAAGACCCAGTCCCTAAAAAAGTCTTCCTTGCATCATCCATCAATGAGCTGCTCACTGGTCCAATTCCTGTTAAATACAAAGACCCAGGGAGCCCCACCATTTCATGCATCATAGGACAGACTACAATAAATAGGGCACTTCTTGATTTGGGGGCCAGTATCAATCTCCTACCTTTCTCTGTGTACCAACAATTAGGGTTAGGTGATCTTCTCCCGACCCAAATGACCATTCAATTGGCTGACCGCTCTGTTACTAAACCCAAGGGGGTAATTCAAGATGTCCTGGTCAAAGTTGGAGAATTCTTTTATCCAGTTGACTTTGTTGTCCTTGAAACAACCAGTATCAAATTCAAATCAAAGGGCACAATTCCTGTCATTCTGGGTCGACCATTCCTGGCTACTGCAAATGCAATCATTAATTGCCGGATGGATCAATGAGGTTGACTTTTGGTAACATGACACATGAACACAATGTCTTCCACACACGCCTCACAAAACAAAGATCAAACATTTGAGGTTAATTTCATTAGTAACAATTGTGAGGAGGAAGGTGAAGATCCAAAAGATGAGTCACAACCTTGTGATTCTCTTATCCGCGTACCCTTTCAAAAGGGAAAGTTGATTTGGATATCTTCACTTTCAATGAGCCAACTGAGACTGTATTTGAACCTCCAATTGATATATCATTTGAAGACTTGTTTGCTGAAGAGATTATGTGCTTAGATGAGTCAACTCGGGGTAAGTTAGCTAATTGTCCACTTCCGGATGTTGACTTGAGCTTTGAAGAATTATATGGAGAGGAGTTAAAATTTCTAAACACTGGAAGTGATGAGATTCTGAGTGAGAGTGGTGATAAGGACTTTGTTTGTGAACGATGTGGTGGAAAGAGTATGAATGAAAATAACAACAAATTGAAACTGGAATCACCTAGGGTAAGAACAATTCAGACCGTTTCCCAATGGAGTTCAAGAAAGAGAACACATTGGAACGATGGGAAACGGGCCAGAGGGAAGCGACCAAAAACCCAGGTGAGAGTTACATTTGTATATTCCTTGTAAATAATTTTTCCTACCTCTTACCTATTTCATGCATACATTTACCATAATGCATTGAGGACAATGCATGAAATAAGTATGGGGAGGGTTTACTAACATAGGATTTTCTTTTCTTTATAGGATTTTATTTTTTAGGACTTTTATTTTTCTTTTTATCTTTTATTTTTAGATTTTATCTTTTTTCTATTTTTAGATTTTATCTTTTTCTAGATTTTCCATTTTCTTTTTAGATTTTGCTTTTCTTTTAGAAATATAAATAAAAAAAATAAAAATAAAAATAAAACTTTTTGAAATAAGAAGATAAAGTTTTGATTTATTTTTAAGAAAATTAAGATGTATCTTAGAGATTAAGAAAGCCTTAATTATGACTCTTAAACCTAGTTGAAGTAATGGATCTTGTTTGAAATTATAGGCTAAGTAAGTAAAATTGAGGAGATATTTTTATCTTGAATTTTTTGCCTTAGATAAACATGCACTTTACACTTACACATTTCTTGGGATGGAAACAAAGACCAAAAATGCCATATATAAAAATAAAAAAAATAAAAAGAAAAATATATTATAAATAAAAGATCACCTATTAAGCTGGGAAATTGTGCCTCAAGAAGCATGATGACTCACGCCTAACAGTGATCTCACCTATTAAGCTGGGTAATTGTGCCTCAAGAAGCATGATTATTCACGCCTAACGGTGATTAAGAATAATCCCCTTTAGTTTTGTGGCCTTTTTCACTCGAGTCCTTAAACCCGAGGGATGTTTCCTCATCTGGTGCCCTAAGACCATCTGGTTTGGGAGTCATCGGTTATAGGCTCGCTACATGGGTGAATTAGAAAGCCTAATAAAACTAAGGGAAGAAAAAAGAAAAAAAAAATAATATAATAAATGGCTTGATGGTTGGAGTTGAAATCCCAGAAACCTTCACTGTGCACGGTGTGCATATTATCTAGGTTTTATGAAAGATAAAAATATTCAATCCAATTTTGAATTCTTACCTTAATTGAAGACAAGATCTTGCATGGATACTAAGTTTAAGGAAGAATGATTATAGGTGGACTTATGACTAGGATCACTTATATTTCTGCAAAAATAGTTCGTAAACTTATCTCTTATTCAAAATGCGTTTTATGAAAATACTAACATTTGTCTTCTTTCTTTATGGATTTTGTGGGTGTAATCCGCTGAAAACCCTCAGGAGACAACACTCCTCCTCTAGGGTAACCTAGAGGTTTAACGGCTTGTTGCACATGCTCAGTGCAATCGCGTCACCTGCGAAAGTTGTGTAATAAACTTGTAGCTTAGATTTTATTTTCTTTTTCTTTGTTTTGCTCGGGACGAGCAAAAGAATAAGTGTGGGGGTGTGATTAGTACTCATATTGCATATTTTACATCATAACTCCCATGCATAATACAAATAAATAAGTGATTTTTACTCCTCTTCTCTACTTATTTGCAGGTACACAATTAATGGAGAGATATTCAAATAATCACTTAATTAACACTAATTAAGTGATTAATTAAAAGATAAAGGATAAAGCCAAATCTCAATCCAGATCTAGAGAGATCCGCGCAACAAACAGAGAATCCAAGTGGTCCACGTGGATAACCACTTCCCAACTGATCTCCACCAGAAAGATCCGATCCAACGGCCACGAGATTGCCGCGGGCCGCGGCATGGGCGCGGCAATCTTGGGCCGTTAGATCCCTGGATTTTGTGGCAACCACCTTATCTCCAGAAGCTTCTCAGTTCTCCTATAAATACTTCATTTGTACCTGCGAGAAAAAACGGATCAGAGAAGAGAGAGAGAGATTAGTGAATAGATTGTAATTTTGTTAGGTTTTGTTTAGGATTTTTAGTTCTCTCTAGGATCTTCTCCTCCCTAGATTTCATTGCAAGAGAGATTTGTATGAGAGAGAGAGCTTGTATCAACAAGGAGTGACAACTTGGAGCTATACAAGGATTGATCCATTCTCTACATATCTACTTGAGCTTGATTCTAGTTTTGTCTTCTTCACTTGCTTTTATTTTGCTTTGTTACTTGCTTTGTTAATTTCTAGCAATTCAATCATGCTTTGCTTTGCTTTTGTAATGTCTAGTAGCTAATTTCTTGTTCCATGTACTAGCTAACCACTACTCTTGCTAACTCCTAACTCATGGGTGATTGCTTTACTTCATCTTGCAATTTGTATGATCTTCCTCTTCTGATGGGTTTTGTTTCATTTCTTGGCAAGAATCTTGTTGTAATTCTCCATATGATTCATGTGTGCCTCATGTAGAGCCTAGTCTTGAACTAGTGCCTTGATGGAACATGGAGATGGAGCACCAATATGCTAATTGATGTACAACTTCACTACTTCCATTAGTGAAAGTTGTATGTTCTTCATTTGCTCCCTTGAGTGTATCTCTGTGATTCCATTAGTGAAGTCTATCTTGTAGGCCGATGACCATCTATGGAGGCTACAAGACAAGTCCAAGAATGAATCCCCATCATCTTAGTGGGAAAGTAATTAGATCACAAGCAAGACAATACATGCCGATGAATCAACATGAGGCACGCATCACTATCACTGAGTTTAGTTAGTTTAGCAAGGTAGTTAAGGTTAGCTAGTCATGGATTTCTTGCATTCAAAGTTTTCTTGATTTTACTTTCTTTTTAGTTGTTAGTTCAAATCCATCTCAATCTTGATTTTTCCCGATTTCCACCATGAACATAGCCATCCTTTCTTTTATTTGTTTTTCTTTTGATTCTTTATTCTTGTAAACAAAGAAGAGTTCTCGTTTTATCTTCTCACGTGTATCGTAACGTTTCTACACTAGCTCTCCCTGAGATCCGACTCGGTATAGCCCTAGGCTATAGCGGAGACAAGAAAGGGTACATCAAATACATTTGCTTCATAATAAGTACGCCCCTTTCAAGTCCTAATCAAATTTTTGGCGCCGTTGCCGGGGAGAGCGACGGTATTTTTAAAAGTGAGAAACTAAACGATATATCTTCTCTGTTGCAGGTACAGGTTGAAGATTCAGAAATATTTGCACAGCAGAATCATATAAGTGGACCTGGGCCTCTGCTCAAGAAAGCAGAGCCCAGGATCCCTCTATTGTGCCGCGGATCCACAAGAATTGCCGTGGGAACGCGGCACTTTAGAGTTCACTACTTACAAAATTTTTGTAGGGGCTTCTGCTCTGCAAGATACTGCTGCCTATATACTTCATTTCCTGTATACTTCACTGTATTCCTGTTAATTAATTCAACAGTAAGAAATTGGTTGATAATTGCTAAAAAATTGTTAGACATCTTGCATTATAGGCACGTGTCTTTCAATTACTTTAAATTTACTGTTGAAGAGTGCGTGGGACAAGGTACGTGATTCATTGCATATAGACTAAGACTCACTCTTTGTTTGATTTTTCTTACTTGGAGTGAACCTTGTTTGTTTCTATATCGTACACTTGCACAATTAATTCTAAGGGCAATTCCTGTAAATAACATAAGGTGGGGGAGGTCATTACCCTTTCCTTAGCCCGGAAATCATTTCCCCACGTACTCACAATCCTAAGCTTGTAAATAAAATTGATAGACGTTGGCCCTAGGGACATCCGGACTCACTTAGGAGATTATCCTAAGGGGGAAAAGTGTTGGAAATTGACTTCTGTAAAATCGGTGTCTAGGAAAGGGGTTGAGGGCCGAAAGCCCGAAGGTTGTTGGTTACTTAATTAAGGAACGTCTTCGGACGGAAAACCTCCCAACGACTTTACCCTTCCCTGGCTGATTTGCTTATAGTCAAGGTCTACACTAAACCTCCTGTGGACAGTCTATTTAGGAGTCACCTAGGACCAGAAACCCTAGACAAGCTTGGATTGATTTTTTTTTCTTTTGTTGTTTGTTATTTTTTTTTTCGCTGGTGTGATCGGTGCACGTTGTTTGTGATTGTATATACAATAGTGGTTTTGTGATCCTAATTCTTTCTACACTTACACTTCCACAACCACTTCATCATGACCAACAACGTCTCACTTCAGGATCGATTTTATCCGATTCGCACCTCCATTCCTTCATGCATTCTTCTCCCGAGCCTAATGGAAATCATTTTGAGCTGAAACCACAATTCATTAGTACACTTCCCGATTCCATGGTCTTGAGTCTGAGGACGCGTACCTCTTATTCGTGAGTTTGAAGAGGTATGCCAAATGATGAGAATATCCCAACTTTCTGAGGATGCTGTTAGGTTACGGTTCATACCGTTTGCACTTAAAGATTTAGCTAAGAAATGGCTTTATAATCTTCCAGTCAGTTCCATATCTTTATGGGAGGATTTTGTTAAAGCTTTCTTAAGAAGTTCTATCCTATCCACAAAACAGCCCTCATGAGAAAGAATATAATGCAATTCAAGCAGGACCCAAATGAACCTTTCTGGAAGTATCTTGAGCGTTTCAAAGACCTCCTTGCCCTATGTCCCCATCATGGCATAGAAAAATGGCGTCTATGCCAGATTATCTATGATGGATTAGATTACCAAACAAAAACCCTTTTGGAATCCTTGTGCCAAGGGGAATTCCTGAAAAAAGATGAACATCAGGGGTGGGATCTCTTTGAAACCCTAGCGAGAAAACCATTCAGTGGGAGTCTTGTCCTGACAAATCCACTTCCACCACTTCCAGAACTAGTACACATTCCAAAGAATCCTCTATAGCTGCAGAAACCAAGATCACACAATTAATGAAGAGGATAGAACTGCTTGAGTCAAAAGGGAATTCTGTGGTCAACCAGGTCAACCCATTGCCTTTGATTAAACCAGGTTGCACAACTGTCATGACCTTAGCCATGTCTTTGAGGAGTGTCCATTTTATCAGCCCCAATCATTTCAGGAGAACATGAATGCAACTTTTACCAGACCTCCATACTCCAGCACTTACAAGTCAGGATGGCAAAACCATCCAAATTCTTTGTGGAGTCAGTCTGGTCCTGAGCATCATATGCCACCACTTCCACATCCATACAATGCTCAGTTTCATTCATCCAGTTTTGATCAAATTCACTGTATGTTCATCCATCTCAAAGTCCACCACAGTCATATCAGTCATATCAGGACACACCACCATATTATCAGAATCCTCCACCATTCTACCAATCACAGTTCCAATCTCCATATCCTCAACATCCACCCCAAAATAATTCTGAAATATCTGAGTTGAAACAAATGATAGAAACCTTAACAAAGAACCAGCAACAGGAGTTGAATGAAATGAAGGTCCAGATCAAGCAATTGGCTGAGAATCAAAAAGGACTGTTCTTAAGCCAGCCATTGCTAAATCCCAAAGTTGAAAATTCAGGACCCAGTCAATGTCATGCCATTCATACCCTGAGATCTGGTAAACAAGTTGACAATAAGGTTTCTAGTCCACAATCTCATCCAGTACCAAAGCCAACATCTCATGTCCCAATGTCACCAACTTTTGACAACCCATCCTCTAGTACAGAGCCATCCACTTCCAAAGCCAAGGGTAAAGAAAAGGTAGATGAGCAACCTTATAAGCCTAGAGTACCATATCCAAATAGGCTTCTAAATAACAAGTCAAATGCTCACATGGAGAAAATAAAAGAAACATTCAATAAGGTCCAAATCAATGTCCCTCTTCTTGATGCCATTCAACAAGTGCCATCATATGCCAAATTTTTGAAGGAAATGTGCACCAAGAAGAGGAAGACCCAAGTCCCTAAAAAAGTCTTCCTTGCATCATCCATCAATGAGCTGCTCACTGGTCCAATTCCTGTTAAGTACAAAGACCCAGGGAGCCCCACCATTTCATGCATCATAGGACAGACTACAATAAATAGGGCACTTCTTGATTTGGGGGCCCAGTATCAATCTCCTACCTTTCTCTGTGTACCAACAATTGGGGTTAGGTGATCTCCACCCAACCCAAATGACCATTCAATTGGCTGATCGCTCTGTTACTAAACCCAAGGGGGTAATTCAAGATGTCCTGGTCAAAGTTGGAGAATTCTTTTATCCAGTTGACTTTGTTGTCCTTGAAACAAAACCAGTGTCAAATTCCAATCAAAGGGCACAAATTCCTGTCATTCTGGGTCGACCATTCCTGGCTACTGCAAATGCAATCATTAATTGCCGGAATGGATCTATGAGGTTGACTTTTGGTAACATGACACATGAACACAATGTCTTCCACACACAGCCTCACAAAACAAAAGATCAAACATTTGAGGTTAATTTCATTAGTAACAATTGTGAGGAGGAAGGTGAAGATCCAAAAGATGAGTCACAATCTTGTGATTCTCTTATCCGAGTACCCTTTCAAACGGGGAAAGTTGATTTGGATACTTTCACTTTCAATGAGCCAACTGAGACTGTATTTGAACCTCCAATTGATATATCATTTGAAGACTTGTTTGCTGATGAGATTATGTGCTTAGATGAGTCAACTCGGGGTAAAGTAGCTAATTGTCCATTGCCGGATGTTGACTTGAGCTTTGAAGAATTATATAGAGAGGAGTTAAAATTTCTAAACACTGGAAGTGATGAGATTCTGAGTGAGAGTGGTGATAAGGACTTTGTTTGTGAACGATGTGGTGGAAAGAGTATGAATGAACATAACAACAAATTGAAACTGGAATCACCTAGGGTAAGAACAATTCAGACCGTTTCCCAATGGAGCTCAAGAAAGAGAACACATTGGAACGATGGGAAAACGGGCCAGAGGGAAGCGACCAAAAGCCCAGGTGAGAGTTACATTTGTATATTCCTTGTAAATAATTTTTCCTACCTCTTACCTGTTTCATGCATACATTTACCATAATGCATTGAGGACAATGCATGAAATAAGTGTGGGGAGGGTTTACTAACATAGGATTTTCTTTTCTTTATAGGATTTTTATTTTTTAGGACTTTTATTTTTCTTTTTAGGTCTTTTATTTTTAGATTTTATCTTTTTTCTATTTTTAGATTTTATTTTTTTTTCTAGATTTTCCATTTTCTTTTTAGATTTTGCTTTTCTTTTAGAAAAATATAAATAAAAAAATAAAAAAATAAAAACTTTTTGAAATAAGAAACAAAGTTTTGCTCTATTTTTAAGAAAATTAGATGTATCTTAGAAATTAAGAAAGCCTTAATTATGACATCTTAAACTTAGTTGAAATAATAGATCTTGTTTGAAAATTATAGGATAAGTAAGTAAAATTGGTGAGATATTATTATCTGGAATTTTTTGCCTTAGATAATATGCACTTTACACTTACACATTTCTTGGGATGGAGACAAAGACCAAAAATGCCATATAAATAAAAAATAAAAAAAAAAAAAAAAGAAAATATATATAAATAAAGCATCACCTATTAAGCTGGGAAATTGTGCCTCAAGAAGCATGATTACTCACGCCTAACGGTGATCTCACTTATTAAGCTGGATAATTGTGCCTCAAGAAGCATGATCATTCACGCCTAACGGTGATAAAAAATAATCCCCTTAGTTTTGTGGCCTTTTTCACTCGAGACCTTAAACCCGAGGGATGTTTTCTCATCTGGTGCCCTAAAACCATCTGGTTTGGGAGTCATCGGTTAAAGGCTCGCTACATGGGTGAACTAGAAAGCCTAAGAAAACTAAGGGAAGAAAAAAGCAGAAAAAGAAAAAAATATATATATAGATAAATAAATGGCTTGATGGTTGGAGTTGAAATCCCAGGAAATCTTCACTTACACGGTGTGCATATTATCTAGGTTTTATGAAAGATAAAATATTCAATCCAATTTGAATTCTTACCTTAATTAAAGACAAGATTTTGCATGGAGACTTAGTTTAAGAAAGAATGATTATAGGTGGACTTATGACCTAGGATCACTTATATTTTGCAAAAATAGTTCGTAAACTTATCTCTTATTCAAAATGCGTTTTTCGAAAATACTAACATTTGTCTTCTTTTTTATGGATTTTGTGGGTGTAATCCGCTGAAAACCCTCAGGAGACAACACTCCTCCTCTAGGGTAACCTAGAGGTTTAACGGCTTGTTGCACATGCTCAGTGCAATCGCGTCACCTGCGAAAGTGGTGTAATAAACTTGTAGCTTAGATTTTATTTTCTTTTTCTTTGTTTTTGCTCGGGACGAGCAAAAGAATAAGTGTGGGGGTGTGATTAGTACTCAATATTGCATATTTTACATCATAACTCCCATGCATAATACAAATAAATAAGTGATTTTTACTCCTCTTCTCTACTTATTTGCAGGTACACAATTAATGGAGAGATATTCAAATAATCACTTAATTAACACTAATTAAGTGATTAATTAAAAGATAAAGGATAAAGCCAAATCTCAATCCAGATCTAGAGAGATCCGCGCAACAAACAGAGAATCCAAGTGGTCCACGTGGATAACCACTTCCCAACTGATCTCCACCAGAAAGATCCGATCCAACGGCCACGAGATTGCCGTGGGAACGCAAGTGGGCGCGGCAATCTAGGGCCGTTAGATCCCCGGATTTTGTGGCAACAACTACTCTCCAGAAGCTTCTCAGTTCTCCTATAAATACTTCATATTGTACCTGCGAGAAAAAACTGATCAGAGAAGAGAGAGAGATTAGTGAATAGATTGTAATTTTGTTAGGTTTTGTTTAGGATTTTTAGTTCTCTCTAGGATCTTCTCCTCCCTAGATTTCATTGCAAGAGAGATTTGTATGAGAGAGAGAGCTTGTATCAACAAGGAGTGACAACTTGGAGCTATACAAGGATGATCCATTCTCTACATATCTACTTGAGCTTGATTCTAGTTTGTCTTCTTCACTTGCTTTTATTTTGCTTTGTTACTTGCTTTGTTAATTTCTAGCAATTCAATCATGCTTTGCTTTGCTTTTGTAATGTCTAGTAGCTAATTTCTTGTTCCATGTACTAGCTAACCACTACTCTTGCTAACTCCTAACTCATGGGTGAGTGCTTTACTTCATCTTGCAATTTGTATGTCTCTTCTCCGATGGGTTTTGTTTCATTTCTTGGCAAGAATCTTGTTGTAATTCTCCATATGATTCATGTGTGCCTCATGTAGAGCCTAGTCTTTGAACTAGTGCCTTGATGGAACATGGAGATGGAGCACCAATATGCTAATTGATGTACAACTTCACTACTTCCATTAGTGAAAGTTGTATGTTCTTCATTTGCATCCCTTGAGTGTATCTCTTGTGATTCATTAGTGAAAGTCTATCTTGTAGGCCGATGACCATCTATGGAGGCTACAAGACAAGTCCAAGAATGAATCTCCATCATCTTAGTGGGAAAGTAATTAGATCACAAGCAAGACAAATACATGCCGATGAATCAACATGAGGCACGCATCACTATCACGGAGTTTAGTTAGTTTAGCAAGGTAGTTAAGGTTAGCTAGTCATGAATTTCTTGCATTTAAAGTTTTCTTGATTTTACTTTCTTTTAGTTGTTAGTTCAAATCCATCTCAATCTTGATTTCTCCCGATTTCCACCATGAACATAGCCACCAATTTTTTATTGTTTTTCTTTTGATTCTTTATTCTTGTAAACAAAGAAGAGTTCTCGTTTTATCTTCTCACGTGTATCGTAACGTTTCTACACTAGCTCTCCCTGAGATCCGACTCGGTATAGCCCTAGGCTATAGCGGAGACAAGAAAGGGTACATCAA
>JAVJIF010032772.1:0-212173 GCA_038442645.1 Agave tequilana
AAATAAATAAGTGATTTTTACTCCTCTTCTCTACTTATTTGCAGGTACACAATTAATGGAGAGATATTCAAATAATCACTTAATTAACACTAATTAAGTGATTAATTAAAAGATAAAGGATAAAGCCAAATCTCAATCCAGATCTAGAGAGATCCGCGCAACAAACAGAAAATCTAAGTGGTCCACGTGGATAACCACTTCCCAACTGATCTCCACCAGAAAGATCCGATCCAACGGCCACGAGATTGCCGCGATCCGCGGCATGGGCGCGGCAATCTTGGGCCGTTAGATCCCCGGATTTTGTGGCAACAACTTACTCTCCAGAAGCTTCTCAATCTGCTATAAATACTGCATCATCACCTGCGAGCTGAAACTGATCAGAGAAGAGAGAGAGATTAGTGAATAGATTGTAATTTTGTTAGGTTTTGTTTAGGATTTTTTTTTAGTTTCTCTAGGATCTTCTCCTCCCTAGATTTCATTGCAAGAGAGATTTGTATGAGAGAGAGAGCTTGTATCAACAAGGAGTGACAACTTGGAGCTATACAAGGATTGATCCATTCTCTACATATCTACTTGAGCTTGATTCTAGTTTGTCTTCTTCACTTGCTTTTATTTTGCTTTGTTACTTGCTTTGTTAATTTCTAGCAATTCAATCATGCTTTGCTTTGCTTTTGTAATGTCTAGTAGCTAATTTCTTGTTCCATGTACTAGCTAACCACTACTCTTGCTAACTCCTAACTCATGGGTGATTGCTTTACTTCATCTTGCAATTTGTATGATCTTCTCTTCTCCGATGGGTTTTGTTTCATTTCTTGGCAAGAATCTTGTTGTAATTCTCCATATGATTCATGTGTGCCTCATGTAGAGCCTAGTCTTTGAACTAGTGCCTTGATGGAACATGGAGATGGAGCACCAATATGCTAATTGATGTACAATTTCACTACTTCCATTAGTGAAAGTTGTATGTTCTTCATTTGCACCCCTTGAGTGTATCTCTTGAGATTCCATTAGTGAAAGTCTATCTTGTAGGCCGATGACCATCTATGGAGGCTACAAGACAAGTCCAAGAATGAATCCCCATCATCTTAGTGGGAAAGTAATTAGATCACAAGCAAGACAAATACATGCCGATGAATCAACATGAGGCACGCATCATTATCACGGAGTTTAGTTAGTTTAGCAAGGTAGTTAAGGTTAGCTAGTCATGGATTTCTTGCATTCAAAGTTTTCTTGATTTTACTTTCTTTTTAGTTGTTAGTTCAAATCCATCTCAATCTTGATTTCTCCCGATTTCCACCATGAACATAGCCACTAATTTTATTTGTTTTTCTTTTGATTCTTTATTCTTGTAAACAAAGAAGAGTTCTCGTTTTATCTTCTCACGTGTATCGTAACGTTCTACACTAGCTCTCCCTGAGATCCGACTCGGTATAGCCCTAGGCTATAGCGGAGACAAGAAAGGGTACATCAAATACATTCTATACACATAATAAGTACGCCCCTTTCCCGTCTTAATCACTCATGGATAACCCTCCCAAAATTTTATATCTCTAAAATTGATATATGAAAGGTTAGGATGAGTTGGTATTTAAAAGCCATAGGTTGGAAAGTTTACCTTGCCATTACCAAGGAATCTTACCTTAGTAATAGCAAGCATTTAGAGGCCAATGCACAAGCCCTAGAGGTACTTAAAAATCACTTAGTAAAGAATATTTAAATATGGTTTCTCATTGTGATTCCGGCTTTGTAGTGTGGAACATATTGACATCTCCGAGCTTCAAACGTCAAACATTGTGGAGAAGGAATCTAGTGGAGAATCCGAACAACGTTGCTTCATAGTCCAAGGGAATGACTCCCTTGAGGTAAACTCGAAAACTCAACTTGATGATAGTGCTAGTTCTTCAGGTGATGATTATATTGATTTTGATGCATTGAATGAAGAACTATCAATTGTTTGTGAAAATTGTTAGAAAAATATAAACTTTTGAAAAGAAAAGTTTACACTAATACAAGAAAAAAAAATTTGTCTTCTAAACTTGATGTTGTTTTGCAAGAGAACGTTGAGATTTCAAATGAACGTGACTCATTGAAATCCCAACTTGAACTTGCTCTAAATGAAAATAAGATTTTTGAAAATAAAATTGATTGTAATGATGTTTTGAAGAAAAATGAGAATTTGACTTCAAAACTAGATTTTTTGTTAAAAGAGAATGAAACTTTGAAAAATAAAATTGTTTCTATTTCAAAAGAATTGGATTTGGTTTCAAAGAAAAATATTTCTTTAAAAAATGATTTAGATTCTCTTATTTGCCATGCTAGTATAGTTTCACCACCTAGTGTACCTATTGCATGCACATCTTCTTCCATGATTGAAAATGATATTTGTAATTTAAAGAAGAGTGTTGATTATTTGGGCTCCACTTTGAGCCAATGTGCCATGAACCACACACGTTTCGAATCCATGTTTCACAAGAAACAAGTTCCTCCTACGCATGCACACCAACCACGGCATACACATGCTTCTCACATTCATACACATAACACTATGTATGCTCATGTGTACACTTGTACACATTGTGGACGTAAGGGCCACCTTGCAAAATTTTGCTTTGATAGAATTCATGATTTGAATTTTGCAAATAAATTTGTTTGGGTTAGGAAAGGTGCTAACCCCATAGACCCAAAAGAGTATGGGTACCAAAAGCCACTCCTATTTTTGATATAGGTGTCGGCTCTCACATGACGTGTGATGCGTTGGTGCCTTGAGGTGGATGCGTTCCGAGCTAAACGGTGAAAATTTTAGATGCATCACTTTCAAGGAGAGTTTGGTGGGAGGACCACCTTGGTTGGAGCCTAGAGATTTGCCTCATGGTTTGGTAATGATCTCTATCTCCCATTATATTTACATGCTTTCATGTTGTTGATTTTAACATGTTTTGATTACTATGTTAAATGCCATGATAATTAGGCTTGTGATATACATGATTAGTATTTGAGATACACCCATGTTTATATGAATTTATATTTTTTTGAGTTCTCACTTTAGTTTAATTATTGTGTATATCATAGATCAAAGACATGTGCATTTACTTAATGATCATCTTGATTTATGTTTTGTTTTATGCTTCATGTTTTGATTACATGTTTAAATGTACATTTTATTAAAACTTGTGTATATACTTATACAACTAATGAGGCACAAATAGATTATTATATGTTTGTACTTGATTGCTCATTTGTACTCATTAAATGTACTAGTATAGCCTAGTTTTGATGATTAATGCATTTCAAACTTGTATTCCCATTTTGTACATGTTTTCATGATAATACATTTTAACTTCATGTATATGTTATTTTTGCCAAAAACTATGGGTATACATGTATAACCTTGAGTCATTTGCCTTTCATGCAAAATCTCTTTATAGACTCAAATTGTGTTTGGATATGTATGTATACTTTTAGTTTTGACAAATCATACATATACCTTGAAGGATTCTTAGTTTTGATGATTTTCATATTTTGGTAAGGAATTTCATATTTGAGCTTAATTGTCTATTTCCATGACTATGTCTTTCACGCAAAACTTGTACACTCACATTACTTGATATTTTCTCATGATTTTGTTTTCATGAGTATTATATGTGCTATATAGACTTTGAGTGTCATAGGTTGTGTGATTTTCATGTTTCATAGATATTTCTTATTTTATTCCTTACTTGAAGGATTTCATAATAGTTTACAAGTTTATCATTAAACTAGTTGCGTATTCTTCACGTGGTAGAGTTTTCAAATTTGTTTAAACTATTTTCAAACTTATTTTTGAAAACCCCTACCAACGCCATGGGTGGTTGGATGGGCGACCATGCCTTGTATGCTCATATTGAAAATCATTTAAACATGTGCATGATGAGAGGTAGCATGAGTTATACACTTGATCCTCATCATATTTTCAATTGGTATTCCAATTGATATTTTCATATTTGTATACTCATCTTTGGTTTTCTATATATGTATGCTTCAAAACTTCAAAAAGTATCAATTTCTATTGGTATTTACTTTTTCATATATATATATATATATATATATATATATATATATATATATATATATATATATATATATATATATAATATATATATATATATATATATATATATATATACATGATTTGATTCTGCTCACTATATCTTTACATCTTAAAGCACAAATTATATTTATGCTAAACTTGATTTACTCCTTAATGACTATTAGTTTTCAAATTGGCATTTTATACAAGCTTATGCATCATTTTCATTGGTATTTCATAGAGGGGGAGAAAACTTCATGTTTTAGTTTTCAATCGATTGTATTTTTCATTGGTATCTTACTCTCACTCTTTATGATGAAAAATGATATTATTTGGTATATTCTTTTTCAATTGGTCTCCTATGCTCTTAATGAAAAATATTTTAATTTGGAATATGCCAACATTTTCAATATTGGTATCAAAAATCTTTAATTGGCTTTATTCTAAATTTGGTATCTTTATTGCAAAATGAATTGTTTAACCAAATAGTTGGTTTGTTTTTCAATTGGTATCATATTTCATTTTAAACTGGTATCTATATTGAAATGAATTATGTTTACATAAAAATATTTGGCTTTCACTTTCAATTGATATCAAAATTATAAAATATTCTCATTTGGTATCAAAATTACAAAATGTTTACAATTGGTATCATGATTTATAATATACATATATATTTCAATTGGTACCAAAACATACAATGTTTCATTTTCTATTGGTATCAAAAGTTTACAAGATATTTTGAATTAGTATCTTTTGGTATCTTAAAAATTTTTGTTTATGTTCAATTAGTATCATAAGTTGGTATTAAATGTTTTGATATTTATTATTTATATGCAAGGAAAGCTTAACATCTTCTCTATATATATTCATGTTGAGTGTATCTCATATTGAGGAGCTTGACTGCTCTTCTCTATGTCTTACACACGCGTAGAGGGAGCTTCACATCTCCTTTTATTCAATGTATATTATGCTTTATATGGTTAGGGTTTAGTCATCTCTTTTCATATAAATGCATGTATGCAGGGGGAGTTAACTTCATGTCTCTCCTCTTCATGAATGTATATAACATATACACCTTTATTGTTTTGATTTATGCAAAATGGAAGAAAAATATTATTTATGTCTTTAGTGTTTGTACCCCTTTATTGATGAATTGATAAAAAGGGGGGAGAGAAATTTGGAGTTTTATATATGCATGTTTGTTTAATTTGTTACCTTTTACCATTGGTATCAAGAGCATCTTTTGTTGGTATCAAGAGCATGTTTATTTCACTAGTATCAAATATCATGTTTATGCATATTTATGTTGAGCATTCACGACATATCTTTATTATTTATTGCTATGCATGAGTTAAGGGGAGCTTCTATGAAGCTTAACTTTAATCCATGCATATATAACTCCATGAGTTTTGTCATCATCAAAAAGGGGAGATTGTTGGCCCAGAGGCCCTTCACTCTAGTTTGATGATGATTAACTCATGTAGTTATGGTTTACTAATAATCTTGTGATATTTAGTTTCAGATATTTGATCAAGTATTAGTAGGTGATTAGCTTCAACAAAAGTATTTTGGATCTTTCACATGGTGATTCAAGAGCTCGTGCGTCAAGATCACATCTAGCACTCGGTTGGAGTCAAGCTCATTAGATCGTGTTTGGTTCGAATCGACTTGGAGACGGAGTTCTACAAGAAGATCTCAGTTTGTTTAGTTTAAGATTTTTTTTAGATCTTGTGTAAAGATTAGATAGTATTGATATGCTCAAGTTCACATACACACACTTGTTTAAAGTTTCATGTGTTTGGTTTTTCGGTTTAATCGGTTTCGGTTTTTCATATGATTTTCATGAATAGATAGAATCAAAACAAGTTTACATGGTTTAATGTATATTAGATTTGACCTATATACATCTATGCTTCGTTTATTTAGAAAAACTTATTTTGATAGTCTATTTCATGAGTTTGGAGTTTTGTATTTAAACAAAACTTATTTTTGTATTTAATGTCAAAAACATAGATATAATATCTTTCATATATATTGGATTCTATCCATATACAACATTCTTAAAAGTTGTTTCAATATCATGTTTTTGTATTTGCATGAGTTTTGGAGAAAACGATTTTCCATTTCAAAAAAAATCCAAGTTTTGAAAAATACGATTTTTGGTTTAAGGCAAATTTTCAAGAACACAAAAATGGTTCAAATTATTTAGAATATGTGTTGAATTTTTGTCACACATATTTGTACTTCAAAGATCTTATAAGAACTGATTTTTGTGAAATTTATGTGATTTTATGAGATTTTATAGAAGTTAAAAACTCAAATTTTTAATCCCTTAAAGTTTAGACCAGGCTGTCCGCCGGTCGACCGGACCGGTCGACCGAGGAATAAGTCGGTCGACCGACGTGCACAGAACGTGCACGCAGCCCAAGCTGTGAGGCCGGTCGACCGGGTCGGTCAAACCGCTAGAGAGCTTTTGCTCTCTGGAAATGGCCCCAGTCGACCGCCCGGTCGACCGGCAGAGAGCTCTGCTCTCTGTTTCTAGTTTCCAGTCGACCGGCCGGTCGACCGATAGCTCAACGATCATAAATATGACCGTTACTCGGTCGACCGCCGGTTGACCGAAAGGGCAAATTTGCCCTTTCCTGGCAGCCAACGGGCAGATTTCTTTTGGGGCTATATATATCCCATTTCTTGAGCTGTTTTATACAAGTTTTTCAAGAGCAAAATTCTCATTCTTTCTAGTGTTTAAATATAAGTTTTTAAAAAGAGTTTTAGAACCAAAAGATTGATCTTTATTTGTTTTAAAAAGGGTTTGAAAATTCAAAAGAAAAGAAAGTCTTTGAGTTGTTTTGATCTTCATTCATATTTCAATATAGAGTTTTTCCTAAGAGTTTCTCTTTGTGTTTTTGATTTTTTAAACTCTTTATTTTCTCACACTTGAGCTATCTATCTATCCTATCTATTAGGATCATTGTTTTGTGAGAAAGAATTGGTTTGTGGTTTGTTGAAACCACCAAGTGTTGTAAACCCTTATCTTTGCTTGGCTTTGTGCCTTTCCCTCTAAGTGTAGAGGAGGTTGTGCAATTGGGTTATTGGCATCCCTCTAAGTGTAGAGGTGAATGAGTTTATTGGTATCCCTCTAGTGAGAGGTTGATCTTGTGTTGGCTTTGTGCCTAGCCTCTAGTGAGAGGTGTTATTGGTTGAGAGAGGAGTTGTGTACTCCTAATTGTATTTACCAAATCCTCAGTGGAGGTTCCCTGTGTGGACGATATAGTGGAAATCCTTCTGTGTGAAGGCGGAGACGTAGAGCTAGGTGCTCGAACCTCGAAACATATCTTGGTGTTTGCGATTGATCCACTATCTCTAAACTCTCTCTTATTTACCTTGCATTGATTCATATTGTCATATCATTCATATATCCTTGGTTTGTTTGTGTGCCTCACTTGTGTTGAACCAAGAGAGCTTTACATAGCACCTCAACTCTTATTTAGAGGAATTGAGAGAAGATAGTCCAGAGCCCTTCACCGAGAATTCGGCTACACTCTTTGGTTACACTAAGTGTGTTGCAATTTATTTTTAATTCATCATTATTTATCATTAGAGTAGCCTTACACCTATTCACCCCCCTCTAGGTGTACTTTCAACTTGGTCTTTTGAAACCCTTAATTTTATTTAAAATACATAAAAGTCCACAAAAATAAGTTCATTGAAACACTTTGAATTACAAATATGTGTGATCAAAAAATCAACATATATTACAAATATATTGAACTATTTTTGCGATAAAGAATTTTAAGCATAAGTGTACGAATATGATCCAATACACAAATAAAATGAAATATTTATGTTTTTGACAATAAGCTCTAAACAAAGTTTTGATAAATACAAAACTTAAAAGCCTGAACTAGAAACATCAAACTAAGTTTTTATAAACATTGAGTCAACAATATATATAGATGAAATCCAATATGCATATAAAACATGTAAAATTGTTTTGATGAACTCTATTCATGAAACATAAAGATATCTACTTCGAGGCTTAAAATCAAAACGGTATTTTCTAAAATCAAAACTATTCTTATCAAAATACTATATAAATTTTGTGTGTGTGTGTATATGTGCTGGATCAATGCACAACTAATCTATCTTTTACATTTATCTAAAAATAAAATCTTAACACTTACAAACTAAGACTCAAGTCTTGAAAATCTTCTCTTGAGAATCTTCTTCTCCATCTTGACTTGGTCCAAACCTTGATCCAAAGAGCTAGACTCCTTTTGAGTACATGATGTGATCTTGATGCGCGAGCTCTTGAATCAACACATGCTAGCTTCAAAACCTGACTTCGAATCTTTTGTTGAAGCTAAACACCGACGAAGATCTTGATCAAATATATTAAACTTAATGAGCACAAGATCATTAATACTATAACTATATGAGTTAATCATCATCAAAACTAGAGTGATGGGCCTTTAGGCCAACATAGTCTGCTGAAACTCTGGCAGTATTCCTTTATCAGCAGATATCAGGTCAGTATTATTATGGCACCGTCAGAAGTTATATACGGTATAAGTGTATGAGATGCCTAGGTCCAGAGTTACTGGTCAGTCAGTTATGAGCATTCCCTGTAGTTATTCATATCTTAAGTGGTATAATCCTCGTCTCTATCTTTCCTGTGTTAATTTTTCCCTTATCGAAATTTTGAGGATGAAATTTTTATAAGTTGGATGGAATATAACATCCCGTTTCCGAAATACGTACATAGATATGTATTCAGATTTTTTGATCATATTTTTTAATTACTTCCTGTGTTTGTTTTTATTTTATGATTATTTATGTGATTGTTTCTCATTAAATCCAGATTCGTGGACTCAGAGTCAGCCCTAGCCTGAACTGGGAACCCGATCCTAGTGTGTTACTCGATTTGGTCCTTTTGATAGTCAGATTTGACCGATTTCAGTTTCAAACTTTGTTTTCAATTTTTAGATTATTCATGATTTTCTAAAAAATTTTCGATTTAAATTACAAAATCTTCAAAATCAGTGTCGACCGGTATCGCTGGTCGATTCTAGAATTTTTAATTTACAAATGAAGTTAAATTTCTAAATTTCACTTTCACATTATTTCTTAGAATCATATTTTCTATCTTTTTTGGAGATTTTTCTGAATTTATCAAAACTCGGCCGGATTTGGTGTCAGCTTGTATCACCAGTTGATTTCAAGATTTTTAATTTGAAAATGACATTAAATTTCTAAAAACCAATTTTATATTGTTCCTCAGAGCGATGTTTTCTACCTCTGAGTATTTTGGGAATTTTTTGAATTTCTCAAATTTTACCCTATTAAAATATATTATTTTATTTTGTAGATTTTTCCGCTTTTTCTCCCACTTCCTGGCTTGCCACGGGGCACATTCCCACCCACAAAATATCTACCCTGTTTAATATCTCTCTCTTTCCATCATTCTCTCCCTCTTTTTCTCTTTCTTCTATTTCTCTCTCTTATCCTCCCTTTCTTCTCCCCCTTCTCCCTCTTCAGTTGACCGCCGCCTTGCACCCAGCGCCGCCGTGCCGACCACCCTTCGATCGACCCTAGCGCCGGCGACAACCTCCTCGACCCGATCCCCCTCGTTTCCCCCCCTCTTCTCCTTCTCTCCCTTCTCTCTCCCTCTCTCTTTCTTTTTTCCCTCTCTCCCACCAGATCTGCTGCCTCCAACACCTACGCCCTTGCCGACCGACCCCAGCGGCGCCGCCGACCATCCCCCTCTTCTTCTTCCTCTTCTTCCTCCTTTTTTCCTTTCTTTTTCTTTTCCTTCTTTCTATCTTCTCTCACTCCCTCACCATCTCTTTCTTTTCTGATTTTGGGCCGCCCACGGCCAGACCCCCTGCTGGCCACCCCCCTGGCTGGCCACCACCTCGTCAGCCACCACCTCCTCCCCTGGGTCTCTCTCTATCTCTTCTCTCTATTTGTTTCTTCATTCTCTCTCTATCTTTCTCTTTCTCCTCCCTCTCTCTCTATTTCACTCTACAAAATTAAACCCTCTCTCTCTTATGATGGCAGGTATCGCCCTGACCCGTGCACACGTATTTAGAATTTTGAGAAATTATGGTGTTTTCGGAGATTTATAGGTGAGTGTCCCTTTTTATTGGGTGTCCCTGCTTCGACAGGTTGATTGTATTTTGGGGAACATTTGTATTTTATCCCCCGCATTGTAAATTGTTTTCAGTTTTGTACTGTGTATCTGTATTTGTATGTGACCGAGTACCTAGAACTGTATATAGTGGACCTGTAACAAATGCTTCTAATATGGTAGTTTACTTTTTGTGCATATACCATGCATGTGATGTGATCTTTTACTGCTTTATATCATGCGTGGCCGACCCTTCATGGTTGTTAGCCTCCCTCCGGGCTTCACCACTCCATGGTAGTCTAGTCATTATCATGTTTATATGTGTGTTTGTGTGGTACTAACATTTCATGTAGGTATCTACTCGGCCTCTGGGCTAGCCAATTTCCGAGCTACCCAATAGGAATTGGCCCTGCACCCTTATGGGTTTCATGGTAGCTGTGAGTGCGTTCAGACTGTTTGGTCTTTAAGCTCTGTCTGGTAGGTGAGCTTAGCGCTCAATGATCTATCGCTAACTCTGTCCGGCTGTGGTTACGCCGTGAGCTATTGCTATACGTTATCATGACTTCACCATGAGCGGTAACTACTCTGGGCATGATAGCGTTTAGCGTTGTGCGTTAGCTTCACTCCAGCTTGCTTAACTCTGTTTGATTATTCACTTATCTGCTCGCTCACTTTATTCCTGTCTTGCTCAGCCTCTGGTCTTCACTACTCTACTGATAGCTTAGTTATTACCTGTTACTGTGTTTACATGCATGTGTTTGGTACTAACACCTCTGCAGGTACCTACTTAGCCTCCGGCCCTTCAGCCCTTTTGGCTTTCATCCATTTCCTCGAAAGAGGAGTGTGTTCAGACCATCAGGTCTTTTAGCTACGCCTAGTAGGAAAACCTAGCACTCAGTGCTTTACGGCTAACTCTGTTCGAGCGTAGTTACACCGTGAGCACGGCTTTGCCTCATGCGATAGAATATCGTTCATACGCTCGCTCCGTCGTATGCGTTTAGTCGTGCTGCAAGCGATAACCACGCCGAACGTGATGGCGTTTAGAACTGTATGTTAGCTTCACTCTAGCTTGCTTAGCTTCACTTGGATGTACGCTTGCTTGCATGCCCGCTTGTCTACTTGATAATGAAACTATTATTCTTTCCTTGATTATTGTGAAGAATTTGAAACCTGTACTTATACTATTTTTCAAAACTATATCGTTGTCTTGTATTCGTAATGATCTCCTGTATCGATACCGTTTTCTTGTATTCATATCGATCCCCTGTATCGGTATTGTTTTCCTATATCAAAATATATGATAGTGATATCCACCATGCTATTACTTGAAACCTGACTCTTGCATGCTATCACTTAACTCCTGCTTGTTATCACCTGACAGCTGTTAGATATCATTTGTCACCTGTCACTTGTTATATTACCTCTTGACTTGTGTTTATTATATTTCGGGAATCCTGTCCTGCTATCCTGTATTATATATACAGTGACCTGTATTTCTAGTACTTATGTACTCCTTTATCTTCTGAACCTGTCCTGTTCCTGCTATTCCCAAAATATGATAATTGCATATAATAAACTATTAAAAAGCCAACTTACATTAGGTAAAGAGAAAACTGATGGACTTCAGGTGGTGAATATGTTTATAGTGGTATTAAATATGTTATGCAACTCAAGTCTTTCGGATCTACCTGAGAGCCTCCAGGTGTCTGAGGGAAGCGCTGGCTCCCTACCTCCTGGTATATTTCTGAATGGGCATAATATAAAATCCACTTACTGTAGGCCTTGCGGTTAGTTTCGTACACTAGCAACGGAATACCCTAGGTCGTGGTCCCAGGCATGTACGGGACCCACTGTAAACATAACCCATTGGTCTCATCTCAGTTTTCAATAACAACCTCAACTTACTCATATATAGATGTATGTGTGTTGGGACGTTAGGGCACATACCTAGATATATGGGTAGGATAAGTAATAATAATAAAGTGCTAATCAATAATTTGTCATGCAGTTTTGCAATTCGGGTTGTATACACTTAGATTATGGTAACATGGGGCATATGATATATAGATGAGGGTTTCCTTATTTGAATTATTCCTTTGACGTACTTCTCTCATGAAGCTGCAAACTAAGCTTGTACAGCTAGCTTTGCTTGTATTTGGTATTGTCGATTTTATTAGTTTTATTGGATTTTATGCTGTTTTCTTTGTTTAGGAGACAATTCAGGTTATATGAACTCAAGATATGGTGACGTGAGGTACAGGGTATATATATGAGGTTTTCCTTATTTGGATTATTCTTTCAACGTACTAACCTCACGGATCGTTAATTTGGGTTTATTTAACTAGTTTTACCACATTTACTTTACTTGCCACCTCCTTACCTGCTCTTGTATGCCTATGCTCACGACATGATTTTCAATGTATGCTCTTAGACTCGAATTTATCGATACATGTGTGCCTGACTATGCGCGCCACTTGGCATTCACCACACCACTCATTGGAGAGTTTTGACTCCCCTGGACCTGTATGTTCAGATCTTGGAGTTTGAATCGTGGTGGACTTTCTGGTGATCAGAGTCGCGCATCGATAGCATCATGAATCAGTAGTTGACCGTTCGGAGCCCTATCTTTTCAGGCCCCCTGCTCGTCTCTCGAGATTTTCTTTTATAACTCATGAGCATCTTTTATACTATTTATAATTATATATTTCTTTATATTTTTGCATATGCGCCTATCGGTGATGTAATATTCTTGTAATATTGCGTCACATACTGTGATAACTTTGTAATTATACTCATATGTTGGAATATATAATGTACCATGTACTTTTGTACTCTGATTCTTGCCTGTACTGATGCTTAGCATAGATATGTGAAGGTATTTTCGACCTGCTTATATATGTCACAGTAACATCTCCGTACTCGCGAGATTAGGGCTTTACAGGTAGTGATCTCACTATAGCTCAGTGATATTTTTTTCATTTATCAGGGTAAGGACAAATATCTCATATCCCTCATCGGTGAGAGAACTCAACAAGTTCAAAGCTTTGCCTTTCTCATCTATCACAACAACAACATTTGCTAGATCCGCGAGAAGCTTTTTATAAGTGTTGATATATCACTATTGAAACCCCATCTTCAACTGAAAATGATACAGTCTCTTTTTCAAATGCAAGCGATTCTCGACGCTCTACGTCAAATATTTGCTCGTAAGGGTCTCCCAAATCTTCTTTGTAGATGTCTCATTCATCATCATATTTTAGTCTTGTGATAAACACGACCTAGTCACTCCACAAGCTGTTCTATTCATTTTCTTTCAAACCTTCTCTTCCATTTCTTCCGGCCTCTCTTGTAATTCGAGAACATGCTCCACGTTTTGCGCATTTTGCACATCCAACATCTCACACCTTCACAATCTGAAATTATTTGTGCCATCAAACTTCACCACATGAATTTTTAAATGGTGATAATTTTGTATATTCTTCACAACAAAAGAACTACTCCCATCGGATGTTTCTTCAGCCATACTCCAATTCAACCAATCATGCAAGTAACAACTATGGAATAATCTACAAGATAAAGATAGGATTTTTTACCTTCAATTGAAATCCTAAAAGAGTTTCCAATTGATCTCTCCACCCAATTATAGAAGATGAGATCCAACACAATAAAATCCCAATTGTTATCCACTATAAACTTGAGATCTTCAAGAACCAAGCTCCAAATCAAGATCCACTCCACCAAACGAAGCTCACTCGTTGCTTAAAGCTCTGATACTACTTGTTGGTCTTCTAGCATGCCAAGAACACAAATTCTAGATGCACAAACATACACAAAGAGAGGGGGAGACAATGATTTACAAGGTTCGGCAAGATACCTACGTCCCTGAGGCAGACAAAAAGAGAGATCTATTGATCTACACAAAATTACAAGAGGATTACAATTAATTCTCTCAAGAATTCACTCAAAAAAATCCCTTAACCCTAAAATGGGTTACATCCTTTATTTAAAGGGAAAAGAAAAAAAAATTCCAAAATAGCTCTAGGCCGGGCCCAGAAAATAGATCTGACCTGACTGTCGGTTGACTGCCTGGTCGACCGACCCAAGTGTGTCATCGATTGCTCGATCGACCGCAGAAAGCCCTCTGTCATTAGAATTTACTGGAAATGTCGTTCAACCAGGCGGTCGACCAACCCAACTGGGTTCTATTCCTCGTGCAACATCGGTTGACCGCCTAGTCGACCGATCCAAGCCTTATGCATGTTGATCGACTGAGAGGTCGACCAAACTCCTGTCATAGAGTTAAAAAAACTCTATCCCTCTCTCTATAAGATGCACCTATTTCACTTCTCCACTCAGGTACATGGAAGCTCATTGCTACCTAAGAGTGTGGCAGCAGCTAACGTGATACAAGATGCAGATGCTGGCAAATGGACTTGGATTGCCTCCTCAATAGCAATTTTGGTATTCAATTCTGACTGGAACTTGGTTAGAACCCCATCCCCTTCATTTGAATTTCATCCTTGATTTGGTTCCCTGCAAATAGTCCAAAAATGACCTGTTGTTTGTTGGCTACTAACTAGAGACAGGTTGTATCTGTTGGTAAACAATCTGTATGCTCTGATACCAATTGTTGTGGTATCAATAAGGATGGCCCCATGACCGGATCGACTGGGGTGGCGCAGTAAAAACAAACTACAGGATCTACTAATGCAACATGAAGAAGAGAAAAGAATATATTCCAAAGTAGATAGAAAGACAATAAACAATATAACTGAAAAACACCTAGAGGGGGGGTGAATAGGTGTAAGTGCTAATCTAAGAAACTAAATGCAAACTAAGTGCGCTAAATGCGGAAGCTAATGCAAATTATGCACAAACTAATACAATAAAACAAGTGTAGCCGAATTCTCCTTGCGAGGCTCTGGACTAACTCCCCTTGATTCCCCTTTAAATGGTTGAGGTGCTATGTGAAGCTCTTGTTGGATGAGTATAAGTTAGGCACACACACACAAGCAATCCAAGCAATATGAAATACACACAATCAAGCCAAGCATATAAGAATGAATTGCAATATAATAGATGCAAGGCAACACAAGCAATGTATAAGATATGAATGAATCAATGCTCAACACAAGCAAGTATGATAAGATGATGAGTATGATACTTAGCACAAATATAAGAGAGAGAGTTAGAGAGACAATGGATCAATACGCAAACACCAAGATTTGTTTCGAGGTTCGAGCACCTTGCTCTACATCCCCGCCTACACCACCGTGTAGGATTTCCACTATCTCAACTCCCACCGAGGGAACCTCTACCAAAGAGGATTTCTTACAACTCTAGGAGTACCAAACTCCTCTCTCAAACAACAACCTCCTCACAACCGAGGGGTTAGGCCCGTAGCCAATACAACAACCAATCCACACACCTCTACCGAAGAGGCTCACAACCAAACTCCACCTCTACCGAAGAGGGAGCAAACCAATACCACTCCGATCACCTCTACCGAAGAGGGATACAACAAATAAAGGAGGGTTTACAACAAGTGGTTCAAAACCACAAACTCTCTTTTTCTTTCTTTTTCCACAAAAACAAAGATCCTAATAGTTTAGGATAGAAGATAGCTCAAGTGTGGAATCAAAGTGTTTTTGGAAACAAGCAACAAAGAAAAACTACTTGGGAAATCTCTTGTATATGATAGAAAATGAAATACCAAATCAAAATCCCAAAACTAGTTTTCTTTGATTTTCCAAAAACCCAAAACAAATAAAGATGAGAAGTTTTAAAGCCCAAAAACTCTTTTAAAACTCTTTTAAACACTTCAGAAAACAGAAAATTTTTCTCTTCAAAAAACTTGGTCAAAATCCCCAAAGAGATGGGGTTTATATAGCCCCTATACAAAACTAGCCGTTAGGCTGAGTTGGCAGTCTGACAGACTGCCGGTCGACCGGTCCGGTCGACCGCCAACGGTCAAAAATGTGACCGTTGGGCAATAGCGGTCGACCGGCCCGGTCGACCGAAAAAACCCGAGAGCAGAGCTCTCAACTCGGTCGACCGGCCCGGTCGACCGTGTCTGTGCCTAACAGACGTGCACGTCTGTGCACGTCGGTCGACCGTCCCGGTCGACCGGCCTATGGTGCGGTCGACCGTCAGCCTGTCAGCACAAAACAAGGTCAGAAAATTTTGGAAAAATATTTTCTAAAAAATCTTTTATCTCTTTTAAAAGTACCATAAAAATTGTTTTATCATTTTACTTTGATAACCAAACTTGTGATAAAAATTTCAAGACATATATCAATCATATCAATTCATTTTTGTGTCTTGCCAATTTTATCAAAAACAAACTTGTATTTTATCAAACTAGAATTTTCCAAAACATGAATAGGATAGTCAAAATAAGTTTGTTTAAAAAATTAAGCATGCATGTATAGAATGAAGCAACTATACATATATCAATTTAAACTTGTTTTGATAAACTATTCATGAAAATCAAAACTCAATCATAAAACGTGTGTGATTTGTGCACTTGAGCATATCAACTAAACTAAGCTTTACAAATATGGATCTAAAACACAAACTCTAAACTAGATACCTAAGTCTTCTTGACGATCTTCATCTTCAAGTAGACTTGCCCCAAAACTCCGTGATTCTCCAAGTGCAAAGGTATGATCTTTAAGCTTTGGCACCGGAATCATCATGAATAGCTTCTAATCATCTTGTTGAAGCTAATCACCAACCTAATATCCTGTTAATGATCTGAAACTTAGAAACACAAGAATATTAGTAAACATAACTACATGAGTGTTGATCATCATCAAACTAGAGTGGAAGGCCATTGGGCCAACAATCTCCCCCTTTTGATGATGACAAAACTCATGGAGTTATATATGCATGGATTAAAGATAAGCTTCAAGGAAGCTCCCCTTAACTCATGCATAACAAATGAATAAATAAATATGCAATGAAAGCTTATGATTCTAAACAAGAGACATACATATTTTTCATATCTTATTGTTTATTTGCTTATGCATGAACTCAATATATGCAAAAACATAAAGAAGCATATATAAACTCTAGATACCAATTACAACAATTACAAAGCAAGCTTTGGATATCAATTAAACTTAATATTCTTGATATTAAAACATAATATATGCATATAAAACATAAGCATGCATATAAAACTCAAATACTTCTCCCCCTTTTTGTCAATCATCAACAAAGGGGTAAACAATCAAAACCATAGATAAAATGAGGGGTAAAAATCTTTCTTCCCCTTTATGTCAAACAAAACAATAAAAGACAATGTTCTCCCCCTTTTTGTCTAAAACAAAAACAAAGTCAATAAGGGGTGACTACAAACATGATATCAATTAGAAAATATGTCAATGAAGCATCTTGATACCAATAAACAAGGATCAATATATGTTATATGCTATATACATTCATGAAGAGGAAGACGCTAAGTTAGCTTCCCTACACATATGCATTACATGAAGAAGGGATGACAAGCCCCAATTCACATAACACATATTATGTAATGCATAAGAGGAGATGTGAAGCTCCCCCTACACACGTATATCATATAAAGAAGAGTTGTCAAGCTCCTCAATTATAATATACTCAACATGAATCTATATGTAAGAGAGATGTTAAGCTCTCCTTGCATATAGGAAATACAAATCAAAACTTTGAATATATTCTTTAAACAACATATGAGATACCAATTGTAATTAAACATAAATCTTGAATTCCTAAAACATGAATCTTGATACTAAAAGTATTCAAAATTTGTTATGTTTAACCAATTGAAAAGATTTTACATAGAGACATTGATACCAATAGTAAGAATTGTTCATTTTAAAAACATATAATTTGATGTTGATATCATATGTTTAAAATAACAACTTTTAATCATAAAGAGTGGGAGTACAAATACCAATTGAAATACAAAATCAAATTTTCTCCCCCTTTATGAAATACAAACTAAAGTCATGCATAGTCTTGATAACAATTTAGAAGTAATCAATTTAAACAAAATTGAAACTCAAGCACTAGCATAAACACAAACATATAGAAATTGATATATTTGGAATTTAAAGCATACATACATACAAAACATATATGAGTATACCAGAAGATCAAAATGATACCAATTGAAAGAGTTCAATGATACCAATAAGTTCAAGTGTATACATCATATTCTCTACCACCCAATCATAATTCAAGTTTTAAAGATTTTCAATTTAGGGCATATATGAACATGATCTCCCATCCAACCTCCCTTGGAAGGTAGGGGTTTTCAAAGATAGATTTAAAAATGTAGTTTTGTTTGAAAATCACTACCAAAATGAAGAACACCGCAACTAGTTAAATGGAAAACTTGTTAACTAGCACGAAATCCTTCAAGCAAGGAATAAAATAAAATTGAAATTCACATGATAATCATCACTCTAACCAATAAAGCATAACTCATGAGAAACAAAACATGAACAATAGATATGAGTGTACAAATAATATGTGAAGATCATAATCATGAAAAATATTTCATTAAGCTCAATTATTCCTTAAAACATAATTCCATCAAAAACATGAAAAATCATATAAAACTCCTTATTTAATCTTCAAGGCATATGTATGTCTAATACAAGCTAAAATATACATACATATCTAAAACTCAACGAGTCCACTAAATGTATATTCATGAAGGCACGTGGCTCAAAAAGATGTATATGTATAAGATTAGTTTGAACTAGATAGACATATACATGAAGTTAAACATAAATACATGAAACATGAAAAACATGAAAAGTATGAAAATTTAGCTTTTCATTAAAACAATTTGATACCAATTCTTTTCAAGGTATATGTATGAATTGTCAAACATGAAGTATACATACATATCCCTAAACACAATTGAGTCCAAATATAGATTTGCATGAAAGGGAAATGACTCAAGGGGTATACAGGTATATCTTAAAGTTTGGCAATACAAACATATACATGAAGTGAAACACACAATCATAAAACAAATCCAAAAATGGAATACAAGTTTGAAATGTATGAATCATCAAAACTAGACTATACTAGCACATCTAATGGGTTCAAATAAGCAATCAAGCTCAACATATATAGATTTATTTGTAGCCCACTCTATGTACAAGTATATAACTAGTCTTAATGAAAACAAACATCTAAACATATATTCAAAACATGAAGCATCAAAACAAATATAAAAGTCATCATGATAAAACTAAAACATGATTACTATGTAAATTCACATGTATTAGATTCATGATGTACATTATAGCTTAAACAAAGGTGAGAACACTAAATATGGGTTCATATAAGCATATGTGTCTCAAATACTATACATGTATGTCAAGAA
The DNA here is from genome assembly GCA_038442645.1 of Agave tequilana. Classification (NCBI taxonomy): domain Eukaryota; kingdom Viridiplantae; phylum Streptophyta; class Magnoliopsida; order Asparagales; family Asparagaceae; genus Agave; species Agave tequilana. Next base: position 19,588 of record JAVJIF010032772.1, read on the forward strand.
TCTAATAAACATGGAATGAACATACTAATCCATAGACATCAAAAACATGCTATAAACATTAAAACATGGAAAGCATGTAAACAATAAATGGGAGTAAAGGATTGTTACCAAACCGAAGAAGCAACTCTCCTTGTCTCCAAAACATGGTGGTCATCTTCACCAAATCTTCCCTTGAAAGTGATGCATCCATATGATTTCCTTTAAGTCCGGAACGCATCCACTCCAAGGTGTCATCACTCTCACGTCATGTGAGAGCCCACACCTTCATCAAAAATAATAGGAGGGGTGGTTTTTGGTACCCATCTCTTATTGGGTCCATGGGGGTTAGTCTCATTTCTAACCCAAACAAATTTCTCGGCTAAATTTTCAACATGTAAACGATCATAGCAAAATTTAGCAAGATGGCCTTTTCGGCCACAATGTGTACATGTGTACACATGAGCATACATGTGTTGATGCTGTCCGTGTGAAGCATGTGTATGCCGTGATGGGTGTGCATGCATAAAGGATGGAACTTGTTTCTTTCGAACCAAGGTTTCCAAGCGTGTGTGGTTCATGGCACATTGGCTCATAGTGGAGCCCAAACAATCTACTCTCTTCTTTAACATACAAATATCATCAATAATTTTAGAAGAAGAGGTACATGCATTAGGTAGACTAGATGAAGAAGCTACACTAGCATGGCAAGCATGTGCATCAATTTTATTTTGCAAAACAATATTCTTATCTAAACAAACATTCAACTCATTTGAAATAGAAATGATTTTGTTTTTCAAAGCAACATTCTCTTTTAAAACAAAATCAACTTTAGAAGACAAATTTTCATTTTTCTTCAAAAGAGTTTCACAATCATTTTTAGATTTTAAAACTTTATTTTCCTTAAGTGCAAGTTCTAATTGAGATCTCAATGAATCCCTTTCATTATAGACCTCAACCTTCTCTTGCAAAACAATATCAAGTCTAGATTGTAAACACTTATTTTCTTTTTCAATTCCTAGACTTTTCTTTTTCAAAATCTTATATTTTTCTATAAGTTTTTCACAAACAATTGAAAGTTCTTCATTTATAGCATGAACATCAATATGATCATTTGAAGAACTAGAACAATCATCACTATCATAGTGGGGTTCCGAATGTACCTCAAGGGAGTCATTCCCTTGGACCATGAAGCATTGTGGATCGGATTCTCCACTAGATTCCTCTTCATGAATTTGAACTTGAAACTCCGAGGTGGTGGTGGTTGTCAATTTGTTCCACACTGCAAAGGCGGAATCAAAGTTAGAAACACATAAGAGATAATCTTTAGGTAATGTGCTTCTAATGGCCTCTAGGGCTTGTGCATTGGCCCCTATATGATTGCTATCACCAAGATAACATCTCTTGGTGGCGGCAAGGAAAACATGCAAACCTAGGGTCTTTAGGTACATGGACATCCTATACTTCCAAACATCAATGTTGGAAGGGTCAAAGCTAGGAGGGGTCATGAAGTCCATGGTATAAACTAAATATGTGCAAACAATCAAGTGCAAATGAGATTAGCAAGCAAATGGATCACTCCTAGGATGTTAAGCCTAAGTATCAGGAGCACTAGCTCTGATACCAATTGAAAAACACCTAGAGGGGGGGTGAATAGGTGTAAGTGCTAATCTAAGAAACTAAATGCAAACTAAGTGCGCTAAATGCGGAAGCTAATGCAAATTATGCACAAACTAATACAATACAACAAGTGTAGCCGAATTTCCCTTGCGAGGCTCTGGACTAACTCCCCTTGATTCCCCTTTAAATGGGTTGAGGTGCTATGTGAAGCTCTTGTTGTATGAGTATAAGTTAGGCACACACACACAAGCAATCCAAGCAATATGAAATACACACAATCAAGCCAAGCATATAAGAATGAATTGCAATATAAAAGATGCAAGGCAACACAAGCAATGTATAAGATATGAATGAATCAATGCTCAACACAAGCAAGTATGATAAGATGATGAGTATGATGCTTAGCACAAATATAAGAGAGAGAGTTAGAGAGACAATGGATCAATACGCAAACACCAAGATTTGTTTCGAGGTTCGAGCACCTTGCTCTACATCCCCGCCTACACCACCGTGTAGGATTTCCACTATCTTAACTCCCACCGAGGGAACCTCTACCAAAGAGGATTTCTTACAACTCTAGGAGTACCAAACTCCTCTCTCAAACAACAACCTCCTCACAACCGAGGGGTTAGGCCCGTAGCCAATACAACAACCAATCCACACACCTCTACCGAAGAGGCTCACAACCAAACTCCACCTCTACCGAAGAGGGAGCAAACCAATACCACTCCGATCACCTCTACCGAAGAGGAATACAACAAATAAAGGAGGGTTTACAACAAGTGGTTCAAAAACCACAAACTCTCTTTTTCTTTCTTTTTCCACAAAAACAAAGATCCTAATAGTTTAGGATAGAAGATAGCTCAAGTGTGGAATCAAAGTGTTTTTGAAAACAAGCAACAAAGAAAAACTACTTGGGAAATCTCTTGTATATGATAGAAAATGAAATACCAAATCAAAATCCCAAAACCTAGTTTTCTTTGATTTTTCAAAAACCCAAAACAAATAAAGATGAGAAGTTTTAAAGCCCCAAAAACTCTTTTAAAACTCTTTTAAACACTTCAGAAAACTGAAAATTTTTCTCTTCAAAAAACTTGGTCAAAATCCCCAAAGAGATGGGGTTTATATAGCCCCTATACAAAACTAGCCGTTAGGCTGAGTTGGCAGTCTGACAGACTGCCGGTCGACCGGTCCGGTCGACCGCCAACGGTCAAAAATGTGACCGTTGGGCAATAGCGGTCGACCGGCCCGGTCGACCGAAAAAACCCGAGAGCAGAGCTCTCAACTCGGTCGACCGGCCATGTCGACCGTGTCTGTGCCTAACAGACGTGCACGTCTGTGCACGTCGGTCGACCGTCCCGGTCGACCGGCCTATGGTGCGGTCGACCGTGACGGTCGACCGACCAGCCTGTCAGCACAAAACAAGGTCAGAAAATTTTGAAAAAATATTTTCTAAAAAATCTTTTATCTCTTTTAAAAGTACCATAAAAATTGTTTTATCATTTTACTTTGATAACCAAACTTGTGATAAAAATTTCAAGACATATATCAATCATATCAATTCATTTTTGTGTCTTGCCAATTTTATCAAAAACAAAACTTGTATTTTATCAAACTAGAATTTTCCAAAACATGAATAGGATAGTCAAAATAAGTTTGTTTAAAAAATTAAGCATGCATTTATAGAATGAAGCAACTATACATATATCAATTTAAACTTGTTTTGATAAACTATTCATGAAAACCAAAACTCAATCATAAAACGTGTGTGATTTGTGCACTTGAGCATATCAACTAAACTAAGCTTTACAAATATGGATCTAAAACACAAACTCTAAACTAGATACCTAAGTCTTCTTGACGATCTTCATCTTCAAGTAGACTTGCCCCAAAACTCCGTGATTCTCCAAGTGCAAAGGTATGATCTTTAAGCTTTGGCACCGGAATCATCATGAATAGCTTCTAATCATCTTGTTGAAGCTAATCACCAACCTAATATCCTGTTAATGATCTGAAACTTAGAAACACAAGAATATTAGTAAACATAACTACATGAGTGTTGATCATCATCAAAACTAGAGTGGAAGGCCATTGGGCCAACAATAACATGGTTCCACCAATCAAACAGATCATGTGTACGTTCACAGAAGAAGGGGGAGAAACTTTATTAAAACTTTGAGGGAGTAAAATAAGAATTACTTATACCTAACGCTGAGAAGATTATAAGCTCTTGATGGTCGCCAAGAATAACGAACCCTTGTGCCTAAACTTCTCTCATGAATCTCTTATTTAGATGAATTACACCCTTATGAATTACAAATTCATAGGATTCACTTAAAATATATTAAAGGTCACCCCTACGGGTTATTTATAGACCATAAAACTCTCTTAGTCCTAAATAAACTCCATCAATCAGAATAAAAAAGTTTGGATCCAACTCAGACTCAAAACAGATCCAGAAAAGAAAATTGTCAGATCTGACATTAGTCGACCTTCACGAAGTGTTCACGTCATAATCTTAACAATCTCCCCCTTGACTTGAATACGTCCAAATCCGAGAATTATTGGAACTTACAGTTTGATAGATTTTGATGATGGATAACAAATGTGATACAGATGCATTGTAGCTCTATCTCAAGAGTTTATACTGAGTTCTGGTTTCTCAAGCTCATATAAAGATATTAGTTATTTTTGTGTATTTTTAGAATTTTATTAAAAACCTTGATCACACACACAAAATAGTCTTATAGTTGACTAACCCATTTCTATAGTCGACTAACATATCCTATAGTCGACTAATCCCCTTTCTATAGTTGACTAAGTTTCTTCACAAAAAATATATCAGTTCTCTATTTGTTGATTACCCTCTCTGCTAGTTGATTAAGTTTAGTTTCCAGAGAGTTGTTATTCTGTGTCAGTTTTCATTAGTCGAATTGATATCTTGGCTAGTCGACTAACCCAGTTAAAATTTCTTATACTAGTCGACTACTCCTATACCCTAGTCGACTAACTAGGATAAATTCACCAAATCAAATCATAAGTTTTCTGCCCGAACTTTGTTCAAAAATTCTATTTTTTTAAGAAAACTTGTTTCTACTTTCTATTCTTCATACAATTCCAATTCTATTGTGAAGAATTCTGAGAGTCCACCTATAAGTGACCTTGTTCATAATCACGTACAAGCTTCAAGGCTTATAGGATTTATTGTAATCATTCAAAGAGTTGTTGTCTTCTTGGTGTAGAGAAGAGTTGTACAGATTTGATAAAGGTTGTTTTGTCAAGTGGTGTACAAGGAGTTGATTTTGGAGTGTATCAAAATCAGGAAAAGAAAAATCTCAAGCGGGTTGCTTGGAGACTGGATGTAGGTCACAAGGACCGAATCAGGATAAAATCTCTTGTGTTTGCGTTTGTATTTTTCTGAGATTTATTCTGTGAATTTTACTTTCCTACAAGTAGTTTATTTTAAAAATTTAATAACACTATTCACCCCCCTCTAGTGTTTGTGTTGCCTTGTTTATAGATCCTACAAGAATAGCCACCATGTTCCATGTGTTCACATCTATGCACAATTGAACAAACTTGACTTCATCTCCATCTTACTCCCTCTTCTCCATAACTCCCTCATGGGGTTCACAACTTGATTAGGTCGAGTAAGTTCAGGCCCAACCTGAACTTTATCACCCAACAATCTCCTTGATCCATAAAGGATTTATGAGAATTTGCTCTATCATAGAATAACGATCGGGACTACTTTGTTGCACGCCTTGTCCCAATCCTCTTCGGGGTACAACTGAACATCCGAGCTCGAATCCATCATAGTCTCTGATTGTTCCATGACCACCGCGTTTAAAGCCGAGGAAAACTGCAAGCCATCAACTGTAACTTCTGAATTTTGCAACATATACACATTGCCAACACGTTTGGCTTAAAACATCACATGGGTCTCTTTAGAAACTTTAACTGAAACAGAACCCTTACCTTTGTAGGGCTTCAAGAGAGATAAGATTATATCTTGATTAGGGAACTTGATGAACAACTTGAAGAGTAGTAATGCATCCATCATGAGACCGAAGCTGGATTGTTCCTTCGCCAATCACATTGCTTGTGGCAGAATTCCCCTTGAAAACTTCTCCTCCTTAAACCGAAGTATATGAAGAAAACATCTTCCTATTAGAACTGATATACTGTGAACATTCAGAATCTGTGACCCATCTACCTTTGTTACCAACTGACCTGTCTGTAACAGATAGAACGGCGCACTATTCTTCATCTCCCCTAACCAGTGCAGTGACATTAACATCTGGTTGTTTCTTCTTTCAAATCCAACACTCAGATCTAATGTGCCCCTTCTTGTGATAATAATTGCACGTCAAATTCTTGTGTTTTGAGTTACCCCTAGAACTTTCATTATTACTCTTCTCTCTTGAATAATGAACTTGCCTGGAATCATCATGATGAGACTCACCCGTCAACTGGATATCAATTTTGTCCTTGTTGAGCAGATGCTCCTTAACCTCATTAATCTTGATTGTTGACTTGCCTCCGTAGATGATAACTTCCCTGAGCTCTTATATGAAGAAGATAAAGAACATAGTAATAGAAGTGCTTGATCCTCATCTTCTATCTTAACCTCTATCTTATCTAGATCATTGATAATAGAGAAAAATTCTGCAATGTGAGACTTGATAGGTGTACCTTCATGCATGCGGAGAAAAAAGAGACGCTGCTTCAGAATCAATCAATTTTCCAACGACTTCTTCAGACAGTAGTCCTGAGTTGTTCCCACAGCGAGGACGTTGGTTTCTCCGTAGAAAACTCATCCAATACTTTGTCCGCCAAGTAAAGCTGAATAGCTTTCAAGGCTTTCTCATCCAACTCATGCCAAATTTTTTCTTCATGTCTTGAGGCTTTTCCTCCCTCCTGAGTAGTGCTTTCTTCAATCTGCTCTGGGCAAGGATGGCATTCATCCTATTCTTCCACCTACTAAAATTGATGATGACGCAATCAAACTTCTGAATATTGAATTTGATCACAGACATCTTCAAGTTGACCTTGCTCTAATACCAATTGTTGATAAATAATTTGTATGCTCTGATATCAATTGTGTTGGCCCGGAGGCCTTCCTCTCTAGTTTTGATGATGATTAACTCATGTAGTTATGTTTACTAATAATCTTATAATTTTACTTTCAGATCATTTAGCAAGATATTAGTTGGTGATTGCTTTAAAAAGAGGAGTTTGGAAGCCTTCACTTGGTGATTCCCGAGCCCGAGCGTCAAGATCATTCTTAGCCATGCTCGTTGGATCACGGAGTTTGGACCGAGTCAACTTGAAGATGGAAGATCGTCAAGAAGACTTAGGTATCCATAGTTTAGTATGTTTAGATCCATTTGTAAAGCTTAGTATAGTTGATATGCTCAAGTGCACAATACACACACGTTTTATGTTTGGATATTGGTTTTTCGGTTTTGATTTAACCAATATTTGTTTTTCATGAATAGTTGATCAAAACAAGTTTAATTGGTTTATGTATAGTAGATTCATTCTATACATGCATGCTTAACTTTTAAACAAATTTTTTTGACTTTCCTATTCATGTATTGAAAAATCCAAGTTTGATAAAATACAGTTTTTGGTTTTTGGTAAAAATGATAAGACACAAAAATAGTCTAACTTGCTTGATATTTGAGTTGAAATTTTTATCACATGTTTATATATCAATGTAAAATGTTAAAACTATTTTTGGGGATTTTTATATATTTTACAAGATTTATTAAAATATTTTTAACATGATTTTCTGACCCAGGATAGTGGCTGACAGGCCAGGTCGGTCGACCGCACGATCGACCGAACCAAGGACCAGTCGACCGTGCGGTCGACTGACGTGCACAGCTTTGTGCACGTCTGGCAGACACATGGGCCGGTCGACCGGTCGGTCGACCGGACCAGAGAGCAGTGCTCTCTGTATCTGGGCGGTCGATCGGGCGGTAGATCGAGCTGCTCCAACGGCTGAAAATTCGACCGTTGGCGGTCGACCGACCGGTCGACCGCAAGCCTGTCAGGCTGACAGATCAGCCTAACGGCTAGTTTTCTGTTTGGCCTATATAAACCCCATTTCTTTGGGATTTTGGCTAAGATTTTCAAGAGCAAAAATTCCTACTTTTCTGAAGTGTTTTTACAAGTTTTAAAAAGTGTTTTAGAGCTTTAAAAGATTTCATCTTTATTGTTTTTCAAGGGTTTTGGAAAATCAAAGAAAACTAGGTTTTGGGATATTGTTTTGGATTTTCATTTCTATCATCTACAAGAGATTTCTCAAGTAGTTTTTCTTTGTTATTTGATTTTCAAAAACACCTTGATATCCACTTGAGCTATATCTTCTATCCTATTCTATTAGGATCATTTTTTTGTGAAAAAAGGAAAATTATTTGAGGTTGTTGTAGCCTCCAAGTTGTAAACACCCTTGCTTTTGTTGTATCCCTCTTTGGTAGAGGTTGATCGGGTGATTGGTTTGCTCCCTCTTTGGTAGAGGTTGAGGATTGTGGTGTGTGCTCCCTCTAGTGAGAGGTGGAGTTTGGTTTGTATCCCTCTTCGGTAGAGGTGGATTGTGGTTGTTTGGCTACGGGCCTACTCCTCGGTTGTGAGGTGGTGTTTGAGAGAGGAGTTTGGTACTCCTATTGTTGTAACAAATCCTCCTCGGTGGAGGTTCCCTCGGTGGGAGTATAGTGGATTAGAAATCCTTCTCGGTGAAGGCGGGGACGTAGAGCTTGGGGCTCGAACCTCGAAACATATCTTTGTATTTGCGTTTGATCCATTATCTCTAACCCTCTCTCTTTATTTGTGTTGTGCATAGCATCATTTATTCATTCATATCATTTATTGCTTGTGTTGTGCCTTGCATTTTTTTTATATAGCTATATATCCATTATATGCTTAGCTTGTGTTTGTGTGCCTCACTTATACTTAACCACAAGAGCTTCATATAGCACCTCAACCCTTATCTAGGGGAATCAAGAGGAGTTAGTCCAGAGCCCTTCACGGGGAATTCAGCTACACTTATTGGTTGTATTAAGTGTGTCGCAAATTTATTTTAGCTTCCGCATTTAGTTTCTAGATTAGCATTATCACCTATTCACCCCCCTCTAGGTGATTTCAAATTGTTGTGAAACAATTTGTATGCTCTGCTACCAGTTGTTGTGATTTCAGAGGGGGATGCCCCACGACCAGATCGACTGGAGTGGCATAGCGAAAACAAACCACAAGATCTACTAATGCAACGTAAAGAAGAGAAGAAGAAGATATTTTAAAGTAGATAGAAAGCCAACAAACAATATAACATGGTTCTACCGTTCACACAGATCATATGTACGTCATGAAAGAAGGGAGAGAAACTTTATTAAAACTTTGGAGAGTACAATGATAATTACTTACACCTTACGCTGAGAAGATTACAAGCTCTTGATGGTTGCCAAGAACAGCGAATCCTTGTAGCTAAGCTTCTTTCACGAATCTCTCACCTAGATGAATTACACCCTTAGGAATTAGAAATTCATAGGATTCTCTTAGAATACATTGAAGGCCACTCCTAAGGGGTTGTTTATAGACCTAAAACTCTCCTAATCCTAAACAAACTCCAAGAATATGAAAACTTGAATCCAAGTCGGGCTCAAAATAGATCCAGAAAAAGGAACTGTCATATCCAACATTAGTCAACATTCACGATGTATTCACATCATAATCCTAACAGATCAGTTTGGTATCACACAACAACAACAATGTGTACTGTGTAATACTGGAACAGAGGCCAACAAGCATTTATAGTTTTCATGCCCATTTGGTAAGTACATGTTGTCACTCTACAAGTTAAAGCTCAATTTAAATCCAAGCATTGCCAGTTTAGCATCCGAAGCCAACAACCTATTAGCAGCTTTCCAGAAGAGAAGCAAGGTAGCTTTCATAACCAAGGTTTCTTTCTCAGCAACCATTTGGCATGTGCGATAGAAGAGGAACAGACGAATTTTTCTGGGCCAGGAAATGAACAAGATAGTGGTATTTAGGAACTTGTATGAGGATATTCACGTACTGGTTCAGAACTATTGTAGAGTGGGTTTCTAATGTAAGAGATGCAATTATAAAGAGAGATTAAACAGATAGCAATAATAAGCTAATAGAATTAGAGAGGACAGCACACCAAGAATTTAACATGGTTCGGTCAATGTGACCTACGTCCACGGGAGAAGACGGTAAGAGGAATCCACTAATCAAAAAGGAGAGAAAACAAGAGATTATAACTCTAATCTCCCTCACCCAAACTCACAAAACTTAATTTACAAATAGGAATAAATGAAGAGGATTTAACAAAGAGGACTCTCTCTTTCTTCTGTTGCCTACTCATCTCCCACTTCATTCTCCACCCCGTAACCCCTCTCTTATATATGAACAACTCACCCATCAATATCACATAAACAAACAAATTAATAAATACTTAGGGTGGTCATAGCATCTCTTTAGGGTGGCTAAATATTTAGGATGGCTATTTAATAGATTAGAGTGGCTAATAATCCATTAGGGTGGCTGAAAAAATCAACAAATGTGGGCTACTTGAGGAGGTGTGTATGTTAAGTCATTGTCAACAAATCACCATCTTGACTTGAATACCTTCTCCACTTTAGCTTGAATTGTATCAAGCATTCTTTGAATTCTCGCTGTCTTCTTTAGCCCAGACAGGCTCAACCTTCGCCATTTTGAACCCCAAGTAATTCATGACAGTGCTCGAACTTGCCAAAGGTACAGGCTTTGTCATCATGTCTGCTGGATTACTTGTAGTTCCAATTTTCTTAACTTTGATGACTTTAATTTCTTGAATGAAATGATACCTGACATCAATGTGTTTGGTTCTCTCATGATACATCTGGTGATTCGTCAGATATATAGCACTCTGGCTATTACAAAACACCGTAGTTACCCCTTGGTGTAAGCTGAGATCTTCAACCAAACCTCTTAACCAAATAGCTTCTTTCACTATCTCTGTCACTGCCATCTACTCTGCCTCTGTAGTAGATAAAGCAACTGTCGACTATAATGTTGTCTTCTAACTAATAGCACAACCTAAAAGAGTGAAAGCATAACCTGTCTGAGATCTCCTTTCTAAATCGCCCGCAAAATATGAGTCCGAATATCCAACAATTTTGCAATAAGAATTAATTTCCCTGTCAAAACACGGACCAATATTAATAGATGCTTTTAAATATCACAGAATCTATTTTACTGTTTGCCAATGGCCTTTTCCAAGCCTATTCATATCTCGACTCATGACACTGACTGCATGTGAAATGTCTGGTCGAGCACACACCATAGCATACATAATGCTTCCAACTGCATTGGCATGGGGACACGAGACATATACTTCTCCTCTTCATCAGTATGAGGAGATAAATTTGCTGAAAGCAAAAATGAGCAGCAAGTGGGGTCTTCTTAGCTTTGGCGTCAAGCATGCCAAATCTCTCAAGCACCTTCTCGATGTATTTCTTCTGAGATTGGAACAATTTTTCTTCTTGTCTATTTCTGTGAATTTTCATTCCCAAAATCTTCTTCGCTACTCTCAAATCTTTCATCTTAAACTCTTATTTGAGTTGAGCTTTCAATTGTCAACTTTAGACATGTTTTTAGCTACAATCAACATGTCATCAACATATAAAATCAAATATACAAAAGAACCATCATTAAGTTTCCGATGATAAAAACAACTATCATATTTACTCCTAGAGTAACCATGCTTAATCATGAAAGTATCAAACCTTAAATACTATTGCATAGGTGACTACTTTAAACCATAAAGAGAATTATTTAACCTGCACACATGGTCTTCTTTGCCTTCAATAACGAATCTCTCTGGCTGATACATAAAGATCTGCTCTTCAAGCTCATCATAATGAAAAGTTATTTTTACATCAAGTTGCTAAGCTCCAGATCGAACCAAGAAACCATGGCTAGCATGCGGATAGAGGTGTGATTCATAATTAGAGAGAATACTTATTTGAAGTCAACACCCTCTGTCTGAATGTAGCCTTTCGCTACTAAGCGAGCTTTGTATCTTACAAACTCAACACCAGAAGTTTCTTCTCTCTTCTTGAAGACCCATTTGCAGTCAATAATTTTATGTCCCCTGCACAGCTTCACTAACTCCCATGCTTGGTTCTTGTGAAGAGATTCTATCTCTTCAGTCATAGAAACAGTCCATTCTACAGTTTCATTAGAACGGATAGCCTCCTCGTAGGTGAAAAGCTTTGAAATCTCAATAGATTCCGTCATACTTAGAGCATAAGCGATCATATCTGCATAGGCGTATCGCTTAGGTAGACAGACCAGTCTTCTTGCTCTCCTGGTAGCAATATTGTATTGTTGCTCTAATGGTGTATCATCACCCGAAGTTGAACCTTGAGCATCATTGACTGGTTCAATGTGTGTGCTCTATTGCACTCCTTCTGTAACATTGCTCTCAAGCTCCACCTGCTTGCTTGCTTCTTCTCCTGAACCTGTAGAATGAACAACAGACTCCTTTCTCAGTTGAAACATGTAATATTTATCAAAAGTAACATCATTACTAATAACAAACTTAGGTGACTTAGAATCAGGACACCACAACGTACATCCCTTCACCCTAGTAGCATAACCAAGAAATATAGCTTTTAGTTCAAGCTTACCATCATATACATGAAAATAAGAGCAACCAAATATTCAAAAGCGAGAGTAATTAGCAGGGGTACCAGACCATACCTCTTTAAGAGTCTTAAAATCAATAGCTGTAGAGGGAGACCGATTTACCAAATAATAAGGTCTATTAACTACCTCAGCCCAAAAGCACTTTGATAAACCAGCATTAGAGAGCATACACTGAACTCTCTCCAACAGTATCATGTTCATCCTTTTTGCATCTCTATTTTGTTGTGGTGTGTATCAAACTGTACGATGCCGCACAATTCCTTCATTTTTACAGATTTGATTAAACTCTGTGGAATAGAACTTCATTCCATTGTTGATCCTAAGGCGCTTCATCTTCTTTTCTATTTGCTTTTCGATCATAGCCTTCCACTGCTTGAAGGTAGCAAACACATCGCTCTTATACTTGAGAGGATACACCCAAACTTTTCTGGAATAATCATCAATTAAAGTCAGAAGATAATTAGATTCACTTTTCGATGAAACCTGAGAGGGACCCCAAACATCTGAATGGATGTGGTCAAAGATATCTTTAGTCCTGTGAACACCTATACCAAAAGAAATTCTGTGTTGCTTGCCAAAAACACAATGTTCACAAAAGTCAAGCTTTCCTATTTTCTAGCTACAAAGCAAACATTCTTACTCAATATATGCTCTCTCACTCATATGCCCTAACTGCATATGTCACAAATGAGTGGTATCTATGTCTGGGTCTTCTGACATTGACACAACGGCAGCACCTTGCACCATGCTACCTTGAAGAAGGTAATGAGCATAATAAGATGAGAGCTTGATCTTCTTCATCTATTCTAACATCAATATTTTTTAAATTCATGAGAATTTTATTGTGCTCATCTAAGTGGTCTTTAATTGGCATACCTTTCTTCATGCGAAGGGTGAAGAGGCGTTGCTTTAAATAAAGCTTGTTGGTTAGGGACTTTGCCATATATAAGCTCTCTAATTTGAGCCACAAACCGGTGGCGGTATCTTCATCGGCAACTGTTCAATTCAGAAACATGCTCTAAAAATTGTGATTTCAGAGTTGATGTGAGTTATGTCCTTTAGAAAATGTGCTTATATCCCTTTGAACTTTTCGTTCTAGCCAGGTGACAAAACGAGTCGTATTCACAAGGAGAGGGAGCAATAGAAGCTTTGTCCGATTTTTCTTTGTTTTCTTAAGATACTCCTTCTTTGTTTCAATAAAATAGAAGAAAGAAAGAAGCGTGTGAAAACTATAGGAGACGAAAAAGAATATTAAAACGTGAAGTGAATCAGTGGTGATTGAATAGACGAGTAAAAAAAAAGTGAGAAGAAATGTGGCTGCAAGAAAATGATGATTGAAAATGAAGAAAAGAAAAGACTAAGTAAAAGCATTTTAGAAAATAAAAGAAAATTTAAAAGATAGTTTGAAAGAAAGTTTTAAGAAAGAGTCTGAAAAAAAGTTTGAAGAAGTTGAAGAAGCTAGTAAAAAGGTTGCTTGAAAAAGTTTAAGTTTTCAAAAATGAGAAAGATTGTATGGCTAACCTTCTACTAATGAATCCCACTAACTATTAACTTGCTTGATGATAGAGCCTCATAATGGATCCTTGGCATTCACAAGTCTTGTCTTTTGAGAACTAGTCATGTGGTATTTTAATGAAAGTCCTTCACCCTCCACTTTGCTTCACACGGCAAAACTTGAACATCACCCTATCAAGATCCATTTCAAGGCAAGATTAGGGTGAGAAACAAGTGCACTTCGGTATCAGTAAAGATGAGTCGATATTCTTCAAGTCCAAACAAGCAAGTTAAGCAATCAATAGATCAATAAGAACATAAAGTTTGAATGAAATATGAGAGTTAGATTGCTTGTTAGAAAGTTAGAGCTAGAACCCTTCATTATAAGCCATCCATAGCTCTTACTTGTACAAGGCTTATTGGTATGCTATTTGATTCATGTGGGTTATCAATCAAGAGTTAGGGTTAGTGACTTAGTAGTTAGTTAGCCATGCAAGAAGAAAGTTAGCTAGATTTGAGATTAAAGTAAGAAATGAAAAACTTGTTAGAAGAGTTAGAGATTGTTAGAGATATGAAATAAAAACACAAACAGAAGATTGCAAGAAAGAGAAATGAGGAGAAGAAGAATCCTTATATTGATTGTCACTTGCTTAATTACAACAACACTCTCTCTTCCTCACTCAAATTCTGAATGAAAACCTAATCTAATTGCAATGATGCAAGAGTACAAGAGAAATTAGAGTAGAACAAGCCAATGTGGTGCTTTGCTCTCTGTTCTCTGTTGTTGGCCAAAGGTCTATCACCCTAGTTTTGATGATGATCAACTCATGAAGTTATGATTACTAATGATCTTGTGTTTAATTAGTGACAGATTCCTTATCAAGATCTTAGTAGGTGTGGAGCTTCAACAAAGGATTTAAAGACAAGTTGGAAGCTAGCACCGGTTGATTCACGAGCCTATGCATCAAGAACACATCTAGAGATGAGCTCGGTGGATTGCATTTGGACCAAGTCAAGAAGATGAGAAGCCTTCAAGGGAAGACTTCAAGAAGATGAAGACTTGTGTCTAGGTATAAGATTTTTATTTGTTTTTAGATAAAAATGTAAAGGATAGAATAGATTGGTGGATTGCTCAAGTCTATATCACACACACACTCTTGATAGAACTCTTGATAGAATGATTTTCATAAAAGATTTTCCTAATTAAGAAAAGATTTTTATTTGTGATAAAATACAATTTGGTTTTTGGTATTCATGTATACATATTTATATCCAAAACCATGTTTAGAGCCTTATGTCAAAAACTAGATATTTCATCTTGATTGTGTGGTGGATCATATCCATACACACTTTGCTTTATAAGTTCAAAATATCTTGTTTTTGTATTTTGTGAAGTTATGGAAAAATAAGTTTTAGAAAAACATATTTCTAGAAAAACAGTTTTTATTTTGATTGAAACTATTTTTCTGGATTTACTGTGAATTTCTGGGATTTTATTAAGCCAAAAGACCAATCCTTAATCCCTATTTTCTGGTTCTGCCAGTTCTGATTTTTCAGAACTGACAGAGGCCGGTCGACCGGGTCGGTCGACCGGACGTGCACGACGTGCACGCCAGTGTGCACTGGAGATCGGTCGACCGGCCGGTCGACCGTTTCAGAGAGCTTTGCTCTCGGGAATTATCGGTCGACCGGGCCGGTCGACCGACAGAGAGTTTACTCTCTTCTCCAGGTGCGCGGTCGACCGGGCCGGTCGACCGGAGGCTGCAACGGTCGGATTTTTGACCGTTGCCGGTCGACCGGACCGGTCGACCGGTAGCTCTGACAGAGCCCAACGGTCAGATTTTTCTGGCCTCTATAAAAGGGGGTTTTGTCATTGTTTTAAGCCAAGATTTTTAGAGACCTTAGAGCTAGTTTTTCCCAGTCTTTCTGAAGGGTTTTTCTCCACAAAATTAGAGTCAATACTTCCAATTAAAAGGAGAGTTTTATCAAAGAGTGTAAAAGAGATTTTCTTGTGTTTTTCACCAAAGATTCTTTCCTTGCTTTCTCACACAAACACTTGAGCATCCATTGAGCTATTCATTTTATAGGAGTGTTATTGTGAGAGGATTTTAGGTGATCAAGAGTTGTGATCACCAAAGTTCATCTTTGTTCTTTGAGAAGGCGGACGGTTGTGTTCGCGGTTTGTTTCGGGTCCTAGTGAGGACTTGGTGTTGTTGGGTCCTAGTGAGGACTTGTAGCTTGAGGTGCGGCCTCGACGAGCCGGTGGGCTTGTGGTGTGTAAGGGACTTTGGGAGTCCGAGGGCTTGTAGGTGTTGCGGCACCAAGGAGAGATCCGGTTGGATCGTGCATAGTGAAAATCCTTCGTGTGTCGAAGGCGGGGATGTAGAGCAAGTGTGCTCGAACCTCGAAACATACCCTTGTGTTTGCGATTGCTCACTCTTGCTCTTTTTCTTACTTAGTCTCTTTTATATCTTGCATTACTTACATTGTCTTTACTTTACATGCTTGATATACCCTTGTGCTTATATTGTTATATACTTGCGTGGGATTGCTTGTTAACACTAGTATTCAACCAAGAGAGCCAACGCGGCACCTCAACCCATTCAAGGGGAATCTAGAGGAGCTTGTCCAGAGCCTCGCAAGGGGAATTCGGCAACACTCTTGAGTTATACATAAGTGTTTAATTAAAAGAAATTTTAATTTGGTCAACTTAGTTTTAATTCCGCATTATTTGTTCATAAGTGACCATTAGATTAGCCATCACCTATTCACCCCCCTCTAGGTGATCTTACATCTGTCTCACTTTTTCTCAGGTGTAATTACAGGGTATTTATTGGCTGCAGAGGCTTGGGAGCATGAAATAAGCAGACACGTGGCAAAAATCCACGCCTGGATCCACCATCTTGCCATAGGAACGGTACAAAAGCCGCATTTTCGCAGCTAGATCCAGTGCAAATGCAGAGATCATTTACCATTTGTTCCTTCTCCTGGGTGGTAGCTTCGAGGTATATCCATCTTTGCGCACTTGGACTATGTATTAGTCCAGATTCATTCTTCAATCTTTAGGACTAAACTACCTTTCTCTTGAAGCCTCTTTCTTCTCTTCAAGAAATCCTATTTAATTATCCAAAAATTAGCTTTAAATCAGGATTTGTTACCACTTTGTCCTTCTCCCTTTAATTATCTTCAAAAGACCCAAATGAGATTTATTAGCAAGATAATTAACATAAATTGGTAGAAAATGTGATGATGATGCAAAATCGGTTATCTAATCACACCCCCACACTTATCTTTTTTCTCGTCCTCGAGAAAATAAAATGGCAAAAACTAAACTAAGAAAATAAACTAAAAAGTTATTGCACCACTTTCGCAGGTGACGCGATTGCACTGAGCACGTACAACAAGCCGTTAAACCTCTAGGTTACCCCTAAAGGAGAAATTTTGTCTCCTGAGGGTTTTCAGCAGATTACACCCACAAAATCCATAAAAAGAGAAAACAAATGTTAATGGTTTTGAAAACGCATTTTCAAAGAAAGTTGATGATCCATTTTTGCAAAAATTTAAGTGATTTTTTGGTTTTAGATTACCAAAACTATTCCTTCCTAATTAAAAGTCTCCACTCGAAGTTTTATCTTCAATTAGGGTTAAGTGGTCGAGAGAAGATTGATCATTGGACCTTGCATCAAGCCTAGAAGATATACACTTATATATATGAGGAATCGCTACTCAGACTATAATACCTTTATTTTATTTTTTTTTATTTAATATAGACATATATATATACGCTTATTATTTTTCTTAACTTCATTAGGCTTTCTAATTTATCCATGTAGTGAGCCTTGAACCGATGACTCCCAGACTAGATGGTCTTAAGGCATTGGATGAGAATACATCTCTTGGGTTCAAGAACTCGAGTAAACAAGGTCACGAATGCTAAGAATTTAACTTAATCACCTTTAGGCATGACTGGTCATGCTTTCCAAGCCATAATTAACCAGCTTAATTGGTGATCAAGTGTTTATTTATTTACACTTTTTTTCTTTTTTTATATATATAAAGGCATTTAAGTCTTTGTTTTAATCCCTCATTATATAAATGTATATAATACTTAGGAAAAATTCAAGATCCAATTATTTTTTCTATTTCTTTCTTTCTTAACATAAAAATCCAACAATTCTTCTTATTTCAACATAAATTAAGAAATCCTAGTTTAGAGTTTTTCTAATTCTTAAGATCAAATTAATTTTCTTAAAAATGAATCAAAACTTTTTTCCCTCATTTTCAGAAAGTTTTTTTAAAGAAAAGAAATCTCCTAAAAAGAAAAAAACCTAAGGATAATCCTAGAATAAGAAAGAAAATCTAAGAAAAATTCATAAAAAAAGGAAAATTTTAAAAAAGGGAAAATCGTAGGAAAGAAATTTTAAGGAAAATGCTAAAATGCTAGAATGGAAAATAAAAAGAAAGAAAAATCCTATGTTAATACCCTCCCCCACACCTATCACATGCATTGTCCTCAATGTATGAAAATGTAATGCAAATGCACAAGATAGGATATGTCATGATATCACCTCGGGCGCCTACGCGGGCTGGCTGAAGTCCTTGGGCCCATTGATTGAGAACGCCGCAAACCCTCCTCAATCCGTTCTAATCTCTCATTTTGTTCTTCTACCTTTTTCCTCAATTTGGCCTACCCCCTTAAAAATTTTCTTCATGGCCTTTCATATAGAGGACATAAAGGTCTTAGTGTCACTATGGGGTGGCTACTGCCAAAATGCACTCTCATCCTCCTCCTCACTCTGTTCCCTACGGAAGACTCAGCAGGAAAATGTCCTCAGTCATGACGGTGGGTGTTCATACCACATGAAAGTAACTGTTGTAGGCACTCGTGATGCGCTCAGTGAAAATAAAGACTCAGTCATATACTGAAAATATGTCGCCTGGCGGAAAGTGTCTGCACAGGTAAGTGACAAGGACCGGGTGTGAATACTTCGCACCCCGAGTGCACTGAAAATTGGCAATCAAGTGTTGCCAGAGGAGCGTCTTCAAACAAATTGTGTGCTGCCTGGTCATCAGGTTGTGTATGATTTGCAGCACTGGTCTATTGAATGTGGTAGTATGATCTAGACCTAGAATGTTGTGTTGGACCCATTTTCAATGCACGCTACGAAACGTAATGCTCGCCTTGAGCCCACGGCCTAACTCTTGACATCTCGCACTCATAATAGTCATATAATCAATGAGTGGCAAAGGTGCAACATGCTATGGAGGGTAGGAGATTTGTGTGAACAACTAAATCCCATGAGTTAAAGTGCACAATAAACTGATAGAGGTCATGGCCAATTATGGATGCGTCGATGTTTGTGTAAAATTGTGTGCCTAGATCAGGACAATAAAACACATCACTATCAGCATTATCGTATGCTAACCCATACCACTATCTTTCCCTTATGCGATCAATAAAAACTGTCCCATACTCATTAACATCTGTCAAAATCCTAGAGAAATTTTTTTCAGCGAATATTGTGGGTACCATCGATAACAATGAAAAAAGAATCAAAATAGGAGAGAAAAGAAATTGCAAACCTTTCCCAAAAATCATGGGGAAAATAATCAAAGATAGACTGCCTGAGCAGTCTAGGTGGCCGTAGTAAAGAAGATGGTAGTAGATCTGAGATCTACTGTTAACGGCGACTGGTGTGGACCCTGGCGGCGCAGCTGGTTCCTCAGACAGGCTATGGAAACACTGCAATATTGGGGTTTTTGCGACAGAAAGGTGGAGAGAGGGGTTGGGTTTTGGGGGATGGTGGTGCTTCTCTCTCTCTCTCCCCCCTCTTCAGATTTGGATCTAGGTTTAGAAGATGATGCACGGGGAGAGAAAAGAGGGGTTAAAATTGGGTGAGATTTTGGAGTCTTTCCTTTTTTGGCCTTGGAGGAGATTTGGAATTTCAAATTTGGGGATTTGGGTGTTTAAAATTCTGCACAAAATCTAAAAAATCTTTTTGTTTTTAATTTTATATATTTTTTAATTTTAAAAGAAAAAGGAAAGAAAAAATGGTTATTTACAAAAAGAGTCCCCTAAGAAAATTCTTTACAATGAACAGCAGGAGAAATCAGAGAAGGGCTTGGTCACTCGTATACGGGGTCACAGAGACCTAATTCAGTAGCTCCATGTAGCTCAGGCTCGGTGGTTAAGAACGATTTCAATTGTTGTCCATTGACCTTAAATACGTCACCGTTCTTAGAATCAGAAATTTCCACTGCACCGTGTGAAAAGACCGTTTTCACCAAAAAGGCTCTGACCAGCGTGTTTTTAATTTTCCGGCGAAGAGATGGAGTCTAGAGTTATAGAGCAAAACCTTTTATCTTGGGACAAAATTCTTTCTATAGATGGATTGATCATGGAAAAGTTTGGTTCTGCTTTTGAAGATTAGGGCATTGTCGTAGACTTCATTTCTTATTTCTTCTAACTCGAAAATCTGCAGTTTTCATAGGTCACCAGCTTTGTTCAAGTCAAAATTAAATTTCTTAGTCGCTCATAAAGCATGGTATTTTAGTTCTACTAGAAAATGGCAGGGTTTTTCAAACACAACTCAGTATGGAGACATACCGAGAACAGTTTTGAAGGCGGTCTGGTAAACCCAAAGTGCATCTATAACCTTGACAGACCAATCCTTCCTAGTTTCCCCTATTGTTTTATCTAGAATGAGTTTTATTTATTTATTCATAACTTCGACCTGCCCGTTCGTTTGAGGGTCGTATGTCGTGGATAATTTGCGAGATATATAATATTTTCGCATTAAGGCTTCAAAAGCCCGATTGCAAAATGAGAGCCATTGTCACTTATTATCTAACGGGAGGCTCCGAAGCGGGAAATGATATTTTCTCTCAAAAATTTGATAACAACTCGGTTGTCATTCATCTTCGTTGGCACTGCTTTTACCCACTTAGAAATTATAGTCTACAACAACCAAAATATACTGGTTATCGAACGAATTAGGAAAGGGTCCCATGAAATCAATGCCCCACACATCAAAAATTTATACTTCCAAAATTGGGTTTATAAGCATCATGTCTCTCTGTGTTATTCGACCCGTCATTTGACATTTTGTGCAGAGTTTGCAGAATTTGAAGGAGTTTTTGAATAGAGTGAGCCAGTAGAATCCACTTTGCAGAATTTTCTCAGTAGTCTTGCGGGGACCAAAGTTTCCACTGCATGCAAACTCATGACAGAAAGTCAACTCATTGTTGTGCTCATTCTCTAGAAGATACCTTCTTATAATCTGATCAAGACAATATTTGAAGAGATATGGTTCATCCCAGAAGAAGAACCGTATCTGTGTTAAAAAGCGATGCTTGTCCTGACATGACCAATTAGAAGGTGTTTGTCCAGTTGCAAGATAGTTTACAATATCTGCATACCAGGGTTCTTTACACATCAACAAGATGTGTTCGTCTGGAAAGTTCCCGTTGATCGGTATTGTTTCCACAGGTGCATTGGAATTCTTGACAAGTGATCTGCCACTGATTAGTCTCTAAAATTGCATATTTCATATCACATCTTCATATTTATTTAATATTAAATTCTGCTATTTATACACCTCTTGTATGTTTCTAGGTCCAAGGCATGAAATGAAGAAAAAGTCCAAAAATCATATTTAATTGGTGATTAAAAGCCTACATGAATAGCCATTAACTTTGGAAGGCAGTTTTGTCAATACCAGGTGCCCAAATCCAAATTTCAGGAGGTACACCCGACAGGGGGACAAGAGGAGAGCTTGCAGTAGGCGGCGCCGCGCATGCGGCTCTAGAAGAGCCGCAGAAAAGCGGCAAAAGCCACATTTTCGCAACTTTTGTGTGGAGCCGCGCGATAAGATTTGACGCGCAGCCCCATACCTGTACCCTGGTGCCCCTTTTCGCTTATAAAAGCCCTGAGATTTTCAGAACTCAGGGAGGAGAAGTTTTGAGGAGTTTTTCTTTAGATTTAGTGTAGTTTTAGAGTAGTTTCTTCTTCTTAGGGTAGTTTAGGTTAATTGTTCTTTTTCTTCTTCCTCTTTGTATTCTCTATTTCTTATAGATCTTGTAATAGGAAAGAGAGTAGTACATGAGTGAAAAGCATGAGTGCTTGTAATGGAAGGTGACAATGTATGAAAGGTTCTCTCTTTATCTCTCCTTATTTTCTTCTCTCTAACTCCTTTTACATGCTTATCTAATTTTCTCTCATGGCAACTAACTACTAACCACTAATTTGCTAACTTCTTACCCACATGAATCTAATAGCCTCTACTTGGCTTTACTCTTGCAAGAGCCATTGATGACTCATGATGATGGATTTTAACACTCTAACATCCTAACTCTCTAACAAGCTAACATTACTTTATTCCATACTTACTCTTATTTAGTTTTGATGGTTTAGGGGTAACTTGCACTTGTTTTGTTGAGTTTGGATGTGAAAGTTATATTATGGGTCATGCTTTGAAACGCTCTTGAACCAAGAACTAGTGATGCCCAAGGATACATGTGAGGCAACTATCACTAAGATGTTAGTATGCTTAGTGGAGCCATTAGTAGTTAGTAGCCATGGGGTTTTTTTTCTCTTTTTACTTTATTTTAGAAATAATTTTAAAACCACAAATATCTTATTTTCTATGTTTCTCACTTCTTCGTGTTTCACTGTACTCTTCTCTTTCCATTATTTTTTTCTTTTCTTTTCATTCTTTAAAATATAAAGGAAACTTTAACACACACGTGAACACTCCGGTAAAGCTTCTATCGCTTTCTGTCTCTGTGGATTCGACCCGTTTAGCCTCTATGCTATAACGAAAGTATCAAGGAAGTCAAAGCACGCACTTTTAACTATTGATTTCAAAACATACACTTTTCGTGCGCGGGTTTCCCCGATCAGCCACCACATTTTTTACGCTCTTTTTATCCTTAATTTCAAGGTCAAACTCTTGCAAAAGAAAGATCTAACGACTGAGTCTAGCCTTAACATCCTTCTTTTGCATCAGATATCGTAGGGCAGAATGATCTGTGAATGCCGTTGTTTTGGACCTGAGTAGGTATTGTCTAAATTTCTCCAATGCAAATACAACGGCCAAAAATTCCTTTTCGGTCGTCGTGTAATTGAGTTGTGCATCATTTAGTGTCCTACTCGCATAATAAATCACGTGTTGCCTGTTATCGATGCATTGTCCTAGGACAACGCCAATGGCAAAATCAGAGGCATCACATATAATTTTGAATGGTTTAGTCCAATCAGGTGCCGAGATGATTGGGGCAGAGGCAAGTTCTCATTTCAACCTCTCCTAAGCTTTTAGACATCCATCATCAAAATGGAAGGGCACATCCTTAACAAATAGATTCATTAAAGGTCTAGCAATCTTACTAAACTATTTTTTATGAATCTTTTGTAGAATCCTACGTGCCCTAGAAAAGATCTGATGTCTTTTATGCATTTTGGCTCAGGGAGTTTGGCTATCACTTTCACTTTTGATCGGTCAATCTCAATTACTTCTTTTGATATTTCATGCCCAAGGACTATTCCTTGTTTGACCATAAAGTAACATTTTTCCAGTTAAGTGTCAAATTCTTCCATGCATCTTTTGAGAACCAATTTGAGATGATGCAAATATTGGTCAAGGAAATCTCCATAAATTGAAAAATCATCCATGAATATCTCCAAAAATTATTCCACCATGTCCGAGAACAGACGAAGCATGCAATATTGGAATGTTGTGGGAGAGTTACACAATTCAAATGGCATCCTATAGTATGCAAACATTCCAAAGGGACAAATGAAAGTCATTTTTTCTTGATCTTTAGGAGCGATGAAAATTTGGTTGTATCCTGAATATCCATCCAGGAAACAATAATACTCGTGTCCAGTCAATCTTTCTAACATTTGGTCAATGAAGGGAAGAGGGAAATGGTCTTTACATGTGACGGAATTCAGTTTGTGATAATCAATACAAACTCTAATCTTCGTGGGAAGTCGAGTTTGCACTAATTCTTTCTTGTAATTTTCCACCACAGTAAATCCGATTTTCTTGGGCACAGTGTGGACAGAACTCACCCATTGGTTATCAAAGATGGGATAAATTATCCTATTGCCCAGCAGTTTGAGGATCTCTACTCGCACAGCCTCTTGCATGATGGGAGTCTACGCTGTGTTTCTCGTTTTGGTTTTGCCTCTTCGATCAGATGAATGCGGTGTTGTACAATTGATGGGCTGATCTCTTTGAAGTCGGCCATGGTCCAACCAGTGGCATCTCTATTTTTCATCAATATAGCAAGATGATCCTCTTCTTGTTTCTCCGTTAAATGAGAGGCGATGATAACTGGAAAAGTGTTCTTTTCACCCAAGTACTTGTATTTGAGGTGACTGGGAAGAACTTTCAATTCGGAAGAGGGGATTTTCTCAATTGAGGGTTGTTCTTTTTGAAAAAGGTTGATCGGGGTTGCATTTGTTTCCCATTCTACCGCTGAGTTAACTATTTGGTCATGACTGAAGTCATCCAACTCCAATTCAAACTCGTGTTCAGATTCGTATTCTGGCTCCTCCTCATGTTCACTTGTTAACCCCTCTATCAAGTTCAGTTCAAATGTTTAATCATCAAAATCTCGAGGTTATTTTCCCAGGTGAAAAACTTTTACCTCCTTAGTTATGTCTCCAAACGTTAATCACATTGTCCCGTTCCTACAATTTATGATAGTGTTTGCTGTTGCGAGGAACGGTCATCTTAGAATGACTGGGGTTTGGGCTTTTGGATTCATAACTGGTTGTATTTTTAGGATGATAAAACCCACGGGGTAGATAAACTCCCCGACCGGTATAAGGACATCAGTGATTTTTCCCTTAGGGACTTTCACAGAATGATCAACTAGTTGTATCATTACCCGTGTTGGACGGAAATCGCCCAGCCCAAGTTGTTGATATACGAAAAAGGGGAGCAAGTTGATACTTGCTCTACTAAATCAAGTAATGCCCAGTTGATGGTGGTCTATCCTATTATGCATGAAATGGTTGGGCATATGGGGTCTTTGTACCGCAAGAATTGGATCGGATAGCAATGAAAGTGCACCTACAGGGGGGTGAATAGGTGTACTAGCTAATCTAGAGCAAATGATGTAGAATTAAAAACTTAATGGCAAACACACTATGTGTAACCGAGAGTGAGCCCGAATTCCCGATGAAGGTCTTTGGAACTACTCCTCTAGATTCTTCTAGACTAAGAGTTGAGGTGCTTTAGAAGCTCTCTTGGTTCAACACAAGTGTGTACACACAAACAATATCTAGCATATGAATATGAATAATGTAAAGCAATGTAAGATATAAGAGAGATAGAGTTTAGAGATAGTGAATTAAAAACAAACACAAGGATATGTTTTGAGGTTCGAACTACTGCTCTACATCCCTGCCTTCGCATAGAAGGATTTCCACTACGTTCACACAGGACCTTCCACAAAGGGACCTCCACCGAGGAATTACAACTCTACACCGAGAGTACACAACTCCTCTCTCAATACACAAACCTCTACACAAGAAGTGGGCACTAAGCCAAGCACAAAGTAAAGGAAAATATACTTGGTGATCATAAAGATCACAAACAATCTCTCTTGGTGATCTTGAAAGATCACAAACAATTTTCTCATAAAATAAGATCCTAAAGATAGATTTTGAATTGATTGCTCAAGTATGTGAGAAAACAAATTGTTTTGGGAAAGAAACAACAAAAAAATACTTGGGAAAAACTCTAGATAAGATATAGAAATTTTGGACAAGAACTTGAATCTCAAAACTTATTTTCTTTTGATTTACCAAAAACTTTGAAACAAATAAAGATAGATAGATTAAAGCTCTAAAACTTGTTTTGAAAACTTGTTAAAAACTCTGTAGAAGATAGAAAATTTGGCTCTCAAATATCTTGGTGAAAACAGCCCTCAAGGGCCTATATTTATAGGGTCTTGAAAAGCTAGCCATTGGGGTCCAGAACAGGCCCAGAATGGCCTGTTGATCGACCACCCGGTCGACCGTCCAACGGTCAAATTTCTGACCATTGGGGTTGTCGGTCGACCACCCGGTCGACCGAGGCCAGAACCAGAGAGTGAACTCTCTGGTCGGTCAACCGGGACCATTTCCAGATAGTAGACTCTCTGGAGAGGTCGAGCGGGCCTGTGCACGTCGGTCGACCGATCGGTCGACCGAGCCAGCTTCGGTCGACCGTTCGGTCAACCGTTAATAGCAAAAAAACCAGGGTTATAGGTTGAAATATTTGATTCTTTTAACACCTATAGAATCCCATAAAATCACATAAAATCTACAAAAATAAGTTCTTATAAATATTTAAAAATAAATACGTGTGACCAAAATCAACACATGAGGCATACAATATAAGTTTTAAACCAAAAACAGTATTTTTTTTCAAAAATTGAACTTCTAAAGAAAAATACGGTCTTTCTATAAACTTGTATAAATACAAAAATATGATATAGAAATACATTTTGAAGTATAGTGTGTATGGATAGAATCCAATACACATATAAATGATATATCTATGTTTTTGACATTAAATTCAAAACTAAGTTTTGATAAAATAAAACTTGAAACCATGAACTAGATATACATCAAAATAAGTTTTTAGACATTATGAATCATCAATGTATATGAAAGAAATCCAACATACATAAAACCATGTAAACTTATTTTGATTCTATTTATTCATGAAAACGATAAATGTACTCTAAAAAATCCAAAATGGTTAAACTAAAACTAAAAACTAATTTAACTTGTGTGTGTGTGTGTGTGTGCGCGCGCGAACTTGAGCATATCAATACTAGTCTATCTTTACACAAGATCTAAAAATAAGACTAAACTAAACAAACTGAAGTCTTCATATAGAACTCCTCTAAGCCGACTCAATCTAAATACAATCCAAATGAGCTTGACTCCAACCGAGTGCTAGATGTGATCTTGACGTGCGAGCTCTTGAATCACATGTGTTAGCTTCAAAACTGGCTTTAAATTCTTTGTTGAAGTTAATCACCTACTAAGATCTTGATCAATATCTGAAACTTATTAAACACAAGATCATTAGTAAACTAACCTTCATATGTTAGTCATCATCAAAACAGAGGTGAAAGGCCTCTGGGCCAACAATCTCCCCCTTTTTTATGATGACAAAACTTATAAGGTTATATATGCATAGATTAAGAATAAGCTTCATGGAAGCTCCTTCTTAACTTATACATAATCAATAAATACATAAAGATATGCAATATAGCTCAAGATATCAAATAAAAACAATATATATATATATATATATATATATATATATATATATATATATATATATATATATATATATATATATATATATATATATATATAGCATAAACAATTAATCAAACATGCATATATAATCCCAAATTCTTCTCCCTCTTTTTGTCACTCATCAACAAAGAGGTGAAGACAAATAAACAGTACCAATAAACATATTTTAAAATAAAATTTTGATACTAATAAAAATAATCAATTGAAAGAACAAATTGAAAGAAATAATATTTTTACTAATTGAAAATTAAACATTCTTTTTACCAATGAAAAGAAACAATCTTTTTATGAATTGATACCAATAGAAGGACATGATATCAATTGAAAGTAAAAACTAATTTTTAGGTAAACACTAAAATTATTTTGTAATATAGATACCAAATTGAGAATAATACCAATTTAAGATTATTGATACCAATATTGAAAATGTTAGCATATATCAAAATAAAATATTTTTCATCATAAAAGGTGAGAGTAAGATACTAATTGAAAATAAAATCAATTGAAAGATAAAACAAGAATTTTTCTCTTCTTTTATGAAATAACAATAAAAATAATGTATAAACTTGTATAAGATATCAATTGTATAAGATATCAATTGAAAAACAATTGACATTAAGGACTAAATCAAGCTTAGTAAGAAATAATTTGTACTAAAAATGTATAGACATTTATGTTTAAAGTAAAAGAAAATATTTATATATGTATCAGAGCAATATAATGTTAATTTAGATATGGTCCATACATATATAGAAAATATGAGTATACAAAAATGAATTTTCATTGAAAATTATGTATATCTCATAACTACCTTCCTTTCATGCACATGTTTAAATAGATTTTCATTTAAAAGCATACAAGGCATGGCCGCCCATCCAACCGCCCTTAGATGGTAGGGGTTTTCAAAAATAAGATTTAAAAATGTTAATATAGTTGAAAATCACTACCAAATTAAAGAATAACGAGACTAGTTTTATGATAATTTTAAAAATTAGTACGAAATTCTTCAAGTAAGGATAAAACAAATATATATTCCATGATATATGAAAACTACACGAGAATCAACACTCAAAAAGCGATAAAGCACATATAGTTCTCATGAATCTAAAATCATGAGTAAACAAAAGAAATATAAAGTGTACAAAAATCATGTAATCAACACATGCACAGAGTTAGGCAATGAAGCGAAATTTCTTTTATCAAAAATAAGAAGTCATCAAAACACAAGAAATTCCATTTTTATCAAAAACTAAACAAGCTTCAAGGTATATGTATGTTTTGTCAAAACTAAAAGTATACATACATATCCCAAGCATAAATGAGTCCATAATAGAATTTTGCATGAAGGCAAATGATTTTAGGATAGACATGTATATCTATTAGTTTTATACAAAATTAACATATACATGAAGTTAAACACATTTTTATGAAAAATATGTACATAAATAGGGAATACAAGTTAAGATGCAAGAATCATCAAAACAAGATTATACAAGTACATCTAATGAGTACAAATGAGTAATAAAGTACAAACATATGGTAATTAAATGTGGCTTACTAGTTGAACAAGTATAAACGCAAGTTTTAATAAAAGTTACATTTAAACATGTAATCAAACATGAAGTGCAAAAATATAAACAAACATGATCATTAGGTTAAATGTACGTGTTTTAGAACTAGTATATACATAGTAGTTAAACAATAGTGAGAACACAAAATATAAATCCATATAAATATGGGTGTATCTCAAAGACCATCTATGTATATCACATGTCTAATAACATTGCATTTAACATAATGAGCATTAAATACCAAAACATGCTAAAAAAATTAATTGTAAAGCATGTAAACAAAAATGAGAGTTAGAGATAGTTACCAAACTATATGATCCAATCTCTAGGTCTCCAAAAACTTGGTGGTCCTCCCACCAAACATCTCTTGAAACTGATGCATCTATAAATATGATCTTTAGGCTCAGATCGCATCAACCATCAAGGTACCAATACTCGCACGTCGTGTGAGAGCCTACATCTACATCAAATAAAGTAGGGGTAGCTTTTGGCACTCATATCTTTTTGGTTCATGGGGTTAGCACCTTTCCTAACCCAAACAAATTTATTTGCAAAATTTGAATTATTTATTCTATTATAACAAAACATTGCAAGGTGGCCCTTACATCCACAATGTGTACAAGTGTACACATGAACATACATGGTGTCATGTGTGTGAACATGGTGAGCATGTATATGTCGTAATTTGTGTGCATGAATATGTGGAGCCTGTTTTTTATGAGACATGGATTCCAATCTCTTATGGTTCATGACACAATGGCTCAAAGTGGAGCCTAAACAATCAACACTCTTCTTCAAAGCACAAATATCATTTTCAATGATTGAAAAAGAAATGAAAAAAGAAGTGGAGCAAGCTACATGTTTATCAATAGAAGATGAATCTATAGTAGCACGACAAACATGTGAATCTAAATCATTTTTCAAAGAAACTTTTTCTAAAGAAATAGATTCCAATTCTTTAGAAATTAAAACTATTTTGTTTTTCAACGAATCATTTTCTTTTAAACCAAAGTCTAGTTTTGAAGATAAAGCATCGTTTTTCTGCAAAACAATATCAAAATTATTTTTATTTTTCAAAAATTTATTTTCTTTCAAGGCAAGGTCACGTTGGGATTTCAATGAGTCCCTTTCATTAGAAACCTCAACCTTCTCTTGCAAAATCATATCAAGTTTAGAAAATAAAATTTTATTTTTTTCTTTT
This sequence comes from Agave tequilana, assembly GCA_038442645.1. NCBI lineage: Eukaryota > Viridiplantae > Streptophyta > Magnoliopsida > Asparagales > Asparagaceae > Agave > Agave tequilana. Next base: position 49,499 of record JAVJIF010032772.1, read on the forward strand.
AATTTAAAACTTTTTTTTTTACAAAAGTTTGTATTTTTCTAGCAAGTTTTCACAAAATAATGAAAGTTCTTCATTTAAAGCATGTGCATCCATATTGTCATCACATGAATAACTAGCACTGTCATCTAGTTGTGTGTCCGAGTTTACCTCAAGGGAGTCAATCCCTTGGATCATGAAACAAGCTTCGTCAGACTCATCTCCACTAGATTCTTTCTCCAAAAAGTTTGTCCTTTGTTTCTTGGAAGAACTCAATGTGTTCCATACTGCAAAGGCGGAATCACAATGAGAAACAATAGAAAGATGCTCTTTGTTAAGTGTTTACTTAAGTACATTTATGGCTTATGCATTAGCTCCTAAATACTTGTCATTACCAAAATATGATTTCTTGGTAGTGGCAAGGAATACATGCAATCCTAAGGCTTTTAGGTATGCACTCATCTTAAATTTTCACATGTCAATGTTGGAAACATCATACATGGGAGGGGCAAGAAAATTTATGAGTGAATAAACTATATGTGTGCAATACAATAGTAGATTAGCTATCTAAGAATCTCACTCCTACGTGGTTAAACCGAATATCAGGAGCGGAGGCTCTGATATCAATTGAAATGCACCTAGAGGGGGGTAAATAGGTGTACAGCTAATCTATAACAAATGATATGAAATTAAAAACTTAATGGCAAACACACTATGTGTAACCAAGAGTAAGCCCGAATTCCTGTGAAGGGTTTTGAAACTATTTCTCTAGATTCCTCTAGACTAAGAGTTGAGATGCTTTAGAAGCTCTCTTGGTTCAACACAAGTGTGGGCACACAAACAATATCTAGCATATGAATATGAACAATGTAAAGTAATGCAAGATATAAGAGAGATAGAGTTTAGAGATGGTGGATCAAACGCAAACACAATGATATGTTTCAAGGTTTGAGCCACTGATCTATGTTCCCGCCTTCACACAGAAGAATTTCCACTACGTCCACACAGGACTTTTCACAAAGGGACCTCCACCGATGAATTACAGCTCTACACTACACAACTCCTCTCTCAACACACAAACCTCTACACAAGAGGTGGGCACTAAGCCAAGCACAAAAAAAGAAAAATATATTTGGTGATCACAAATATCACAAACAATCTCTCTTGGTGATCTTGAAAGATCATAAACAATTTTCTCATAAAATAAAGATCCTAATGATATATTTTGAATTAATTGCTCAAGTATGTCAGAAAATAAAGTGTTTTGAAAAAGAAACAATAAAAAAAATACTTGAGAAAGCTCTAGATAAAATATAGAAATTTTAGACAAGAACTAGAATCCTAAAACTTGTTTTCTTTTGATTTTCCAAAAACATTGAAATAAATAAAGATAGAGAGATTAAAGCACTAATTATTTTAAAATTTTGTTAAAAACTCTATAGAAGATGGGAAATTTGGCTCTCAAAAATCTTGGTGAAAACAGCCCTCAAGGACCCATATTTATAAGGTCTTGAAAAACTAGCCGTTAGGGTCCACTACAGGCCCAGAATGGTTTATCGGTCGACCGCCGGTCGACCGGCCAATGGTCAGATTTCTGACCATTGGGGTTGTCGGTCGACTGCCCTAAGACAAATTGCCTATTGGTCAACTGCCCGGCCGACCGGGGTCAGAACTATAGTCGACCGAGGCCAAAACCAGAGAGTGACTCTCTAGTCGGTCGACTGGGGCCATTTCCAGAGAGCAGACTCTCTGGAATGATCGATTGCCCGGTCGATCACTAAAACCTGTGCACTTTTGTTCACGTCGGTCAACCGGTCGGTCAACCGGCCGATCGACCGTTAGCAGCCCAAAAACTAGGGTTATAGGTTGAAATATTTAGTCATGTTAACACCTACAAAATCCCATAAAATCACATAAAATTCACAAAAATAAGTTTTTATAAATATTTGAGGAACAAATATGTGTGACCAAAAATCAACACATATTACAAACTATTTGAACTATTTTTAAGGCATGGAAATTAAGCTTTAAACCAAAAACGGTATTTTTCAAAAACCAAACTTTTAAAAGAAAATATGATTTTTCTATAAACTTGTATAAATACAAAAACATAATATAGAAACACATTTTGAAGCATAGTATGTATGGATAGAATCCAATACACATATAAATGATATATCTATGTTTTTGACATTAAATCCAAAACTAAGTTTTGATAAAACGAAACTTGAAACCATGAACTAGATATACATCAAAATAAGTTTTTAGATATCATGAATCATCAATGTATATGGAAGAAATCCAGCATACATAAAATCATGTAAACTTCTTTTGATTCTATCTATTCATGAAAACGATAAATGTATTCTAGAAAATTCAAAACGATTAAACCGAAACCAAAAATTATTTTAACTTTTGTGTGTGTGTGTGTGTGTGTGTGTGTGTGTGTGAGAACTTGAGCATATTAACACTAGTCTATCTTTACACAAGATCTAAAAATAAAACTAAACTAAACAAACTGAAGTGTTCTTGTAGAACTCTTTCTTCAAGCCGACTCGATCCAAACACGATCCAAATAAGCCTGACTTCAATCGAGTGCTAGATGTGATTTTGACACGCGAGCTCTTGAATCTACATGTGTTAGCTCCAAAAATAGCTTTGAATCCTTTATTGAAGCTAATCACCTACTAAGATCTTGATCAATATCTGAAACATATTAAACACGAGATTATTAGTAAACTAACCTTCATAAGTTAGTCATCATCAAAGGTAAGGTGAAAGGCCTCTGGGCTAACAAGCAACTCACTAATGTTTGTGTCAAGGAAGACCTTTTAGGGAACGTTTATTTTTCTCTTCTTGGTGCACATGTCTTTTAAGAATTTTGTATAAGTCGGCACTTGTTGGATTGCATCAAGAAGTGGCACATTTATTTGCACTTGATTGAACATCTCTCGGATCTTTTCCATTTGAGCATTTGATTTGGCATTTGTTAGCCTATTCGGGAATGGTGCAATAGGCTTATTTATATGCTTAGCTGATTTCTCTTTTTCTTCAGACCTTGATGTGGATGGTTGTGAACTTGATGATGATGGTGGTGGATCAGATGAAACAGGCTTTTGTTGGGTAGACATTGGAGGATTGGACACTTGGGGATTGGAAACCTGAATGGCTATTTGCTTTCCAGACCGTAAAATGTGAAGTATTGCATTGATTCGGTGCAAGGTCTTCAGCTTCATGAATTGAAAAGGAGTTCTTTGGATTAGACAAAAGCTGGCTCGGTAATGATTCTTTTTGTCTTTCATTTAGAGAATTCTCCAGTTGACTAATCTGAACTTCTAGCCTATTAATAACCTGGTTATGACTGTTCATAATTGAAGCTTGTGATTTAGACAGGGTTTCCAAGGCTTTCTCCAAGTTTGACATCTTTTTTTTGGATAAGGTTGATGTTAGTAATTGGGCTGAAAGTTATGCTGAAAATTTGGTTGGAAACTGGGTTGATGACTCTGAGCAGTGAATTGGCTGGGAAAGTTTTATCTCAGTTGCTCAGAACCAGACTGACTCCACAAAAAGATGGGATGATTCATCCATCCCGAATTATAAGTCTTGGAGTAGGGGTTGTAGTTTTGTCTGGTGAAAGTTGTGTTCATGTTATCGGGTAGCATTTGTTGAGCTTGATAGACAGGACACTCTTCAAAGATGTGGATCAAAGTATGGCGGTATGTACAACCCGGACTTGGTATTTGGGATGGGTTGATCTGGTTCACCATATTCTGTTCCCTAACTTCTAGAAGTTCTAGTCTCCTCATTAATTGTGAAATTTTGGCTTCGGCAGTTATGGAAGACTCTATGGAATGTAGACGGTTCTAAATATTGTTGGGTTGGTCTTATTAGAACAAGATTCTCACTGAATTATTTTTTCGTCTAAGGCTTCGAATAAATCCCAACCCTAATTCTCGTCTTTCTTCAAGAATTCTCCTTGACACGTTGTCTCAAGGAGCATTTTAGTTTGGTAGTCAAGACCGTCATAAAGAATCTGGCACTGCCACCATTTCTTTATTCCGTGGTGAGGACATTAGGCTAATAGATCCTTATAGCATTCAAAATATTTTCAGAATGGTTCATTGGTATCTTATCTAAACTGCATTATATTTTTCTTGATGAGGGTGGTCTTATAGATTGGGTAAATTTTTTTAAGGAAAACCTTAACGAAATCGTCCCAAGATGAAATCGAACCGACGGGTAAGCTATACAGCCACTTCTTGGCTATATCCTTAAGAGCGAAGAGAATGAATCTCAATCTTACGACGTCTTCCCCCAGCTGAGGAATCCGCAACATCAAACATACTTCTTCAAACTCCCGGATGAAGAAATATGTATCCTCAGACTCCATGCCATGAAATCTAGGAAGGGTGTTTATAAATTGGGGCTTAAGATCAAAATTGTTACCGTTGGCATCTGGTGATCGAAAGCAGGAGGGAAATGATGTTCTAATTGGGTAAAACTTGTCCTGAAGTGACAGGTGATTGGCCATGACTGGAATAAACTTAGGAGGTGGTGTACGTGCAAGTGGAGTGTTCCTAACTAACCTTAATGAAATTGGATCCCTGGACCACTCTTGCATGCACACCACAAATAACATTCACCCAACAATCAAACATTAAAAAAAAATGAAAATAACAAACAAGAAAAAGGAAAATAATCTCCAAGCCTAGTCTAAGGTACCTGGACCTAGACGATTTCTAGCTGGATGATTTCTCGGGGGAGGTTGTTGTATGAATCCGACCACAAGCTAATCAGCCAGGTAGGCATAAAATACAGTGGGAGGTATTCGTGCATAAGCAACAGGCCTTAATTACGTCAAACCATAGTATCATCGAGGCTTAACCTCTTAATCCCTAACCTTAGACACTGATTTCACAAGAGTATGATTCATACAAGTTTCACCCTCGTTTAATCTCCTAATGAGTCCGGATGTCCTTATGGGCCAACGTCTATCAATTTTTAAATTAGGCTTGAGATTGTGAGCGCTTAGAAAATTATTTTTGGATTAAGGAAGGGTGATAAAATCTCCACCTTATCTTGTCTATTTGGGTGTTGCCCTTAAGATTGATTTTGTGCAAGTGTACATAATATATCAGACAAGATTCACTCAAAGTAGATAAATCAGCCAAAGAGTTGATTATATTTTATATGCAATGCTTACGTACCTTTCTCCAACACTCTTCAATAGTAAAGTAAATAAATCGTAAAGATACATACCCTAAGATGCAAATGTCTAAACCATTTTTTAACTTTCAACAAGTATTTTATTGTTTGTTTATTAGCAGTAATAAGGATATGGCATACAAGAAATATAATAGTTGCAGAGAGCTAATTTTTACGAAGCAAGCAACCCTGCAAAAAAAATATGTCAGTAGTTCACCCAATCTTGCCGTGGAAACGCGACAAAAGTCGCGTTTGCGCGGCAATTTTGAGGGTACTAGGTCTCTACTGTTTAGAGCAGAGGCACAAAATCACTTATATGTCAATGCAGCTGCTATTTCTCAGCTTTCAACACCTGTAACCTGAAACAGAGAAGAAAACGTTCAGATCGAGAAAAACAAAGCTAAAACTGTTACCCTCCCTGGCAACGACGCCAAAATTTTTGTTCAATTCAGAAACAGGCACTAAAAATTGTGATTTCAGAGTTGATGTGATTTATGTCCTTTAGAGAATGTGTTTATGTCCCTTTGAACTTTTCGTTCTAGCCAAGTGGCAAAACGAGTTGTATCCGCAAGGAGGAAGAGCAATAGAAGCTTTGTTCGGTTTTTCTTTGTTTTCTTAAGATACTCCTTTGTTTCAATGAAATAGAAGAAAGAAAGAAACGTGTGAAAACTGTAAGAGATGAAAAAGAAAAATAAAATGTGAAGTGAATCATTGGTGATTGAAAAGACGAGTAAAAACAAAGTGAGAAGAAATGTGGTTTCAAGAAAATGATGATTGAAAATGAAGAAAAGAAAAGACTTAAGTAAAAGCATTTTAGGAACTAAAAAAATTAAAAAGAGAGTTTGAAAGAAATTTTTAAGAAAAGTTTGAAAAAGAGTTTGAAGAAGTTGAAAAAGCTAGTAAAAGAGGTTGCTTGAAAAAGTTTAATTTTTTGAAAACGAGAAAGATTGCACGACTAAGCTTCTACTAATGAATCCCACTAACCATTAACTTGCTTGATGATAGAGCCTCACAATGGATCCTTGGCATTCACAAGTCTTGTGTTTTAAGAACTACTCATGTGCTGTTCTAATGAAAGTCCTTCACCCTCTACTTTGCTTCACACAGCAAAACTTGAACATCACCCTATCAAAATCCGTTTTGAGGTGAGATTAAGGTGAGAAACAAGTGCACTACGATATCGGTAAAGATGAGTGGGTATTCTCTAAGTCCAAATAAGCAAGTTAAACAATCAATAGATTATCAAGAACATAAAGTTTGAGTATGAAATATGAGAGTTAGATAGCTTGTTAGAAAGTTAGAGTTAGAACCCTTCATCATAAGCCATCTATAGCTCTTACTTGCACAAGGCTTATTGGCATGCTAATTGATTCATATGGGATATCAATCAGGTAGTTAGGGTTAGTGGATTAGTAATTAGTTATCCATGCAAGAAGAAAGTTAGTTAAACATGGAATTAAAGAAAGAAATGAAAAGCTTGTTAGAGGAGTTAGTGATTGTTAGAGACATGAAATACAAACACAGGTAGAAGATTGGAAGAAAGAGAAATGAGGAGAAGAATAACCGTTGTATTGATTGTCACTTTCTCAATTACAACAACACTCTCACTTTCTCACTCAAATTCTGAATGAAAACCTAATCTAATTGCAATGATGCAAAAGTACAGGAGAAATTAGAGTAGCACAAGTCAATATGGTGCTCTGCTCTTTTTTCTCTGTCTCATCTTTTCTCGGATCTAATTACAGGGTATTTATAAGCTACGGAGGCTTGGAGAGAACGAAACAAGCGGATATGTGTCAAAGATCCGCGCCTAGATCCACCATCTTGCTGCGGGAACGCGGCAAAAGCCATGTTTCCACGGCTAGACCCAGCGTAGATGCGGAGATCTTCTACCATCTATCCCTTCTCCTGGGTGCTAGCTTCGCGGTATATCCATCTTTAGGTACTTGGGGCATGTATTAGTTCAAATTCATTCTCTAATTTTTAGGACTAAACTACCCTCCTCTAAATGCCTCTTTCTTGCTCTTCAAGAAATCCTATCTAATTATCTGAAAATTGGCTTTAAATCAGGATTTGTTACTACTTTGCCCTTCTCCCTTTAATTATCTGCAAAAGACCTAAATGAGATTTATTAGCAAGATAATTAGCATAAATCGGTAGGGAATGTGATGATAATGATGCAAAATCGGTTGCTAATCAGCAGATTAGCAACCTCTCGCAAAACTTTATCGGCTAGACAAAATTGTATGGCACAATGCGCCTTCATTTCGAGTTCTTCTTTTTCGTCCTCGGACATGAATTCTGGCAACTTGTCCTCACCGGATAAGACTTTCAACAAGCCTTGTTGCACCAAGAGAGCCCGCATTTTGACTCTTCACAAACTGGAGCTATTCCTTCCGTCGAATTTCTCTCCTTTGTACTTTGTCGAAGCCATCTCGAAACCCACAAGAAAATAACACTAGCTCTGATATCAGTTTGTTGTAGCAGTGGGCTTCTAATATAAGAGATGGAAAGTATAAAGAGAGATTAAATAAATATCAATAATAAGCTAATAAAATTAAAAAAGACAGCACGTCAAGGATTTAACGTGGTTCGGTCAATGTGACCTACGTCCATGGGAGGAGACAGTAAGAGGAATCCACTAATTAAAAGGAAGAGGATACAAGAGATTACAACTCTAATCTCATTCACCCAAACCCACAAAATCCAATTTACAATTAGAAACAAATGAAGAGGATTTAACAAAAAGGACTCTCTCTTTCTTCTGCTGCCTACTCATCTCCCACTTCATTCTCCCCTTAACCCCTCTCTTACATGGGAAAAACTCACCCATCAACATCACATAAACAAACAAATTAATAAATGCTTAGGGTGGTTAGCATCTCTTGTGGCTCAATCTTTAGGTAGTTAATTAATGGATTAGGGTGGCTACAATCCATTAGGGTGGCTGAAAAAAATCAACAAATGTTGGCTACTTGGGGAGATGTGTATGTCAAGTCATTGTCAACAAGAAATATCATTGGAAATCTACAGTGGGAGATAGCAACGAGAGAGAAATAGTATGTAAGTGGGGCCTGTACTATTCATTTTGTTGTGTTTTTTTATCTCTAAAGTTAATATGGATACATTGTTGTAAATATGTTAGTTATGATTGATGGTAAAGTGCCCTCTCCTCAATCTAATTTTACATGCAATAATGAATCTATATTTAGCTATTAACAGAGTATGCATTTGTACCGTATATTGTTGAAGCAGTAGGCTTCTAATGCAAGGGAAGGTTTCTAATGCAAGGGATGACAAGTATAAAGAGAGATTAAAAAGATAGCAATATCAGCTAATAGAAATAAAGAGGACAACACACCAGTATTTAATATGGTTCGATCAATGTGACCTACGTCCACGGGAGAAGACAGAAAGAAGAATCCACTAATCAAAAGTGGAGAATAAAAGAGATTACAACTTTAATCTCACTCATCCAAACCCAATGAAACCCAACTCACTAGGGCTTAATAAAAAGAAGATAAACGACAAGAGAAAGGAGAGAATAATACAATATTTAGTAACTCTCTCGTTCTCACTTCCTTACTTCAAATCTCATGCAATGTGATGCTTATTTAAGGCAAAACTTCTGAATCATCTCATCACTTCAGTCAACAGTTACATCAAAATCACAGGGTGGCCAAATTGATTTCATTAGAGTGGCTAATATCTTCATAGGATGGTTATTGATGACTTTTAGGGTGGCTAGAAATGCATGCTTATGGATTCAAGTCAACAAAAGGGAGCTCATTTTATTTGCATTCAAAGACATTTCAACATGTATCATGTTTTTAATAAAAAATTTACCTTCCAATGTATCTGTGTCTAGGAGTTCATGTTAAAGACACAGCAGAGCATTGCATACATGCATGCGTGCATTGTAAGGATACCAAGTGTCTGGTCTCCAAAATTTCATCTCAACAATTGATAGATAGTTATGTGATCCATTCTATGAATCTTGATGTTTTATATCCAACGTAGTTCTCATAATTAGTTCAAATGTATTATTTTGCACATTAAACAATAAATGCCAAGTCAATTACAATCACAAAAATAGTAAAATGCATCATATATAGTTTAATTATGACTATAATTCGATATAAAACCAACAATCGTCAGAATCACACAATCTACACAAGATAATCCTCTATTCACTGATCATGGAGGCGATAAGTTGGCGTGGCATGAAGATGGACAGCTCTCGGAAGTGAGATCCCAAACTTCTCCTTCATGTCCAACTCAGAAGGCGACATCCCATTCGGAAGTTCCCAATCGAAGCAATGCACCAACTGGGCTAACACCAGAGGAACCACCAGCATCCCAAAGACCATACCAGGGCAGACTCTTCGCCCCGACCCAAATGGAAGAAACTGATAGTCATGGCCCTTGACATCAACACTGCTGTTTTCGAACCTCTCTGGTATGAACTCCTCTGCATCGGGCCACAAGTTAGGGTCTCGTGACATAGCCCAGATACACACCATGACATTAGACCCTCTGCCAATGTTGTAGCCATCCAGCACGGAATCCTCCTTTGTGTGATGCAGGAGGAATGGGACTGGTGAATGGAGCCTGAACGATTCCTTGACCACCATCCCCAAATAGGGAAGGTTTGCGAGGTCCGACTCTTCCACTGCTCGGTGCATGCCCACGACTCTCTTCAGCTCTTCCCTGACCTTGTTCATCGCCGTTGGATGTCGTAAGAGCTCTACGAGGGCCCATTCGATGGCGCCTGGAGATGTATCTAGCGAACCTTCAAATATGTTCTGCAAACGACTCAACAGTTTACAAAGTGTCTTCACTACAATGAACATGACAGATAAACATATAATGACACAATTTTGCAGCATCTTGGCAAAAATGCCATTGACTATCAATATATTAATTGTAAACTAAGAATAAAATGAATTAAAATAAAATGGTAGGAAAATATGTCGCTATATATAACGACATTTCAAGAAAAATACTGTTATTTCCCTTATCTAGATGACCTATAATGACATTTACTGTAAATGCTATTGTATAGTTGTTATATGCTATAATGGCATTTTTAAAAGAAACAACAACACTTTTTGCCTTCACTGTTATGTTTTTTTTGAGGTAAAAATTCCATAATATCTTATGTTAGACTCATTCTACCCATGATACTTGCAATATTTGAACATTTCAACCTGAAAATTCATAAAACATGGCAGCATATCATTTATAAAATTTTACAAAAATCAAAAGATAACTTGCAGCATAAAATTGAAGTCTAAGTACTCTTAACACCTTCTAATTATTAGCACACGTCCTTGTAAACATTGCAATAAGTTCCTCTTACCAAAACAATTGCCTTGATGCTGGTCTGATCAAGCTCCACCTCCAAATCTTCATCATCTATAGAATCCAACATGATATCAACAAAATGATTCTGCTTCTTTCCCTCCTCTCTCAGCTTTACATGCTCTTCAATAATCTTATCCAGAAATTTGTCAATTTGTCTCTTCACTGCCCTTGTTCTTCTCCTCACTCCTTGCAGATCAAACAGCTTTAAAAGAGGCAAAAAATCATTCAAATTGAATGATCCAAGAAGTCTCATCACCTCATGAATGTGCTCACTAAACTTAGCCCCATCCATGGTCTCCTCCATGCACTTTCTCCCCATCACAGTTCTACACACCATGTCAGCTACGAGCAACCTCACCTAATATTGATCAGAAAATTAAAAAGATAGAGATTGACAGGTCAAACAATTTCATTTTGGTTTGATTTGGTTGAGTATTCGAAAGAATTTAATGATTTGCAGTATGAGAATGGTCCTACTTTGATTATAATGTTCTCAGAAACTATAATGAGCTATTAGAGTTTTGCTCAAAATTTCACTCACCTTAGATGTGACATCAACCACAGCTTGAGCCTCAGCTGTCTCCTTCAAGGACTGGATGAAGATTGTTATCTCCTGTTTTCTGATGAACTCATACGTGTCGAGTGTTGCCGGGTTCAAGAGATGGCTGGCGCAGAGCTTGCGACCCATGCGCCAGTAGGGACCGTATTCGGAGAAGGCAACATCTTTGAAACCGTAGGACAGCAACTCGGCAGCTTCTGCACGGGGTCTGTTTGCGAAGACGATGTCATGGGATTTGAGGACTTGTTCGGCGAGGGGAGGGGAGGAGATGAAAACGGTAGGGACGGAGCCAAGGCTGAGGTGCATGATCGGGCCGTAGGTGTTGGAGAGCTTGGCTACGTCACGGTGAGGGAGAGGGCTGAGCAAGTGGAGGCTGCCGATGACGGGGAGAGGCAAGGGCCAGGGGGGAGGCGGTGGGAAGTCCGGTTGGACTTCCGCCGATAGAGGAAGATGAAGGATAAGGTAAGAGGGAGGAGTACATTGAGGAGGAGTAAGAGGTTGAAGAAGGATGGCATGGCCATGACAGACTTGGGAGCGTTCGGCATTTTGATGTAAACTTAGAACAACAATCTTGTCGGGTGAAACATAAGGAATCATTTAAAGAGATACCCCTGTGTGGATGAGAATGGACGGATCCATCACCACCTTCCTTGGACGACGTCTACAATAGACGCGTCTAATGGGGACCATTGGATGTGTCTGGACACATCTAATGGGGACCATTGGACGTGCACGTCTATTCTCATCCCTACTTGTATCATTTCTGAAGGTTCGAAGTCAAATTATTCTCACTCAAATACAACTTTACAATATCTGAATAATATCTGAATGCAAGGTTTACTCCGTTAATATTGATCTACATTTTTTAAAAAACTAAAAATAAAAAATCATGTATTTTAAATAATTTTTGTCCATCTATCAGATAGGCATAAAATAAACGGTCAAAAATAACATCTTGCTAGCTCTACGTGTTTAGACATACAAATTCTCAATCTGATCATTCATCATGATCTAAGCACAACACTCACTCACACACCAATTTTTTTTTAATTTTAAATATTCTACACCGTTAAACTAATCAACTCACTATTTTCGTCATCCATTTTTCGCCTACTTGGTGGATGAGCAAAAAAATATTCAAAAAATGATAGAGAATCTTACATTCGAATGTCATAAGATTATATCTCAGTAGGAAATATTCGACCTCAAATCTTTTCAGAATGACTCAAGTGAAGTATCTCCATCATTTAAATATCTAAACTCAGAGCTGCTTACTTGCACGGAAGAGTCTGAAATCTGAATATGAGTCATTGGAGACACTTCGAGAGTTTTCTGAGTAAACAACCGCCGCTTCCATTTGAAGAGCCGTTATTAAATTGTCATGTAGAGATCAATCACTAAATTGATAACAACCTTGATTAGACATTTAGACTCAAGGTAATGTAAATCTAATGTCTGATAGGAAACAAACTTTACCAGAGAATTAAGGTGAATAGTTCTGAAGTGCAAGTAAAATAATCAGAATAAATTATATAGTCGATAACGTAATTTATATAAGTCAACTCATGCATATAGAGACAGCAAGGCATATACAATCTGAATTTTAACACATTTTCAGGCAAGACATGTGGCTCCTTTTTTTCCTCTCTTAATTAATTAAGTCACTATTAAGCGGTCAAATATTGAGATCACTCACCAACTAACACAGCTTTTCTTAAAGAGACTACGAGTAAATAAAAAATGATATAAATTTAGTGTGTGTCAGGCATTTGGATACAGCTGCTTTTTGTTTTATTTTATTGTAATTTTGAGTAAATGGATACAACAAACAAGACATTGTATATTATTAGTGAGCAGGTCAAATGTTTGATTACTTTTTCTTGTACGCATCTCTCTTCAGATTTCATGCATTGTTTTATTTTTCCTTTTCTTTTTTTTTAATGAATCTGGTGGATAAACTCCCCCTGGCATCTAAAACAGTGATATGCTTTTGGACTTGTGATCATCTCCAAACTTCAAGAAAGTAATTTACTGAATGTTCAATTCACATTCATCTTAATTTTTCTTTTTCGATAATTTGCATGCATACATCTCGCGCACGCAGTGCTTCGAAATGGAGACCAATATGCAGCGAAGCTCTTAAAGGCTCATGCTCTAGCCACAATGTCAACCGCAGGAGGACCTTTGTATTTCAACTTGAACCATAATAACTCCGAAAAATAGATGAAAGATTGTTGCTTGGTTAGAAGTGGGAGCAATAAAGTGGGAGACACTCTTTTTTCTTTTTTCTTTTTCTCCTTTACATAATCATTTTCTCACTCTCAGAAGCTTCAGTTAATTTTGTGGTCATGTAAATCTCATTAGTGATAAGTTGTAACTCAAAATAGTTAATTTTGTGCTCATGTAAATCTCACTTATAGTCTAATTACAGTCTAATTTTATTTTTCATAATTCAAATGTATTTAAATATTCATTTGCAGTCAACTTTATGGTCAACTTTTCTACTTTTACTTCCACATTACCATTCAAATACCGAAAAAGACATTACACTTTTTTAATTACACTTCTCAACTACCATTCAAGTACCGGAAAAAAAAACAAATTTTTATTTTTCAAAAGAAAAAAAATCCTCCTTTTCACATCTTCACTTCCAGCCACTTCCGAGCATCCAAACAGCCCAGTCAATCTGTGTATATTCATCGCATTCAAGGGCGTTACAGGGCCAAGCTAGGTCATCCTCAGCCTGGCCCCCCTACCAACATGGGCCTTCTCCGAATGAGAGTCGCATGGAAGGTCAGCAAATCTTTCAATTTATTTATTTAGGAGCTGACGAAGTGATATAATCTCCTTTAATTTTGGCTGATATTTTTTAATACCACTTAAAATTTTATAGTTTTCTCAGGAATCCCCCTCAACTTTGATAATCCCAAATCACAGTGTTTAACTATCTTTTGAAATTCCCAATTAATCACTGTCATTAAACAACCATATAAGGGATAGTCATATGGGTTGCATTAAAAAAAGGGAACATTCATTTGTGATTTTTTATATTCAGAAGGGATTTATTGAGAATTTTAAAGATAATTTTTGATAGTTATTTGAGATTTTCAATATTGAGGGGGTTTTTTAAAAAAATATGAAAGTTTAAAGGGATATTAAGAAAATTAGCTTTTAATTTAAGAAGCCTAGGAACAATCAAGCTATATGATCATACTTATTTAGCTTTTTTCAATCATCTGTGGAAAGGAAACCCATATAAATTACTTGAGATTTATTAATCTAGTTTGATGCATCTCTCTCTCTCTATTTCTTTTATATATTTATTAAAGACTCACGCTAGACATGCCAAATAAAATGTACAAATTCAATTTAAACATCTCTCGCATCTTTATTTGTATCTGTAATCACCTAGAGGGGGTGAATAGGTGACTAGTTAATCTAATGATGAATTAATGCAGAATTAAACAATTTATGCAAACTAAAATTATTAAGTTAAACACACAAGGTATAATATAAGAGTGTAGTCGAATTCCCGGTGAAGGGCTCTAGACTATCTCCTCAAGATTCCTCTAGATAAGAGTTGAGGTGCCGCAATGCTCTCTTGGTTGAATACAAGTGCGAGCAAACAATCCCAAGCATATATCAATTAAGCACAAATATATCAAGCAAGTAATGAATATAAACAATAAGAACATGAAAGATATAAACGCAAGTGAGAGATAGAGAGAGCAACCGCAAACACGGGAGATTTGTTTCGAGGTTCGAGCACCTTTGCTCTACATCCCCGCCTTCAACACTATGAAGGATTTCTACTAGAATCGATCCCACCGGATCACACGGTGCCGCAACACCTACAAGGAGTTCACACTAGAACTCTTGGACTCACTAGTCCCCTCACTTGTTCCCGCAAGAACAACACACGCAAGCACACTAGCTTGTGAGGCCGCACCTCTACACTGAGCTCCCACAAGAACTCGAAACAATACGAACCCACAAGTTCGCCTCCTCAAATACAAAGTAGAACACTTTGGTGATCTCAACACTTTGATCACCTAAAACACTCTCACAATAAAGATCCTTATAGGATTAATATAGCAATGGATAGCTCAAGTGTGTATGAGAAAACTAGGATTGATTTGGTGGTGAAAAACTCAAGAAATCTCTTTTTCAAAACATTCTTGATAAACTCTCCTTTTGATATAGAAATATTGGCTCTTAAACAAGTGGAGAAAACCTCTGAAATAGATAAGAAAAACTAGCTTGAAAACTCTCCAAAAATCTTATGGAAAACAGTTCAAGGGAGCCCTAATTTATAGGCTCCCAAAATATGGTCGTTGGTGGCCAACTCAGCAGGAATTCCTGCTATCGGTCGACCGCCCGGTCGACTGCCAACGGTCGGATTTCTGACCATTAGGAAAGCGGTCGACCGAGGCCTAGATACAGAGAGTAGAAGCTCTCTGTCATCGACCGCCCGGTCGACCGGGGCCAGATCCAGAGAGCAGAGCTCTCTGGCGGTCGACCGGCTCGGTCGACCGGCCCTCCAACCAAACAGGCCGTGCACGTCTGTGCACATCGTTGACCGGACCGGTCGACCGACTTCTGTCTCGGTCGACTGTCCGGTCGACAGGCGAAGGCCTGGCCCAACATTTTTCAGGAATTAAAACTTGATCTTTTTACCTTCAATAAAATCCCATAAATTCTCATAAATTTCACAAAAATAAGCTCATTAATATACTTTGATATACAAACATGTTTAATTAAAAATCAAAACATATTACAAACATTTTGAACTATTTTCGGGATATAAAAATTTTGGCTTAAACAAAAATCTGTATTTTTCAAAAACAATCTCCAATTTAAAAAATGATTTTTTCAAAACTTCTTCAAATACAAAAATAAGATATTTTAAATACTTTTGAAGCTTAGTATGTACGGATATGCTCCACTATGCATATATGATGAAATATCTATGTTTTTGACAATAAGCTCTAAAATAAGTTTTGATAAAACAAATGTATATTTTGAAGCTCAAAAATCAAAATGGTATTTTCTAAAACACATATAAATTTTTTGTGTGTGTGTAAATGAACTTGAGCATGCCACCAACTATTCTAAAATCTTGACACTTACAAAATATGACATAAGTCTTCTCTTGAAAATCTTTTTCTTGATCAAATATCTGAGACTAATTAAACACAAGATCATTAGTACTATAACTATATAAGTTAATCATCATCAAAACTAGAGCGATGGGCCTTTGGGCCAAAAGTATCGACCATTTTAAATAAAGAATAATTTACTCTGATCTTATCTCAAAAAACAACCTCAAACAAAAATCATAAAAAGTGTGACATCAACTACATGCAATGAAGAGGAGTGACAAGCGTGTGAAGATAGTTGAGCTTGCATGAGAAGACTGAAGGACTTAGGGAACCATCCCAAAAGACTATCTTGAAAAGCACACCTAGAGGGGGTGAATAGGTGTACTTGCTAATCTAGAAACTAAATGCGCTAAATGCGGAAGCTAATGCAAATTTTGCAACACACTTAATACAACACACAAGTGTAGCCGAATTCCCCGTGAAGGGCTCTGGACTAACTCCTCTTGATTCCCCTTGAATGGGTTGAGGTGCTATGTGAAACTCTTGTGGTTAAGTATAAGTGAGGCACACACACAATCAAGCCAAGCATATAAGGATGAGCAATATGAAAGATGCAAGGCAATACACAAGCAAATATGATATGTATGATATGAATGAAAATGATGCTTTGCACAAATAAATAAGAGAGAGAGAGAGAGTTGAGAGACAATGGATCAAACGCAAAGGCAAAGATATGTTTCGAGGTTCGAGCACCTAGCTCTACATCCCCGCCTACACCACCGTGTAGGATTTCCAATCCACTATCTCCCACCGAGGGAACCTCTGCCGAAGAGGATTTGTTATAACAAAGGGAGTACCGAACTCCTCTCTCAAACACCGCCTCACAACCGAGGGTAGGCCCGTAGCCAATACAACAACCAACACCTCTAACGAAGAGGGTTTACAAACCAAACTCCACCTCTCACTAGAGGGAGCAAACCAACCAACTCAACCTCTACCAAAGAGGGAGCAAACCAATCACCCGATCAACCTCCACCAAAGAGGGATATAACAAATACAAGGGTGTACAACTTGGAGGCTCAATCAACCTCAAACAATCTCTTTTTCTTCTCTCTTTTCCACAAAAACAAGATCCTAATAGAATAGGATAGAAGATAAGCTCAAGTGTGGAAAACTAGGTATTTGGAAAACAAAAACTCAAAGAAATAATCTTGGAAAAACTCTTAAAGATAATGGAAATGAAGAACAAACACAAATCTCCCAGAATACTCTTTTCTTTGATTTTTCCAAAAACCTAAAACAAATAAGATTGGAAGTTTAAAGCCCAAAAATACTTTTGAAAACTTGTTTAAAACACTTGTATATCAGAGAAATTTTGGCTCTTAAAATCTTAGATAAAACCATGAAGAGATGGGTATTTATAGCCCCATCAGAAAACTAGCCGTTAGGCTGACCTGGCAGCCTGACAGGCTACTGGTCGGCCGGCCCGGCCGACCGCCAACGGTCAGAAATATGACCGTTGGGCAAACCCGGTCGACCGCCCGGTCGACCCAAATAAACAGAGAGTAGAGCTCTCTGGTCCGGTCGGCCAGCCGGCCGACCGTCCCTGTGTCTGCCAAACGTGCACAGGCTTGTGCACGTCAGTCGACCGCAAGGGTCGACCGGCCTTAGGTGTGGTCGACCCGTACGGTCGGCCGACCTGGCCTGTCAGCCACAAAACTGGGACAGAAACACATGTTAAAAATATTTTAGAAAATCTTTTTAAGTCTTGTAAAAGTACCCAAAAATAGTTTTATCATTTTGCATTGATATATAAACATGTGATAAAAAGTTTGGCTCAAATATCAATCAATATGAACTATTTTTGTGTCTTATCATTTTTACCAAAAACCAAAACTTGTATTTTTATCAAACTTGATTTTTCAATACATGAATAAGATAGTCAAAATAAGTTTGTATAGGAAGTGTAAGCATGTATGTATAACTAGAATACATCTACTATACATATAAACCATGTAAACTTATTTTGATCAATCTATTCATGAAAACACATATCGGTTAAACTAAAAACCGAAAAACCAATATCCAAACATAAAACTTGTGTGTGTTGTGCACTTGAGCATATCAACTATTCTAATCTTTACAATTTGGATCTAAATACAAAACTAAACTAGGTACCGAAGTCTTCTTGTAGAGCGCAATCTCCAAGCCGACTCGATCCAAAACTCTTTGATCCACCGAGCAAGTGCTATATATGATCTTTGACGCTCGGGCTCTTGAATTAACATGTGAAAGCTTCCAAATCATCTTGTTTGAAGCTAATCACCTACTAATAACTTGATTAATGATCTGAAACTAAAATCACAAGATTATTAGTAAACATAACTACATGAGTTAATCATCATCAAAACTAGGGTGGAAGGCCTTTGGGCCAACAATCTCCCCCTTTTTGATGATGATAAAACTCATGGAGTTATATATGCATGGATTAAAGTTAAGCTTCAAAGAAGCTCCCCCTTAACTCATGCATAAACAAATAAACAATAAATAATATATAATGAAGGTTCTTAAACATGAATGCATAGAAATGCATAAACAACAAAAGGTTCTAGATACCAATGAAATGTTCAAAAACAAAACATGCTCTAGATACCAATTAAAATTAAACTAAATTAAACTTAATAATTAAACTTAATATATGCAAAACATAAGCATGCATATATAAATCTTATAAACTCAAAATCTTTCTCCCCCTTTTTGTCAATCATCAATAAAGGGGTAAAAAATCAAAAGCAAAACAAAATCTTCTCCTCTTTTTAATATAAAGAAACAACCTTCGATGAGGGGTAAAAACAAAAACCAAATCAACAAATCTTTCTCCCCCTTTTTTGTTCGAAACAAAAAATCAATAAAAGGTTGAAAACAAGAAAAACAATATTCTCCCCTTTTTGTCTAAAACAAAAACAAAGTCAATTAGGGGTGACAATCAATTAAGGTACCAATTGAAAATATGTCAAAGAATAGCATCTTGATACCAATTGAAAGGAAACCAAACAAAAAAAATATTGATACCAATTTTAAGCAAAACACATGAAAATCTTGATACCAATTGAAATTAAACATAATAAATTTTGAATGTCTAAACAAAAATTTTGATACCAATTGTAAATAATTTTCATTTTGAACATATGATACCAAATTTGAATTTTCAATCATATGGGAGTACAAATACCAATTGAAAGACAAAATTAAATTTTCTCCCCTTTATGAAATACCAACTAAAACAATGCGTAGGCTTGATACCAATTTAAAAATAATCAATTAAAACAAAATTGAAGCTCAAGCTTAGCATAAACACAAACATATATATGTATGAAAAATAGATACCAATTGAAATTGATATTCTTTGAAATGAAGCATTCATACATACAAACATATATGAGTATACAAGAAATGTCAAGATTGATACCAATTGAAAGAATTCAATGATACCAATTGAAATAACAATAAGATCAAGTGTATATCTCATATTACTACCACCCAATCATGGTTCAAGTTTTAAATGATTTTCATTTTAAAGCATACATGAACATGATCTCCCATCCAACCTCCCATAAAAGGTAGGGGTTTTCAAAAATAGATTTGAAAATAAGCTTTATTTAAAAAATTCTACCAAAATGAAGAATACCGTAACTAGTTAAATAGAAAATCTTTTAAACTAGTACGAAATTCTTCAAGCAAGGAATAAACTAAAAATAATTTTCATAAAACACATGTAAATCACATAGCACTTAAAAACACTCAATATTCAATAAAGTCCATACATGCTCATGAAAACATACTCATGAGAAATATTTTAAAAATGGTGAGTGTACAAGTAATGTGTGACATGGTATTATGAAATATCCAATTAAGCTCAAAATTCCTTGAAACAAGAAAACATGAAAATCATCAAAACTATTTAATCTTCTAGTTATATGTATGTCCTATACAAGTTAAAGTATACATACATATCCAAACACAACGAGTCCACAAAGATATATGCATGAAGGCACGTGGCTCAAAGGATGTATATGTATAAACAATAATTTAGATAAAATAGACATATACATGAAGTTAAACATAAACACATGGAAACATGAAAAACTAAATTTTCATTAAAACAAGTTTCATTTCAAGGCATATGTATGATTTGTCAACACAAAAAGTATACATACATATCCCTAAACACAATTGAGTCCATATGTATAGATTTGCATGAAAGGCAAATGACTCAAGGGGTATACATGTATATCTTAAAGTTTGGCAAAATAGACATATACATGAAATAAGAACACATGATTATAAAACAAAACCAAAATGGGAATACAAGTTTAAAATGTATGAATCATCAAAACTAGACTATACTAGCACATCTAATGGGTTCAAATAAGCATTCAAGTTCAAACATATATAGATTTATTTGTGACCCACTATATGTACAAGTATAAATCCTAATCTTAATGAAAACTAACATTTAAACATGTAATCAACACATGAAGCATAAAAACACGATAAAAATCAACATGATAAACATAAACATGATTATTATGAATATCCACATGTTATTAGATTTATGATTTACATGATAGCTAATCAAATATAAGAACACAAAATAATAATTCATATTAAACATGGGTGTCTCAAATACTATACATGTATGTCAAGAATCTAATTAACATGGCATTTTCATACTAATCACTAAACAATGAAAACATGCTAAAAACAATGAATATGAAAAGCATGTAAACAATAAATAGGAATTAGGGATTGTTACTAAAACCTAGAAGGCAACTTTTCTTGTCTCCAAAACATGGTGGTCATCTCCACCAAAACTTCCCTTGAAAGTGATGCATCCAATTGATTTCCTTTAAGTACGGAACGCATCCACTCTAAGGTACGGCAACTCTCACGTCATGTGAGAGCCCACACCTACATCAAAAACTCTAGGGGTGGTCTTTGGTACCCATATCTTATTGGGTCGATGGGGGTTAGTACTTTCTCTAACCAAACAAATTTATTTGCTAAATTTGAAACATGTATACGATCATAGCAAAATTTAGCAAGGTGGCCCTTACGTCCACAATGTGTACAAGTGTACACATGAGCATACATTGTGTGATGGTGTCTGTGAGGAGCATGTGTATGCCGTGATGGGTGTGCATGCATAGGTGAAACTTATTTCTTTCGAAACAAAGATTCCAATCGTGTATGTCCCACAACACATTGGCTCAAAGTGGAGCTCAAACAATCTACACTCTTCTTAAGCAAATAACTATCATTATTAATTCTAGAAGAAGAGGTACATGCAATAGGTAGACTAGATGAGGAAGCTACACTAGCATGGCAAACATGAGTATCTATCTTATTTTGCAAAACATCATTTTTCTTTAAACAAACATTTAAATCATTTGAAATAGAAATAATTTTGTTTTTCAAAGCAATATTCTCTTTTAAAACAAATCAATTTTTGAAGACAAAACATCATTACAAGAGTTTCACAATCATTTTTAGATTTTAAAACTTTATTTTCTTTTAGTGCAAGATCAAGTTGAGACCTTAATGAATCCCTCTCATTAGCAATCTCCTCTTTCTCTTGCAAAATAATATCAAGTCTAGTAATCAAATTTTTATTTTCATTGTCAATACCTAGACTTTTCTTTTTCAAAATCTTATATTTTTCAATCAATTTTTCACAAACAATAGAAAGTTCTTCATTCAAGGCATGGGCATCATAATCATTTGAAGAACTAGCACAATCATCACTATCTAAGTGGGGTTCCGAAAGTACCTCAAGGGAGTCATTCCCTTGGACCATCAAGCATTGTGAGTCGGACTCTCCACTAGATCCCTCTTCTTGTTGGATAGGCGTTTGAAGCTTGGAGGTGGTGGTTGTTGTCAACTTGTTCCACACTGCAAAAGCGGAATTAAGGTTAGAAACATGCATAAGATATTCTTTTGAAAGCGTGCTTCTAATGGCCTCTAGGGCTTGTGCATTGGCCCCTATATGATTGCTATTACCAAGATAGCATTTCTTGGTAGCGGCAAGATATACATGCAAGCCTAGGGTTTGTAAATAGATGGACATCTTAGTCTTCCAAACAAGAATGTTGGAAGGGTCAAAACTAGGTGGGGTCATGAAGTCCATGGTAAACTATATGAGTGTGCAAACAAGCAAATGCAAACAATAGATTAGCAAACAAATGGATCTCACTCCTAGGATGTTAAGCCTAAGTATCAGGAGCGTTGGCTCTGATACCAATTGAAAAGCACACCTAGGGGGGGTGAATAGGTGTACTTGCTAATCTAGAAACTAAATGCGCTAAATGCGAAAGCTAATGCAAATTTTGCAACACACTTAATACAACACACAAGTGTAGCCGAATTCCCCGTGAAGGGCTCTGGACTAACTCCTCTTGATTCCCCTTGAATGGGTTGAGGTGCTATGTGAAGCTCTTGTGGTTAAGTATAAGTGAGGCACACACATAATCAAGCCAAGCATATAAAGATGAGCAATATGAAAGATGCAAGGCAATACACAAGCAAATATGATATGTATGATATGAATGAAAATGATGCTTTGCACAAATAAATGAGAGAGAGAGAGAGAGAGTTGAGAGACAATGGATCAAACGCAAAGGCAACGATATGTTTCGACGTTCGAGCACCTAGCTCTACATCCCCGCCTACACCACCGTGTAGGATTTTCAATCCACTATCTCCCACCGAGGGAACCTCTACCGAAGAGGATTTGTTACAACAAAGGGAGTACCGAACTCCTCTCTCAAACACCGCCTCACAACCGAGGGATAGGCCCGTAGCCAATACAACAACCAACACCTCTACCGAAGAGGGTTTACAAACCAAACTCCACCTCTCACTAGAGGGAGCAAACCAACCAACTCAACCTCTACCAAAGAGGGAGCAAACCAATCACTCGATCAACCTCCACCAAAGAGGGATACAACAAATACAAGGGTGTACAACTTGGAGGCTCAATCAACCTCAAACAATCTCTTTTTCTTCTCTCTTTTTCACAAAAATAAGATCCTAATAGAATAGGATAGAAGATAAGCTCAAGTATGAAAAACTAGGTATTTGGAAAACAAAAACTTAAAGAAATAATCTTGGGAAAACTCTTGAAGATAATGGAAATGAAGAACAGACACAAATCTCCCAAAATACTCTTTTCTTTGATTTTTCCAAAAACCTAAAACAAATAAGATTGGAAGTTTAAAGCCCAAAAACACTTTTGAAAACTTGTTTAAAACACTTGTATATTAGAGAAATTTTGGCTCTTAAAATCTTAGATAAAACCATGAAGAGATGGGGTATTTATAGCCCCATCAGAAAACTAGCCGTTAGACTGACCTGGCAGCCTGACAGGCTACCGGTCGGCCGGCCCGACCGACCGCCAACGGTCAGAAATATGACCGTTGGGCAAACCCGGTCGACCACCCGATCGACCCAAATAAACAGAGAGCAGAGCTCTCTGGTCTGGTCGGCCGGTCGGCCGACCGTACCTGTGTCTGCCAAACATGCACAGGCTTGTGCACGTCGGTCGACCGCAAGGGTCGACCGACCTTAGGTGCGGTCGACCCGTGCGGTCGGCCGACCTGGCCTGTCAGCCACAAAACTGGGACAGAAACACATGTTAAAAATATTTTAGAAAATCTTTTTAAGTCTTGTAAAAGTACCCAAAAATAGTTTTATCATTTTGCATTGATATATAAACATGTGATAAAAAGTTTGGCTCAAATATCAATCAATATGAACTATTTTTGTGTCTTATCATTTTTACAAAAACCAAAACTTGTATTTTTATCAAACTTGATTTTACAATACATGAATAAGATAGTCAAAATAAGTTTTTATAGGAAGTGTAAGCATGTATGTATAACTAGAATACATCTACTATACATATAAACCATGTAAACTTGTTTTGATCAATTTATTCATGAAAACACATATCGGTTAAACTAAAACCGAAAAAACCAATATCCAAACATAAAACTTGTGTGTGTTGTGCACTTGAGCATATCAACTATTCTAATCTTTACAATTTGGATCTAAACACAAAACTAAACTAGGTACCGAAGTCTTCTTGTAGAGCGCAATATCCAAGCAGACTCGATCCAAAACTCTTTGATCCACCGAGCAAGTGCTATATATGATCTTTGACGCTCGGGCTCTTGAATCAACATGTGAAAGCTTTCAAATCATCTTGTTTGAAGCTAATCACCTACTAATAACTTGATTAATGATCTGAAACTAAAATCACAAGATTATTAGTAAACATAACTACATGAGTTAATCATCATCAAAACTAGGGTGGAAGGCCTTTGGGCCTCATATCTTTCTAAGTAGATTTGCCCAAATCCTTATATACTTAAGATTGTCCCCATGTGTAGCTGATGTGGGACTATTTGTTCGACCTAAATCCCAACAATCCCTCTTGAATAAAGAGTCTCCCTGCAAGCTCAACTATCTTCACACCAAAAAATCAAATGCTTCATCGAGATCACAAATCTTCACTGCGTGAAGAGAAGACCGCCTTATGTGAAGCACCAATTGCAGCGTCATGCGCACCACTGCCAAATTCTCGAGAGCCCAACTACTTTACAAGCGCCCATAGCGTTATTTTTGCGCCTTTGGAGTGATCAAGCCACATTGCGCCTTTGCACCATTGGGGGAATCGACATCGTCAAACATTACCTATACACACGACTAAGTTCAGGGCATGGCTATGATAAAACTTGAAGGACTTGACGCACCATCCCAAAAGACTAGCTTTTTAGGTAGAATTGCCCAAATCCGTATATACCCAAGACCATCCCCATGTCCAGCTGATGTAGGACTATTTGTTTGACCCAAATCCCAACAATTGTGGGGAGAGAGGGTAAAAAATATCTTGAAAGAGTTTTTTAAACTCTGTTGAAGGTTGGTCAAAGTTTGATGCAATTAATGGTGTCTAATACGAGAATGTGTCAACTTTATCAAAGTTGGATTGCACAGGAAGAACCCAGCCTAGTCGACTAAAGCAGTGGCCTAGTCGACTAATGATATAAACATAAAGTTGAAAAATCTGTTTCACTACAGACTAGTCGACTAGGCCAAATTTCTAGTTGACTAATAGGGATTATTAGTCGATTAGGGTATTGGCCTAGTTGACTAACGCAGCTGCAGCGGCCCTATTTCCAAATCTGATTCAGAATTCGTTTCTGATCCGAATTAGGTGTTTTGGTTTTCTTTTCTTCGTGGCTTCTTTGGCTATATAAAGAGGTGTATTGTTCTCAATATTGTAACCTTAAAACCTATAATTGATTGATTCAATCAGAACACTCTCCCCTTGCCCTGAGGACGTAGGCAAATTGTCGAACCTCGTTAAATCTTGTGTTCTCTTTTTCTTTTCTTTATTTAACTGTTCATGCCATTGTGACTGTTCTCTGGTTCCTCATCTTCTCTGTTGTGTGGATTTCAAACAAGCGGTATCAGAGCTTTTCGGGTTCGACGGGAAGATTTTCATTCAGGTGGAGCAAATCAACCTGGTGACTGTTTACAGTTTCGTTCGAAGGTAAAGATCTGATCTTTCCTATTTGAATTTATTTTCACTAATTATTTTCCGCATTGTATTGAGGAATCTATTGAGAAGATAACCGGAGAAAGTCAATCCACGATGAAATCCTTGAACCCACATCCGATGAAGATCGATGTGGTAAAGTTTGAGGGCACGAACAATTTTAGGATGTGGAGGTGTGTGGTGATGGATGCATTGACTACATTAAACCTTGAAGACACTCTACGGTTGAAAGAAAAGCCAAAAAAGACTTCTGAAAGAGGATTAGGACAAGATGAATAGGATGAGGTGTGATCTTATAAGGTCTTGTTTAACACAAGACATCAAATATCATGTGCTATATGAGATGTCTGTAATGAAGATGTGAGACATTTTAAAGAAATATCTGACGAAGAGTATCGAGTTGCACTGCTTCTAAAGAGGAGGCGACAAAAGCCTCCAGTTGAAGAAGTGACTCTCTATTGCTGAACACATGAACGACTACACAAAGTCTCTTACAAATTTTGTTAATGTGTATGTGGATATCGTAGAAAAGTATAAGGCATTAATTCTTTTGGATTCTCTTCCTGATGAAGAGTATGAGACCTTCATCCTTACCTTGATTAATGGTAGACAATCACTTAACTATAATGATGTGTCAGTTTCCCTTGTAAATTATGAAGTGAGGAGGAAGGACAAGCAGTCTTCTTCCAATGGTATATCAACAGAGGCGCTGATGGTAAGAGGCAGAGGTTCCAATCGGAAGGGAAAAGGCGAGCGTGAGAGATCTAAGTTCAGACTGGGTTTTAGAGATCTTAAGAAGAACCAGTGTCCTTCTGCAAAGAGATAGGGCACTGGAAAATTGATTATTCAAGGATAAGAATAAGGGTAAGGAGTCGAAGACCGAGGCAAATATCACAGGGTGATCAATACACAAGTTGGTAATTCACAGGCAGGTGGATCAGACTCAGACTCATCGATATTCTCATTCTCCGTTACTACTCCTATTATTGGTTACTCAGGTGATTCTGAGTGGATATTAGATACAGGAGTTACCTATCATGTGTACTCGAATAGGGATTTATTTTCTAGCTTTGAGAAGCTAGATGGATGTTTCTCTATCATGAGTGATGATCATCCGTGTAAAGTGGAAGGGATAAGTACAGTTCGTGTTAAGATGTTTGATAGGATGGTACGTGAACTGAAGAAAGTGAGGTATGTATCTCTAGTGAAAATAAATCTTATCTCTGTTGGTACCTTGGAAGCATTGGGTCATGGAGTATCTGTTAGAGATGGTGTTCTAAAGATGACTAGAGGCTCAATGGTGGTATTGAAGGGCGTCTGACGCAATAACCTATACTACTTAATGGGTAGTACGGTTACAGGGTGAGTCGCGAATTCTATTTCTTCATGTGATGTTTACACACAGGTTTGGCATATGAAGCTCGGACATATAGGAGAAAAGTCTTTGCAAGCTCTAACAAAGAAGGGATCATTGGAAGGTGCATCTATCTGCAATATGAAATTGGGTGGACACGACGTTCTGGACAAGAAGACGAACGTGAAATTCAACACCTCTACTCACCGCTCGAAAGGTCTTCTTGATTGTGTTCACGTTAGTATTTGGGGGCCTGCCAAGACTGCATTACTTGGAGGTTATCGGTACTTTGTCTCTTTTATTGATAATTTATCTAGACATTATTGGATATGTCTCATGAGATAAAGATTTGAAGCCCTAGGTATGCTGGTGAAATAAAAGGATATGATAGAGAAACAGACTGGTAGGAAGATTAAGAAGCTCCAAATTGATAATATTGAACAAAATAAGAACCAATTCCTATAATTTGGTCAGAACATTGGTATTGGTGCTCACTTCAAAAATGGAATACATGGGTTGGCTAAGAAAATCTACCGCTCCTTGCTGGAGAAGGCTCGGTATGTGTTGTCTAATGCACGATTAGACAAATCATTTTGGGCTGAGGTGATTGTATATGCTAGCCATCTCATAAATAGACTGTCATCGACTGCGATAGGAGGCAAAACTTCATTGGATATGGTCAGGTGAAGCTGTTCAGGATTATGATTTGCGATTAATTTTCATCGAGTTTCGATTAGTCCAAAAAAGAAACAAAAATAAATTTACTTATTTTTTGGGTTCTTTTCCAACTCGTGCTTAATTATTTTTAGTAAAATAAGTATAATCAAATATTCATTTAAGCAACATCTCCTTAACCTATTATAAACTTAAGCTATCAGACTTATTTGATTATAAACTTAAGCGACCTCTCTCGTCTGCTATAATAAACTTAAGCAACCTCTCTCTTAAGCTATATCAATGAACTTCTTTGATTATAAAATACTACCACGAACTTCTCGAAACTAAAACAAAAAAATACTATAAATTTTGCATATACTTAATCTTTTTCGTTTATGTAAGCTATATATTTAAGTTATGCTTCTATATTTTTCATAATATCCTCTTAATTACCAATTTCATACAATTAACTCAAAAGAAAAAAAATACTCACCGAGAATCATCTCATATAATTAAAAAAAAACTTCATATGATATGATGTAGGGTACTGATTGTGTGAATTTTAAAATGAATTATTTTTCGCTTAACATTTTTGTTTGAGTAAAATTAGTATGGCAATCTGCGTAACAAACACAAACTATCGAAGATGATAACAAGTTTACTAGTAGAGAAAGGCTCTTGATTCATCTTTGTGGTGGGGACTTTCCATTACAGACAGTTGGACTCTCCTGATTGATCCTGCCAAGAGCAAAAAAAGGGAAAAAAAACACATATCAGGTCAGGAACACTGGTGTGGTGCTAATCGGTCACTGATATTGCATATTCATTGTCACATTCTCATATTTTATCTTAATAAACTGTACTATTTATTCATATTTATCGTTTAAATGTGTGCATGCCTTTACTAAAAGAAATGGAAAAAAATGAGCCCAAAAGCCCATTTAAATTCTGATTTAAATGAGTTTAAATTAAAATCAAGGATTAGGACAAATATTCAGGAGATTGGCTAAAGATCAGAGCAAATCAGAAGATCATACCAAATGAAAACTGGTTAAAATTTGAATTTCTATAAATTCATTCAGTTAGCTAAAGATCCACGAAGGTATCATCAAACCCAAAAATCAAACTGAAAAACC
This sequence comes from Agave tequilana, assembly GCA_038442645.1. Lineage (NCBI taxonomy): Eukaryota > Viridiplantae > Streptophyta > Magnoliopsida > Asparagales > Asparagaceae > Agave > Agave tequilana. Next base: position 78,474 of record JAVJIF010032772.1, read on the forward strand.
CTTTGGATAAAAGGAGCCAACAGGATATCAGGAAGCAGCATTCCCTAGATATGGCCACGTGGCCACATCCACGCCACAAAAACGCGGCTGTAGCCGCATTTCTATGGCTCAGTTATGGAATTAGGGGGAGCGTTTGCTCCCCCTATCTTCTCACACTCTCCCATCTTCCATTTCACATATAAAAGTTGGGATTTCTGAAGGCTAGAGGAAACGACTGAGCAGAGATAGGTTTTATTTTAGTTTAGTTTAGGGTTTCATTTTTCTTTCAATGTAATTTTTTTTATCTATTTAACTTAGAGGCGAGAAGAGTTTCATGAAAGAATGAGAGTGGAGATTGTACTCGGAGTGATACTGGTGTATGAGTTCTTCTTTTCTGTCATTGTTACTTGATTTAATCGAAATTTACAGTTTTATGTTTTTCTTCTTCTTTTACTCTTCTTCTTTTTGGTTTTGATGATAATTCAACTGAGTCTCATAGCATCGGGAATTTCATTGCCTTTGCGAGTGCCACCAATAGCTCATGATGATAGATTTCTCACAATGTTCATTATCATTTCATACTTACTCGATGTAGTCTTGATGATGTAATGTTGATGGGGACAGAATTAGATCTTATAGGTTATGCACTGATCGCCTCCAAGGCAGGGTAAAAGTGCCAACGATCCATAGTAAGTCATCAATCAAAAGAGATAATAAGTGTTTTTAGTTTTTTCTTCTTTCTTTCAACTCAGTAGTTTAGAACACTTTCAAACACCAACTCTTTTTTCTTTACTCTTTTTAGTTCTTTGTTTAATTTCTTTCCTTGTAAACAATTTCCATCTTCTTCTATCTTCCACTCTCTTCTAAATTAACATAGCATTTTTCCTTTTTCTTGTAAAAACATAGAAGAGCTTTTAACCCATTTTAATAACTCAAAAGGAAACTTATCAACACGCTTCTAACGCCATCCCTCCTTGTGGATTACGACCGGCATAGCCACTTACTATGGCGATAGAATTGAGAACCTTACACTTTCTTAATCTTCATTTCTAAATTCTATAGTTTTGTGCACGGGTCTAAACTCAATCAAATTTTGGCGCCGTTATCGGGGAGGGACGGTAAGTTATCCTTTCTAAGTTTTTAACAGTTTAAACTTTCTTCTTTGTTTTTGTGTGCAGGAGCTGAATTCTGAAAACAGTGAACATATTGCTACTCTGTGCCTCTACCGAAAAAGGCAGAGCATCAAAACCCACAATTGTGCAATGCAAACGCAGCAAAAGCTGCGTTTTTGTGGCATTTGTGGTGAACTACTGACTATAGTTTTTTGTAGGTTACTGTATTTGAAAGTATATAGCTTCTGTATTATTTAGTTTTCAGTATAATTTACTCTGCATATATTGTTTACGCAACAGTAAATGATTGATTGTAAATGTTAAAATTGAATTAGACTTGCATTTAAGTACGTGTCTAATTTGTTTACCTTTTACTTTACTTTTGAAGAGTGTTGGAGCCAATGTATGTGTGCATTGCATGTAGCTTAGGAAACACATTTGAGTGATATACATATTGCTTGAGTGTATTCATTTTTTGATATGTAGTTGTACACTTGCACTAAAATGAATTAAGGGTTTGACTATAAACAGGATAAGGTGAGAAGTTATTACCCTTTCTTATCTTAAAGTTCATCTCCTCACTCACTAACCAAGCTTAACTTAAAACTGAGTAGACGTTGGCCCTAGGGACATCTCAGACTCAATAGGAGACTGACCTTAGAGGGAAGTTAGAATTTGGCTCTTGCCAAATCGATGTCAAAGGTCGGGGATTGAGAGACGAAACCTTGAAGACTAGTGGTTTAGCTTAATTAGGCCCGTCGCTTTTGGCGCGGATACCTCCCACCAATTTTGCCCCGATCTGGCCGATTAATTTATGGTCAGATTCTGCAATATACCTCCTGCGGACAGTCTGACTAGTTAGGAGTCATCTGGGTCTAAGATCTACCCTAACTTAGGCTAAATTTTTCTTTCTTTTTTGTTTGTTTTTTTATTTTTTTATTTTTATTTTTTTAATATCTTTGTGATATGGATTACAATTACAATTATTTCAATGCATATAGTGATCCACGCTTCACCCTAACCTCTTTCTCAGATATTACCAACCCAACATTTCATAACTCTAACCAACTAAGTATGTCAGATTGGTTTTATCCGAATCAACATATGCCCCACTCCCAATATTATTAACAAGACTGGAATAATCATCACCACTCTTCATAGAGTCAATGGGGATACAACTCTCCCGAGTCATATGGTCAACCATTTTACCAACATTCAGCTTCTTCTTTTCTAGAACAACCTATAGAGAAAAAAATTAAATTCGAAAAGATTCTAGAAGCTTTGCATAAGTCGAGCGATAAGATCAAAAAAGAAGGACTCACAACTCCCTCAAAATTTCTAACCAAGATCCCTACTCTATATTCCAAGTCCTACAACAAGAAGAAAAACGTATTGACTTAGAAAAGAGAATAGAAAACATAATTTAGTATCAAAATAATATCATCCAATCAAATCTTGATTGTACCCAGTCTATCAATAGGTTAGAAGCACAAATGCGTCATTTGGTCAACACAATTAATGATAAGAATGAGAAAACTCTCCCTACCCAATTTTTAACTGATTGTACATGTTTATTGCATATCTATTATTACATTCTGACATCCATCTTGTAATAAATCCTGCAAATTTCTTGTCTTAATGTCTTAATTTGCAGGTTTGTCTTAATAAAGGGAGAGAAGATAAGACCAAATAAAAGCCAGTTAAATTCTAGTTTAATTGGATCTATTTGGTTAACTAAAGATAAAGCCAAATAAATACAGTTAAAATCAGATTTAGAAGAATCAATTTGATTAGCTTGAAGAATCAAAGGGATATTGTCAAAATTCAGAAATCTAAAGGAGATATTATCAAAAGATCTTTTCTGTTGGGCAAGCGATTTTGTCCATATCTCCAACCTTATCAGAAGATCTTTTCTATTTGGCAAACGATTTTATTTCATCTTCAAGCATGCTCTCCCTTATCCACTTCAACTTATAAATGCCACTACTTCAGAAGGCAAAGGAACACCACTCATTAGAGAGTTTAGGCTAGTTTTTATTTCTAATTTTTAACTTAGGTCTTTCTTTTTCTTCCTATTAATTTTTCATTTTCTTTATAGCTTAGGTTAGAGAAGAGATTTATGGGAGAAGGAGAAGAAATTTGTATTGAGAGTGACAACAATATAAATTTCTTCTTTTCTTTTATTATTTTTTTATTTAATCTAAAGTTTAATTTTCATTTTTTTCTTATTTTTTTACTTTACTTGCCTCTACGATGACTTATAAAACCAAGTGAATTCTATAGCCTCAAATCTGTCATGCCCTTTGCAAGTGCCACTGATGGCTTATGATGATAAATAGTTATTTTTGTTTTATTTTTTGCTTGCATTTTCATTCTATAGCTTAGGTTGGGACTGGAGAAGATCCTATATGCCATGCTTTACTAGCCTTCAAGCCAAGGTAAGTCATTGTAATGTATCCAAGGTAAGCAAGCATTGAAGATGTAAGTATTCTTTAAATTTTTTATTTTACTTTCTTAATTTAGAATCTCACTTTTAAACCACTCTTTCTTTATCATTTTAATTCTTTCTTTTTAAGTTAGTTTTCCTTTCTTTTAAAACAACATCACTCAATCTCTTCTTGTATCTTATCCTTTATTAACTTAACTTTTTTCCTTTTTGTTTAAAAAATTAAGAAGAATATTTTAACCTGCTTTGTAAACTTGAAGAGTGACTTATTCAAAAACTTCCATCGCAGTCTCTTTTTGTGGATCACGACCTGCATAGCCACTTGCTATAGCGGTAGCATTGAGAACCTAGCACGTTTCTAAACTCTGTATTTTCCTGTGCAGGTTTTGTCTAAATCAAATTTTAGCGCCATTGCCAGGGAGGGACGGTAAGTTTTCTTTTTAAATTTACTTAACGGTTTAAATCTTTTTCTCTATGTTTGTGTGCAGGAGCTAATTTTTGGAAACTAATTACTGCAGTGAAGTACATGCTGCTCTGTGCCTCAGCTCAAAAAAGCAGAGCACAGGGGAATACTGTTCAGCCACGAAAATGTGACAAAAGCATCATTTGCGCGGTTGTTTAGTAGGACTACTAAAAGCATTTTCTTTCAGATGCTTCCACACTGCGAGGTTAACATTCTGCAGCTGTTAGTTTTTCATTTTACTTAACACTACACATTGTTTTAAATTCAACAGTAACTTGTTGCTTGTTAATGTTAAAAATGATTTAGACTTTGCATTTAGGACGTGTCTAATTACGTTTACATTTACATTACTGTTGAAGAGCATTGGAGCAAAAGTATGTGTGCGTTGCATGTAGCTTAGGAAAAATATTTGGGTGATACATATTACTTAAGTGTATTTATTTTGCTATATATTTGTACACTTGCACTAAAATGAATTAAGGGTATAACCCGTTAAACAAGATAAGGTGGAAAAGTCATTACTCTTCCTTAGCCTAAAAAATCATCTCCTCACTCACTAACCCGGCCTAACTTAAAATTTGATAGACGTTGACCGTAGAAACATCTCGAACTCATTAGGAGATTGATCTAAGGAGAAAGTTGTTAGAATTTGACTCTAGTCAAATCGGTGTCTAAGGCTGGAGATTGAGAGGCGAAACCTCAAAAAATAGTAGTTGTCATGATTAGGCCCGTTGCACAAGCGCAGATACCTCCCACTGATCTTTCCCCTACCTGGCTGATTAATTTGTGGTCAGATTGCTGCAATATACCTCCCGTAGACAGTCTAACCAGTTATGAGTCATTTAGATCTAAGGTCTACCCTAACATAGGTTAGATTTTTTTTGTCTTCTTTATTTATTTGTTTATTTGTTTTTTGTGAGATATGAATTATAGCCTGATTGCTATAAATGGAAGACAATCAAAGAGTTAAGAAATTACCGTGTAGCTTGTGGCTAACGGGTCGTGTCCACGAGGAGGAATGCGATGAAATCTTTTCGGTGTTTCGTTTAATAACAAAGAATTGTGCTCGTTTTTTAATTGAAAAGCGAATGGAAAGAAGGAGATGATTAAAAGAGAAATTACAACTTTGGAGAAGACTTTGGAGCAGGTGATTCAAAAAACTTTGAAAATTGTTTGTTTGTTTTAAATATAAGAAGAAATTCTGGGCTCACTATCTCACTACTCAACCGTTTATTCTTCTATTAAAATCTTTAGTGCCTCAACTTGATCATAGGCAAAACTTAAGGTTGACTTTAGAAAGTTTGAAGTAAAGCATATAAGATGGTTGGAAAAGTTAACTCTTTTCTTTAAGAAATCGTTTTGAATTGAATGTTAAATCATCAAGCGCGAAGAAGCAAGTATGAGATAAAAACAAGTTCAAGAGACGTTCTTAAAAGAAGTATGAAGTTAAGAATCCAAACCCATCCTCATGTGCCTTCAAGAACACTTTCAAGAAGAAAGGCTTTAAGTTAGGCATGCAAATGATTCATTGGGTCTTTTTCATTAAAATCAGAAAAGAAGAAGAATTGGAGAGAGGTACAATAGTGAGCCCAGAAAACCGATTTAGCTACTCATGGAAGTTAAAGAAAAATGCAAGTAAATAACGCAAGACATACCATAATATGAGTGGAAGAAAATGTGGCTTGATTCTTGTATTGATGTCACTTCAATCTTCAAGTACAAGCACTCGATTCCTCTCTCTCATAAGTATTTGTACTGAACTACAAATTGCAAAATGAAAATATAACTTTTGTGCTATCTAACAAAGAACCTAAACCTTAAAGTATAAACAAAATTCTAATCCTAATCTTCGCTCCTTTCTTCTCTGTTGAAACTAGCATTTATAGGAAAAACCCAGAGGGGGGATCATAGGAAGATTGGGGGAGCAAACGCTTGCTCCCCGAACCTCGTTAATAGAGCCGCGGAAATGCGGCTAGGGCCGCGTTTTCGCGGCCCTGGTGTGGCCATGTGGCCACACCCAATTGGTGGAGCTCTCCGGTTTGATGATTTGCCCATATCTTCTGCTGGTTTTCTCATTTCAGCTTCAGGATTTGACGAAATAGACTTTGATTGTTGGCTTCAACCACTTGATTCAGGGAGCATTCTTTTCAACCGATTTTCAACCTCTCTGATATGCCAAGATTTGCCCTGATTCCTTGATTTTGAATTTATTCTGAATTAAATCAGAATTAGATGGGCTTTTGGGCTTGTTTCTCCTTCCTTTCTTTTAGCAATTGGGCCTACATTTAACAAAGAAGAAGTAGACTTATTAATAGGATTTATTAGCTAAAAAGTATGATAAGGTGACAATGTATATGCAATATATGTGACTGATCATAGCCACAATTTTTTCAACTTTAATTCATATTCATATTTTACCACAACCTCTTTTAATTCGAATAATACCAACCCGATATTACATTACTTTAACCAATCAAATATGTCAGATTAGTCTTATCCGAATAGTATATGTCCTAAGCCCAGTATCATGAACAAGATTAAAATGATCATCACCACTCTTCACCGAGTCAGTAGGAATATAACTCCCCCGAGTCATATTATCAACCACCTTTCTAGTAATCATCTTCAATACTCCTTTTTCTAAACAACCATGTGAAGAAAATTTTGGCATAGAAAGGAATAGGAAAGCCATACTTTAGTACTTGCAATCTCGAAACTCAACAAAGTCAAGTATTCCATAAAATTCTCAAATCCAAGACCCTTATTCCATTTTTCAAGTCCCACTACAATAAGAAGAACCAAGTGACTTTAAAAATAGTACAGAATACATGATCAAAATTCTTTTACCCAGTTCATCAATAGGCTAGAAGCAAGATTAGTCAACTGGAATATGTATAGGAATAAGAAAACTCTCCTACCCAATCTTCAACTATTCCCGATTTTTCTAGCCACATTGATAGGGACCAAGAATCATGGTGTCTTAAAAACTTCAACCAAGATTCAATTTCATCATTCTACTTTGAACTTGACAAATATCAAATCATTGACAAATTGGTAAATTTTCATTTCAATGAAATTGAACTTGAATGTGAACCCGATCTTCAATTTTGTGATTCAGTTCTAAATTTCGAATCAATGTTGACTCTGGCATTCTTACTTGATTAGGACCCAATTTTTGAGCCAACACTTATTCTCGTACCTATAGATTTTGAACATAAATCACATTTTTGGATAGTCACATTCCATTATTGAAAAATGAATGTGAATTTAAATTCTTTAATTTGGGCCAAACTTTTGAACCGAATCTGACTCTTGAACCTAAACTTGCAGCATTGATTTCATTCGCCCCACTTTTGAGTCCATATCAACCATTTCACAGAATCACATAAAGGATAGACCATTATGACTCCCAGATGATATTCCAAAATTGGTCATATAACCAGGATGCTTTTCATGTTAGAATCCTACATAATCCTAATCATATTGGGGATAGTAACACTGTAAATAGAAAAGAGGTCATCAGAGGGGGGGTTCCTTGATAATCCACAATATTTAGATTGGGTAGTAACGCTTCGCCCAATCCAATCACCATTGGAACCACTATTTTGAGGCAACATTTTGCTCTCTTTCTTCTTTTTCATGCATTTATGCAGTCATTCATACATTGAGGACAATGCATGAGATAGGCGTGGGGGAGGGTTCTAACATAGGAGGTTTTCTTTATTATTTGTATAAAAATAATCATTTTCGTTAAAAAAACTTTTTGAAAAGAGAAATAATATTTTAACCTATTTCTATAAAAAAATTAAGTTAATTTTAAGGAATAGGGGAGTCATAATTAGGATTTCTTATACTTGGTTAAAATAATATTATTTATTTGATTTCTAGGTTTAGAAAAAAATTGAAGAAGTAATTTAGTATTCATTTTTACCTTGATGAAATATGCATACTTTATGCATTTACACACTTAGGGTTCAAAACAAAGATTCTTATGCCATATAAAAAAAGGAAAAAAAGAAGAAAATAATAAGAGAAAATATATATATATATATATATATATATATTATTAAAAATTCTCTGATTAAGCTGAGTATTTGTGTCTCATAAGGCATATGTATTCACACCTAAACATAGTCCATCTTGTAAATAAAACACTTTTGTGGCCTTATTTACTCGAGTCCTTAAGTCCTTGGGGTGTTTTCTCACTCGGCACCCTAAGACCATTCAGTTTGGGAGTCACCGACTAAAGGCTTGTTACATGGGCGAATTAGAAAGTCTAATAGGACTAAAGAATATTATCGCCATAAAATATAAAAATAATAAGACAAAAGAATTAGAGCTGAAGAACCCTTAGTCAAAATATTCACGGTCACAAAGATGCAGTGATTTAGGGTAAAATAATAGATTAGATGAGAAATACAATTTTAATCTTTATCTTAATTGATAACAAGTTTTTGAATAGAGTCTCAGTTTATGAATGACTAAGTTTTGATAATCCTTAAACTTATAGATTACTTGAATTTTTGCAAAAATACTTCGAATATGTTTTTCCTCTTTCAAAATGCGTTTTCAAAATACTGACACTTTATTTTTCTTTCTTTATGAATTTTGTGGGTGTAATTCACTAAAACTCTTAGGAGACTACAACTCCTCGTCTAGGAAAAACTTAGAGGTTTAAAGGCTTGCTGCAGATACTCAGTTTGGTCGCGTGACCTGCGAAAATGGTCTAATAAATTCTTAGGTTTAGTTTTCTTATTTTGCTCGAGGACGAGCAAAAGATAAGTACGGGGGTGTGATTGCACACGTTTATTGTATATCTACTATTACATTCCTACATCTATCTTGTAATAAATCCTATTAATTTCTTTTCTTAATGTCTTATTTTGCAGGTCTATCTTAATGAAGGGAGAGAAGATAAAACCAAATAAAAGCCAGTTAAATTTTAATTTAATTAGATCTATTTGATTAACTAAAGATAAAGCCAAATAAATACAACTAAAATCAGATTTAGAAGAATCAATTTGGTTAGGTTGAAGAATCAAAGGGATATTGTCAAAATTCAGAGATCCAAAAGAGATATTATCGGAAAATCTTTTCTGTTAGGCAAGCGATTTTGTCTATATCTCCAACCTTATCTCCAACTTTATCAAAAGATCTTTTTTGTTGGGCAAGAGATTTTGTTTTATCTTCAAGCATGCTCTTCCTTATCCATTTCAACCAATAAATACCACAACTTTAGAAGGCAAAAGGACACAACTCAGCAGAGAGTTTATTGTAGTTTTTGTTTCTAGCTTTTAACTTAGGTTTTGATTTTTCTTCTTAAGTAATTTTCTATTTTCTTTATAGTTTAGATTAGAGAAGAGATTCATGAGAGAAGGAGAAGAAAGTTTATATTGAGAGTGATGATTAGTGATTAGGACGGGAAAGGTGTTGTATTGTGGAGTATAATTTGCACACAAAATATATTCAATAAAAAGAGATAAGGTTTAGAATCAACCTTAGTGCTTGTTTACTCCACAAATGTATTTGATATGATTAATATACCCTTTCCAATCTCCGTTATAGCATGGGCTATACCGAGTCGATTCTCAGGGAGAGCTTGCGATGGAAGCGTTACGGTTCGTTGTGAAGAAAGAAAACGAAGATTCTTCTTTGTCTTTAAAAGAATAAAAATGAATTGGAAAAGAAGTAAAAGAATTGGTGGATTTGTTCATGATGGAAAATGAAAAGAAATCAAAACAAGATTGGCTTTTGGATTAACACTAAAAAGAAAAGAAAACTTGTAAAAGATTTGAAGATGGAGAAAATCATGACTAGCTAACCTTACTATCTTGCTAAAAACTTACTAAACTCCGTGATGGTGAATGCGTGCCTCATGTTGATTCATCGGCAAAGATTTGTCTTGCGTGTTGGTCTAATTACTTTCCCACTTGGATGACGGGTGATCATTCTTGGACTTGTCTTGTAGCCTCATAGATGTCATAGGCCTACAAATTAGACTTTCAATAATGGAATCAAAAGAGCTACACTCAAGGGATGCTAAGGAAGAAGATACAACATTCATTAATGGAAGTAAAGAAGTTGTACAACAAATAGCATATTGGTGATCCATCTCCATGTTCCATCAAGGCACTTGTTCTAGACAAGACTCTAAATGAGGCACACATGAATCATATGGAGAATTACAACAAGATACTAGCCAAGCATGAAAGTAACCCATCGGAGAAGAGAAGACCATACAACTTGCAAGATTAAAGATAGCAATCACCCATGAGTTAGTAGTTGGCAAGGTAAGTTGTTAGCTAGCCATAAGAAGAAAGAATTAGCTACTAGCCATTACAAAAGAAAAGCAAAGTATGAATTAAAAAGCAAGTAAAGTAAAACTAGAAGTAAAGAAAGCAAGTAATACTAGAAAATGCTCAAGTAGAGAGAAGAGAATGGATGAATCCTTGCTTCACAAGTTGTCACTCCTTGGTGTACACAAGCTTTCTCTCTCTTACAACTCTCTTTTGCAGAATTTCTAGGGAGGAAGAAGGAGATCCAAAGAACTAAAAACCTAGAGAAAAATCCTACAAAAATTACAAGCATCTACTCTCTAATCTCTCCTCTTCTGTTCAGTCTTTGCTCGCAGGTCCAGGTGCAGTATTTATAGGCCTCAGAGAGAAGGATCTAGAGCCAGGTTGTTGGCGCAAAATCTGGGATCCAACAGACCTGTAACTGCCGCAAATTGGCGGGAAAATCCCAGATATTGCGGCAGTTCCAAGTCTGTTGGGTAACAGATTCTTGTTACAACTTTGTTACGAGGTTGTTATCCACGTGGCCTTCTAGAATCTTGAGTTGTTGCGTAGAATTCTCTAGATCCTGGGCTCAAATTTGGGCTTTGAATTAATCTCTTTTGGGCTTATGAATTAATCTCTTTAATTATTGCTAATTAAAGAGATTTTTGGGCTTTCTCTCATTTCAGTTGTGGACCTGCAAAAATAGAGAGAAGATGAGTAAAAATCATATTTTTATTTGTAATATGCATGAGAATAATGTGGTAAAATATGCAGAATTGAATACCAATCAATTAGCATTTATATTTGCATATTTTTCATCACATTTTCACATTTATCTTAATAAAATTTTATTTATTAATGGGTTATTCTCCTTATTTTCTAGGTCCATGGCTTGAAGAGAATAAGAGGCCCAAACTCTAATATATTTGAGGATTTTTAGAATCAAGAAAAAATCTAACACTTGAAGCCCAAATCTGTTGCTGCTGGGAGAAGAAGTCAGAATATTAAATGCACCTACATGCCCAACATGGTGTAACCAGTCTGCATGCTTCGGCACTGGCAGACTGGCGCTAAAATGGTCGCGTTTCCGCGGACAGGACCGTGAAAACGCGGCCATCCTGGCGCCTCACTGCCAGCGTCTGAGGCCATTCCTCCTCTCCTCCCCATGCTCTGGTGGCTATAAATACCCCCTGGATCACCAGAAGAGAAGATATCCAGAGTTAGAGAATTGATGCTAGTTTGTTTAGGATTTCCTTTAGTTTTCTTGTAATCGCTTCTTGTTCTTAGTTTTAGACCAGAAATTAGAGAGAGAGTGAGAGTTGAATCTTGAAGATGACAATCAAATACAAGTCTTCTTCTTCTTCTTATTTCTTGTCTTTACTTGCTTTAACTTACTTGCATTAGTATAGCATGTTTACTTTTCTTGTATTTTTTGTTTTCATTTATCATATTTAGCTAACTTCTCTATAGCATGGCTAACCAACCACTAACCCACCAATCTCTAGTAACTTGATTGAATAACCCAAACGAATCAATAAGCATCAAACAAGCCTTGTGCAAACAAGAGGTTGATATTTTACGATGACAGTTCTAACTCTTACTTACTAATAAGTAGACTCACTTTCATACTTCATGCTTAACTCACAAGTTTTTGATGATTTATAAAATTTGTTAATTCTACTTATTTTTGTAAGTTAGCGGAACTCCCATGCATCCTTGTCGATACCAATAGTGCACTTGTTTCTTTCTCCATACTCGCCTTCAATTAGATCTTGATGGAGGAATGTTCAAGTTTTGTTGTGTGAAGCAAGATGATGAGAGAAACTTTCATTCAATCTACCACGTAAAAAGTTCTTGCACACAAGGTTTATGATTGCCTATGATCCATTGTGAGGCTAAGTTTTCAAGAAGCTGCTAGAAGTTAGTGGGAGCACTTAGTAGAAGGTTAGCCATGCATCTTTTCCATCTCTAAACCACAAGTCATGTTTCCAACAACGAAATCATTCCAAACACTTCTACAATCTTTCCTTTTTTTCTTTCTATTCATTCTTGAAACAAAGAAAAACTTTAAAACGAATAGATAAATCACACATCACGCTTCTATCGCTTCCCTTCCTCATGGATACAACCCGTATAGTCACTTTTGTTGGCCCAAGGTTACAATCACCCGGTTTTTGAGTTTTTATGATTACAAAATATGTATAGTTATTTATACTAATCATATTTTAGTGTTTAAGTGTGTTTCAGGGTTCTAAGGATTCAAGTTGTGTTCTTTCCTAAAGGAAGGTACTTTTGACTCAAGATGACTCAATTCGGTTCAAGGATTCAAGCTATACTACATTCCATATGGAGAAGCCCTAATTTGAAGATCATGTAGTCATCTAAAACCTTTTTAAGAATTAGTCTGTTAAAGAATGAGTTTATGATAAGTTGGCTCAAGAAAACACACACACACACTTTCATTTTTCAAAATATGATTTTTGTTTTGGATAGTTGGATTAGGTGCATGTCTTGTTTATTATACATGTCTCTAAATATTTTATATTTTTACATCTTGTTTATATCATGTATTCCAACCCTTATAGCATGTTACTTAATCATATAGCCATTCAAAATTATTTTAAAAATTATTTTAAGTTCAAAATTTTTTCTATTAAAAATACTGTTTCAGGCCAACGGTCGACCGGGTGGTCGACCGCATCTATTTCAGGCCTGATCGGTCGACCGCACCAGTCGATCGGGCCTTGTGGTTTTGGCGTGCACGTTTGTGCAAGTCTGCCGGTCGACCGGACCGGTCGACCGACTGACAGACCCTTGCTCTCGAGTTTTGTCGATCGACCGGGCCAGTCAACCGACAGAACAAATTAAGTTTTTTTGTTTAGCCTCCGGTCGACCGACTGGTTGACCGAGTCCAACGGCTAGTTGCCAAGTTAGACTGCCGGTCGACCGACAGCCGCCAGCAGCCCCAACGGCTAGTTTATTGAAATTTGTTTTCTAGATTTGATGGGGTTAAATCTTTCAGCTATTTCTGAAATTTTGCAGGCTATTCCTGACCTATTTATCTAGTCTAAATGATGATTAGATCCTTTCAAATTCCTATAAATAGATGGCATTGGTCCCTTGTTAACATTAAGAAAAATTCCTATTATTTTCAAGTTTCCAAAAAAGAAAAGTTTTTAAAGCTCTCTCTTCCTAAGTGCATTCTTAGTTAAAGTTTTTCAGTGGTTTTCAAGCTTTTTCTTACTTCTTTACAACTGAATTTTCTCACTTCACTTCTTGAGCCAAAAATCTCACCCATTCTATAAGGAGTTGTAAGAGAGAATTTTGTGGTCTTTTTGATCACCTTGTTACTTGTACTTTCTTTGTGTTGAGATCCCTCTTGTGTAGAGGATTGGATTGGTGGAAGTTCGGTGCTCCGGTCTTGTGTAGACCTTTTGTAATTCCCTTTGCGGATTTAGTGAAAATCCTTCACGGTGGTGGATGCGGGGACGTAGAGCGGTGGCTCGAACCTCAAAACAAATTCCTTGTGTTTGCGATTGGTTTCCTTATTGCTTTTTATTTCTTTACTTTTCTATCTTGTGATATCTCTTGTTTGCACCTCATTGCACCCATTTCATTTACTTGCATTTTTTGATCTTTACTCATCTCAATAAGAAAGCAATTATGCGCCTCAACTCATAATCTAGAGGAATTAAAAAGGAGAAGTTCTAGAGCCCTTCACGGGGAATTCGGCTTCAATTTCTTGTTTTGAGTGACCGGTTGCATCATATATACATACTTGTTTAAAAAGATCATTAGATTACCATTAACACCTATTCACCCCCCTCTAGGTGTTTTTTAATTGGTATCAGAGCTTTGGTCTCTAGGCTCTTGGCTTAACAACCTTAGAGAGATCCTTTATTACTAATCACTCTTTTCATTTTTTCATCCTCATACACTTAGTAAAGATGGCCGAAGGAATTAAGACCCCACCCAAGTTTGATGGCCTTAACTTTGCCATATGGTAAGATGACCGTATTTTTGTAATCCTTAGGAAGCCGGGTTGCAAAGGCGGTGACCAAACCTTTTAGTGCACCGCTTGGTGATGAGGACACTTGGTCCGATATTGCCATGAAAGAGTTTGATGCTAATGCTAGGGCACACTATGCCTTGCTTCAAGCTCTTAATGACGATATTTCTAGAGTCATTCATTGCAAATCCATACATGAGATTTGGACTCACTTACTTGTCACTCATGAGGGGACTTCACAAGTAAAAAGGGCAAAAATCGACCTTCTTCGTTCCCAATATGAAAATTTTTCTATGCAAGAGAATAAAACCATAGATGATATGGTTACTAAGTTTACAAAGATTACTAATGGACTTTCTTCTTTAGGTGACGGCATTGACAATGACCAAAAAGTGAGGAAGATCATCCGTGCACTCCCTCCATCTTGGGAAGTCAAAGCCACTACTTTGAAGGAGCTCAATGACAAGGAAGAAATGGAGCTTATCGGTCTTATTGGGAATCTCAAGACCCATGAGATGGAAAGAAAAGCAAGAGAAGAGATGGCTCCTCACAAGAAGAAAGCTATTGCCTTTAAGAGTTCTTCCACCTACTCCGACGACGATGATGAAGAAGAAGAAGAAGATGATGAGGATCTTTCTCTTCTTGTAAAGAAAGTTCGTAGAATGTACAACAAGGCAAAGTTCCAAAATAAAAGGAGATGGCAAGGTAAAGAAGAGAAGAAAATCATTTGCTTCAATTGCCAGAAGCCGGGTCATATTGTTGCGGAATGTCCGGAAATCAAAAGCAAACCCTCCACCTCCAAGAAGCCATACAAAAAGAAAGCTTTAAAGGCTACTTGGGATTCGGAGAGTGAATCCGATGAGGAAGTCGACACCGCCAACATGTGCTTTATGGAAAATGAAAGCACAAGCAAGGTAACTCCCGATATATCTCTTGACTGTGAACTTTCTATAGATGAACTAGGAGAAGCTTTTGAAGAACTATCTCATAACTATGATTTTCTCAAAAAGAAATACTTGAAAATGAAAAAGGAAAATGAATCACTCAACCACAAAGTTTTCATTCTTACAAAAGAAAAAGATGAATTGTTTTCTACTCTATCTTCTACTCAAAAGAATTTTGATGAATATAAAATTTCTTGCAAAGGTAAATTTCCACAAATCGATGAAAATGAGATTTCCTTGCTAAAGAAGAAAATTGATTCATTAGGAGTAGTTTTGAAGAAATGTGAATTTGATAAAACTAGACTAGAGACTATATTTTCTAAGAAACATGTCCCAAAGAAACATTCACATGCTATTCATACTCATGCTCATAAATCACAACCTTTACATCATGCCAAGCACCCTAAACATGCCCACACTCCACACACACATCATGCATTCATGTATGGTAAAGTCTTTTCATGCACATATTGTGGCCGTAAAGGTCATTTGGTTAAGTTTTGCTATGATAGGATTAATGCATTGCATAATCATGTTTGGGTTCAGAATACTAACATTAAAGGATCCAAGAAAGTTTGGGTACCAAAGTCAACAAATTTGTTAAATGATGTAGGTACATTCCAAAGCTCAACGACGTAAGGGGTTATGTATCTTGATAATGGTTGCTCAAGGCACATGACTTGGGATATCAAAAACTTCGCAACCCTATCAAGATACCATGAAGGTGGCACCGTCACCTTCGGAGATGACGCCAAAGGAAAGATCATTGGTATTGGTAATGTTAAATTTGGTACATCTTCTTTAATAGAAAATGTTGTTTTAGTTGATGGCCTCAAGCATAATCTTTTGAGTGTTAGTCAACTTTGTGATAAAGGTTTTAATGTTATTTTTGATGACCTAGCATGTAGTGTTATTGATAGACAATCCAATGCATGTATATTTTCCGAATTTCGTGAAAATAATGTATACATGATTGACATGTCTAATATGCTATGCAATGCTACTTGTTTGAAAGCCCTCGATGATGACTCTTGGTTGTGGCATAGGAGATTAGGCCACATTTCTTTTGACCATCTATCTAGATTAAACAACAAGAAAATGGTGAAAGGTATTCCTTACTTGAACTTTGAAAAGGACCGCATTTGCGATGCGTGCCAACTTGGGAAACAAACCAAGTCCTCTTCCAAGTCAATCAAGGATATCATGACATCACGACCTTTGGAGTTAATCCATATGGATTTGTTTGGTCCTACACAAACCAAAAGTCTAAGTGGGAATCGTTTTGCTTTCGTTTTAGTTGATGATTTCTCTCGTTTTACTTGGGTTTTCCTTTAGAACACAAAAATCAAGCCTTTTCATATTTTCAAGCCTTTAAGAAAAGAGTTGAAAAAGAAAAAGATTCTTTTATTTTAAGAATAAGAAGTGATAGAGGTGGTGAATTCAATAACCAACTTTTTACCACTTTTTGTGAAGAACATGGAATTAAGCATGAACTATCTTGTCCTAGAACTCCACAACAAAATGGAGTCGTTGAGAGGAAAAATCGTACATTACAAGAGATGTCTAGGATAATGATAAATGAGTACGGTCTCCCTCATTAGCTAAGGGCCGAGGCCGTTAACACATCTTGCTACATATCAAATAGGGTTTTCTTATGCAAAAACACTTCAAAAACATCTTTTGAGATTTATTTTTCTAGAAAGCCAAATGTTTCATACTTTAAAGTTTTTGGTTGTAAATGTTTTGTTTTGAATACTAAAGATAATTTAGGTAAATTTGATGTAAAGTCTTATGAAGCAATTTTTGTTGGTTATTCTAACACTAGTAAAGCTTATAGAGTATTCAATAAGTCATCATTGACTATCGAAGAATCTATACATGTAAAGTTTGAGGAATCTAATGTGTTTGTTGAGAATTTTGTAGAAATAGATTCCCTAAATGAAGATATGGAGAAAATTTCTTTGAAGGACTCACCTATTCTTGAAGATATGCCAAAGGGTGATGAAGAAAATGAAATTCAAGAAGTTGAAGCGGAGACTGCTCAATCACTTCCAAAAGATTGGAGATTCAATCCACATCATCCCAAGGATCTTATTATAGGTGAAGTATCAAAAGGGGTAACTACTCGTTCTAAACTTCATTATCTTTGGCCAGGCCCTTTCTTTCTTCCCTTTTTTTTTCTTTATTTGTTGGAGGCTGCTGCTCTCGGCCGAGAGCAGCCTCCCTTTTTTTTGAATTTCTTTGTTTTAGTTAAAATTAAAATTCTCTTTTAAGGTATTGTTACATTACCCAATTTATTTTATCTATATTATTAGATAAATTTTCAATTTCATAAAAGGAGAGATTTTAAGTCATGATGTGTTATCAAATTCTAATTCAAATAAATTGAATTAGATTTTAGGGGAGATCCAGGTTTTAAAACAAGAATAAAATAATTAAATCATTATATTTCAATTAACTATTTTTAATTTATAAAAATTAAACTTTTACTTACTTGAATTGATGATTCCTTAGCCTGGCCCTCAATCTCCACGCCTCGGACACGTTCCTCCGTCACGATCAATTCCAAGGAGAGGTGGAGGGAGGGGGAAGAATATTGGGTTGGATTTTTTTTTTGTGTCGTTCTTTTTTTTTTTTGGAAGAAGGAGAGGGTTACGTTACAGTTACGTCAGTAAAAGATGATAAGATTCTTAGGTACGTAGATTTTAACAGAAGAGATAGATAGTTAAGATAAAGATCCATAAAGATCTCAAGAGATCTTTCAGTTGAAATTTAAAACTTATATTTGGTTTTAGGTTTGTTTAAATAATTAAGATTTCCAACCTAACCACACGCCAATGTGGCATTATGCTTCAGGTATTAAGATTTGATACAAGGGAACATGAGTTCGAAACTTGAAATTAACAAATATATATATAATTTTTTTCTTTTTTTATTTTATTTTATTTTATTTTATTTTAAGGTATTTAAAAACAAGGGTATTACATTCTACCCACCTAATAAGAAAATTTCACCCTCGAAATTTCAAATAAAGTAGGGAATGATAAAAGAGTCAAAATACAGGGAGAAAACAAACAAGTTTCCACGTCGCCTCACTGGGACACCACGATTCTGCTGCACGCTCTGATCTCTGCTACCAGCTTCAACTTAGAGTAATGAAACTCAGGGGATAAAAATCAGAGAAAATAGAATCGGAAGGAACAATAAGAATCAAGATAGGACCAAGATCACTTTAGAAGAAGAGTTGAATTCAGAGAGATAGAAAGATCAAAGAGATGAATTTTCAAAGGGATGACAGTCAATTCTAAGTGGATTCAATATCACTGTGTGAATCCTACATGTATATTGCAGTGTAATTATAGCTCGTTCAAGTAATCGGTAAGAATCAAGTTCGTTTTATGTCGAACCTGGCTCTGAAACCAAGAAAATCCTGTCACGCCCCGCTTCCCAAAATACGAGAAAACGGGATCGCGACGAAGGTCGGCGACGTATATACGCGAGGAAAATACCCCACGTATACACGCTAAGCCTAAAGTAACCTGAACAAGCTATAAATCCAAACCATAATATTAACGACCACTGCAATAATACATATAATTACTACACATGATCCCAGATAAAATAAGGAATGAAATAGAAGCTAAGTGTAATATACAAGAATCAAAGAATAATAGGAAGAATAAAGAAATGCAAGAATACCAGAATCAAAAGGGAGAGAGTCCAGCTCCTCGCAAAGCGTACAATCACACGAACACCTGAACAATGGAAACAAAACGTCCAATATCTGGACGTGCAAATTCAGGGTCATCAGAAAGCGACCTGGTGAGTGTGTGTGTAAAGAGGACTGCTCGTGCATATAAACAATGAGCACCGAATAATAACAAGATAACTGCAAACATAGGATAACTAAATAAAATAATAAATGAACTGAATAACAATAACATGAGTAAATGTGCAGATAAAAGACAAGTAAAGCAACTATAAACAACAACTGATGTCATCCTAACGGGGAATGACAAATGTCTACACTAGTCTGGTATACAATTCTGGTCATGTGTACAAACATATATCTATCATAGCTTATCTATATGTACAATCAGGTGATCACGGTCAGTCACAATGCATTAACAGTTCATTATCATTTATTCTGTCAGGGAATACCAATTGTCACATACAGTAGACGCATCCCATACTACGCCTACCACACGTGTCAATCAACGTCCTAAGTTATTGAAATTAATAGAAGAGATATTATCCATGCTTTAGGTGGGTCCCGTACATACCCGGGACCACGGCCTTAGTTTCCTGGCGCTGAACCAGGCCGTACCGCTAGGTACGCAGTAACAGTAATAGTAATCTCACTATGAAAACAGTGGAACAATAACAGTACAGATGGGATGTCAGTCATCCCCCAGGAACCCTGCAGTGGAACCCTCAGTCGGCTGCGCAACCTGTATCCTAGGTCCACCCAAAATACAGGCGCTGTCTCCTCCATCAATTTCCCCAATCCCGGTGTAAGTTGTTCAATTACTTTACTATTGAATTCAGTAAAAACAATTAATACTCATGTTACCTATAACACTGGGACGATACAGTGACAGTAACGATAACAGTACAGTAACAGTCAATCAGTAATCGTATACACGGTGAACAATATCAGTAACAGTGAACAGTAACAATAACCGTGTATACCATGAACAATAGGACTGTACAGGGTGTTACGGTCAAACAATCTTGTCCCAGTAACTTTCAGTAACATGAATAATACAGTAACAGTCTAGACACCTCTAGTCAATATATACAATCTAATATTAGACTGATCAAGACCACATCCACTGATATAATGTCTATAACTAATCTGTCAACTCATAATCTCAAAAACTATCCTCATGAACTTCAAACATCAAACCTTATTAAGGTAATCTGGTACAGTAATCACAAGTCCCATAAATCAATAATCAATTCTCTCATCCTAACGATCAACTCTGATCCTCAAGTCATCGATATATCCAAATCTCAATAACTGAAATACTACATGTTTTGATACATATAATCAAATCCTCATATTCCAATTCGATCAAGATTATCCCACACTCTCACTCTATCAAGGTCAATCACAGGATCCCAAAGTCAAGTAACATATCAGGTATATATCTAAGATCTATCATGTCAGGTCAATCAAATCAATGCCTATTCCTCAAGACCAGATTCATCCAAGTATAACCAAGAATCATCACTATAGGGTAAAGTCCTCAATCCATAAGAAATCTAGAAACAGCAGAACAAGAGTTAGTCGACTAGGGGAGGAGCAAGTTGTAGGCTGTCTAAAAATCATTAAGACAAGTCGTCAAAAGCAGAGTCCCAGACTCCAGGCGCGAGAGTCGAAACCCGCGTCTCAGCAGCGCCAAAGTGCGAGGGTCGAAACTCGCGTCTCAGGCAGCACAGCACCAAGGCGCGAGGGTCGAAACCCGCGTCTTAGCCAGCACCAAAGCGCGAGGGTCAAAACCCGCGTCTCAGCTAGCACTGCAGCACCAAGGCGCAAGGGTCAAAACCCGCTGCAGCACCAAGGCGCGAGGGTCGAAACCCGCGTCTCAGCAGCACCAAGGCGTGTGGGTCGAAACCCGCGTCTCAGCCAGCACTGCAGCACCAAGGCGCGAGGGTCGAAACCCGCATCTCAGTAGCACCAAGGCGCGTGGGTCGAAACCCGCGTCTCAGCCAGCATTGCAGCACCAAGGCGCGAGGGTCGAAACCCGCGTCTCAGCAGCACCAAGGCGCGTGGGTCGAAACCCGCGCCTCAGTTGTAACCGTCCTGGTTATAGGGTCAATCACGGCCCACATAACGAGGAAAGTTAACCCCCATTATGGAGTGTTTTTAGGAGGCACGTACGCCCCTGAAACCTCTATAAATAGCCCCGCTGCTATCGAAAAGGGGTCGGATTCTGGGGAGAGACCAGAGAAACTTGACTTGAGAGTTTCTACAGAGAAGGAAAGAGAGTCCGACTCTTCAACTAACTTGCTGCGTACAAGTTAATCTTTGCCTACAATCTCTTTGAGATTTTAGTCGACAGAGCTGTATTACTCCGTCCGCCACCCAAAGAGAGGATCCCCAAAAGTTCTTGACGTTCGCCCGGTCAACGGAAAATAAGATTCACTTTCCATCGTCACTTGAAGAACCCAGCACTAAACAAAGGGGAGATTCAAGACTCAACATCTTCCCTCCTTGTAGTCGGAGCATTAGTCCGTTGTAATCTTTCATTTGACTCAAGGAAACTTTACACCGAACCTCTCTACTCCGTACCAAACAAGAGATGGCGACCCCGCTGGGGACTACTTTCGTTACTGACGAACAGGTTGTGGCGCAAGGTGACGTCCTCTACAAAGGGAAAACGGCCGAATCGCTCGTCGTCGAATTCGACCAGGCAAAGTATGAAGAGTTCCTCTCTTCCGGCTCCAAGAGCCCAAAGGCCCGCGCCTACCGCAGGGTCTCTACGGGGACTTGCCCCGAAGTTCGCTCTGAGCCTCTCTCAGAGGCATCTGCTGTGAGGGATGTTGTGGCCAATCACGCCAGGCGTGACACACACGTCAACGTCTCTCAGGAGACCCGCGTGGTCAAATTCTCTGGTGTCCAGCCAGTCCACCCTCTTCCTCAGCACCAGGTCATCGTTGGTTTCTCTCAACCCCCACGACGCAACCGGAATGCTGAACGCTGACGAGGAGGCATGCGCATCAATTGCAAGCTGGAACAACTGATCATCCAACTGAGGCAGGACGCAAGGTTCAAACTAGCGTTTCTGCCGCACCACATCCGGCACGCGAAATCCGCGTTTGGCAACCCAAACGTGAGGTTCACCAAGTTGGCCCCTCTGAAGCCTCACTCCCCAGACGCCAAGGCGAAGCTTACGCGCCTCGTTGAGTACAAGAGGCACGCTCCTCTAGACATGGGGCCCAGCTGCCCTGCATCTCTCAAACGTCTCTGCCCCGACGCAACAACCAGTAGCGCGATAGTCGCGTCTCTTCTCAGCAGAGGCGTCAGACGAGCGTCCTGAGGCCACGACGCGAGAACCGCGTCTCTGAATCACGCGTCCTGGCTGTATAGAGCAGGGATGCCTCCCGCCCTCGACATTACGAAGCTAATCTCTTTGATCCTCCTCCCACGGATCTGAGAGATTATTTGACAAAGAAAAGAAGTGCTAATCAAATCACTTCGTTATGTTGCTGCCAACGGCTTATCACGATGCTTTCTGAGTGCCGTTGCAGTTCAGGTGCAAACCAGCAGTCTCTAGTTAGACAGCTGACCCTGATTCCCCGATCAGCTAAAAGAAGTCGTTCCCATAGGAGGAGGGTCTTCTCTGACACTGAATATCCCGAGCTCACTGTAAACATGGTGAGCAGGAGCAGGGAAGAACAACCTGCAGTCAGCTCTGATGAGTCTGACACTGAACCGGAAGGAGTGTACCAACACACTCGCACCCGAGCCGGGGCAATTTCCCCAATTGATTACAATGCTCTAGCCAGGGGCATTGAGGTGAATGACTCGCATTCCGCTATTGCAGAGTCACAGGCTTCAAACTCTTCGATGGAGAAAGAGGCCTTTATATACATGACCAGCACTCCTGAGGAGACCGCCAGGCGCTTGGAGCAGTAAGCCCAGGTCCAGAAGGAACAATTCGAGATGATTCATGCTCAGCAAGAATCTATCAACTCCCTCAAATAGATGCTCGCACAGTTGCTTGAAGACAAGAGGAAATCAACTAACAAAGTCTCCTCTAAGAAGTCTAAAGGCAAACGAAAAGAGGGGGAAAGCTCATCTTCTGTACACGTAGAGGAGGAAGAGCAACTTACCTCTGGTTCGTCTAAATCCTCATCGCAGGAAAAGGACGACCGAGACCTGGGAAAGGTTCATTCTAAAAGAATGAATCAGTTGGGGCAACGTCTTGAGGCCCTTACCAACCGGAAAGGCCTCCAAGAAGCAGAAGTGGTCCGGCCATATCCGGCCGAGTGGGACCTGGTTCCATACCCGCCCAAGTTCAAGGCTCCAACCCTCCAAGCCTTTGATGGGAAAGGTTCACCGAACCAACATATCTACTACTTTAAATCCCAAACAGGGAATGTGGTAGATAATGATGCCATTCTGGCACGCTTATTCATTGGCACCCTAAAAGGGCTTGCCTTTGAATGGTTCATGAAGCTCCCAGAGGGTTCCATCAAGAATTGAGGCGACTTGGAGAAGCTCTTCTTAACGCGCTTCTTTGAAGATTACTCGGAGGTTAACATGCCTACCCTTTTAGCCACCAAGCAGCGAAAGGGAGAGTCCATTAAGTCTTTCGTAGAAAGATTTCAGAACGTAGCACTCCGATGTCCAAGCGGTATGACCCAGGTCACCCTGGTGGAAACATGCCGCCACAATCTCCAAACTTCGCTTCTTGCCCAAATAGGAGTTGCCGAAAGCCGCACCTGGAAGCAGTTGATCCAACAAGGTGAACAGGCTGAAGAAATCGTCGCTCGGGTCAGGGCAGAAGAAAACAAACCTAGACCTGAAAGGTCAACGAGGCGTGCGCCAGACACATCCCTCCAAGCCAAACGGAAGGATAACTTGGCAGTAGAGACCAAATCCCCTGTCAAACCTCAATCAGTCAAGGGAAGTGGCTCTTCAAGCCAACCACGGGCCAACAAGCAGTATTCCTTCAAGGATGAACATGTCGACTCGCTCTTCAAAATACTCAACAAGAGCAACCGACTAAAGCTTCCTGAAGCTAGGCGTCCTGAAGAAGTCGGTAAAACCAATAATCCCAACTACCGCATGTATCACAGGATGTTAGGATACCCCACCAAGAGTTGTTATGTCTTCAAGGACATCCTTCAGGCTCTGATTGATGCGGAGGTATTAAAACTCCGTCCAGAACAGAAGAAGGTGGCGGCCAATATGACGTCATTCCTCCAGTTTGGAAGGCAACCTCCAACACCCTCTAGAGTAGTCCCTGTCCCAAAAGGAGAGCTGCGAATGGTCAACACAGACCCTCACCAACAGCAAAAGAAGGGCCTGGTACCCGTTTTCACACCTCAGGGAGAAGTCATGTGGGTTCATCCCGACCTTGTGGATGACCAGCAATGGACTACTGTAACCAGTAGGAAGTCCAAAGGCAAAGCAAATGCTACATCCTGTAATGTGGTATGTGCCTCTTCTCGGAAAGCAGAGACTGATGTTCCCTCACTGACCGATTCAGAAGAGGAGATGATAGTCCTAGCCACAGAACCCAGTCAACTGGTGGCGGAAACCCATTCAGGACAGTCATATTTGAAAAAGTATGACGAAATGGCGGTAGCTCCTCCAAGACCCGCTGCAGAGTCAGCTAAGCCATCCACAAAGTAACCTGTGGAGAAACAAAAAGAGCTTCGGTTTTCCAAAGTTCTCTCGAAAAACGTCGCGAAAGGATCCACAACACCTTATCGCTTTGATGTCTTGGCTCAATTGGCCAATATACCGGCCCAAATTACTCTTTATGAGCTCCTCAGGCTATCAAAGCCAACCAGAGAAGCTCTACAACAGGCCCTCGCTAATGCTGAGGCCTTCATGACTTAGGTGCCAATCGGACCAAAGGAGGAAGATGTAGAGAATTGTCTCCATACCTCCCAAAATGTCCCCTGCATCACCTTCACGGCAGATGATATGCAAGTTAAAGGGAAACATGATCGACCCCTTTACTTCGCAGGGTATATTGGATCATCTGAGGTGAACCGCATTCAGGTAGATCCCGGGTCCGCATTGAGCATTATGCCCCGCCGAGTCATGCAACATCTCGGGATTCCTACTCACCGTTTGAGCGCCACCCAGACTACTATTTATGGGTTCAATGCCAATAGTACCCGTCCAATGGGGAAGGTCAAGCTCAAATGCCAGATTAGGGACCTAAGGTCGGAGGTGACATTGTACGTCATAGATGCTGACCTTCCTACAATTTGCTATTGGGACGACCGTGGATTCATCGCAATTCTATCGTTCCCTCGACTCTCCACCAAGTCATGAAATACATTGACGGGAGAGGAAAGGTGCGAACGTTGATTGCCGAAAGGCATCCGTTCAAGGGAGTCGAGAATTATTTCACAGATTCTCTCCTATATCAGGACTCTGTGGAAACAGATGAAATCCCGCAACCAGAGGAGCCCGACTCTGGTAATGAAGCGACACCGAGCCGAAAAAAGAGGAGTGCATGTGGGAACTAGATCCACTTGTAACGGGCATTAATAAGCCCGATGTTGATAATACCTCCGCCGATGATGTAGGCGGATGGTATATTAATGAAGACTTAGATCTGGCGTATTTCTCTGTGTTTGCTTCTGATTTAGTGCCGTCAGACACTAGTACCGAAGTGGATGACGATCTCTGGTCGGCAATGGATGCTTTGACATCATTGCATGTACCAGTGAAGTCGTCCTTCGAAACGCACCAAGATGCCGGTGATGCGCAAGAATCAATATTCATGGTTCCAGTGAGACGAAAAGGCCAAAAACCAATTCTTTTCGGACGAATTGAATCCGAACCGATGACCCGTGAAGAATCAGAAGGCGAGCAGGAATCCCCTCAGTTCGGTCATTATGAGCCAAAGGCACTCAGAATGATGAAAAACATGGCGTATGATCTGACAAGCAGACCAGGGTTGAATTTCGGCAAAGGAAGGAGAACGCTACTTCAATCTTTTGTGCCGAAAGGAAAAACCTCTAATTATTATCATCAGACTCGCAGGGGGTTGGGCTATGTGTCAACTCCGATCCCATCAGCCTCTGACTCTGAAGAGACATTGGGCCATGATTGCTCATCGGGCACGTCCTCGTGGGAATCAGATGCTAGTATCGGTAACATCTTCAGGGAACTTTCAGTGAATATGGTTTCAGCAAGCCACCTGGAAGACAGAGATGAAGAAATGATCCAATCTGACACAGATCCTTGGATCAAACACTTGAACAATCTTTGGGATACTTGCTTCAAACAGCGTGAGCCACCCACAGAAGATAAGGTCGTTCAGATCAATCTAGGAGATGTGGCTAACCCTAAGCCCATCTTCATAAGCGACGGCCTGTCACCTCTGGAGAAAAAGGGTCTAATATCTCTTGTGCAAGAATATATAGACGTCTTCAACTGGAATTATGAAGACATGCCTGGACTAGATCCTCGAGTGACTATGCACCGCCTCAACATTAATACGGACATAAAGCTCGTCAAACAACAACAGCGACGGTTCCGTCCAGAAATAATGGAGGCAATTCAATCAGAAGTCAGAAAGCTTATAGACTCTGGCTTCATTAGGGAAGAACAACATCCTAATTAGGTAGCCAATATCGTCCCCGTTGCTAAAAAGAACGGGAAGATCCGAATCTGCATCGATTTTCGTGATCTAAACAAGGCTTGTCCCAAGGATGAATTCCCACTACCAATCACAGATGTCATGATTGATAACACATGTGGATTCGAGCGAATGTCCTTCATGGATGGATTCTCAGGATATAATCAAATCAAAATGTATCCTGATGACGAAAAACATACCTCTTTCAGGACACCACTGGGGGTATACTGCTACACCGTCATGCCCTTCGGACTGAAGAATGCAGGGGCGCATATCAAAGGGCCATGAATGCCATTTTTTATCAACACATGCGCAAAACGGTGGAATGCTATATTGATGACATCGCAGTAAAAAACCGCGCTAAAGGTGATCAAATAACTGATCTAAAGGTTGTCTTCGACATCATGCGGGCCCATCAGTTGAAGATGAACCCCACCAAATCCTTCCTGGGGGTGGCCAGTGGAAAATTCCTAGGGTTTGTAATAACCTCTACGGGGATTCATTTGGACCCGGAAAAGGTTCGCGCTATCCAGGAGATGCAACCTCCGAGAAACCTCAAGGAGCTCAGGGGATTGCAAGGACGATTGGCGTACATCCGAAGGCTTATCACAAATCTCTCCGGAAGATGCCAACCCTTTTCCAAATTGATGAAGAAAGGTGTGTCGTTCATTTGGGACAGCGCTTGCCAGCAAGCATTTGAGGAAATTAAACAGTACCTTACAAACCGCCAGTCCTTGCAGCTCCGGTGTCTGGAAAGCCTTTCCTGATATACGTCCGAGCGATGGATCATTCTTTAGGAGCTCTACTAGCTCAGAATGATGATCAAGGATGAGAGCAAGCAATCTACTATTTGAGTGGAACGATGATCGGAGCTGAGCATCGGTACAACTCGATCGAGAAGGAATGTTTGGCATTGGTGTTTGCTATTCAGAAAATGCGACACTATTTGGTAGGCCAAACTATAAACGTCATATCAAAAGTCAACCCCCTGAGGTTACTTATGACAAAGCCTTCATCGTTAAACGACCGACTGGCAAAATGGGCCATATTGCTATCCCAATATGAAATGCACTTTTTACCACAAAAAGCTGTGAAGGGACAAGCGGTGGCGGATTTCCTGGCCGAACATCCAGATCTGAGGGCAGCCAACTTTACGAGGATCTCCTAGACGAGGTCGCTAAAGCCTGCCAGACTCAGATATCCTTTGAAAGGCAAGTATGGCTACTTTTCTTTGAAGGTGCATCAAGAACAAGCCCAAAAGGACATACAGTGGCAGGAGTAGGAGTAGTACTCGTCTCCCTACTGAACTATGTGATTCCTCGAGCTGTCTCGTTAACCAAATCTTGCTCCAACAATGCGGAGTACAACGCCCTCTTGATTGGGATGCAACTCGCCGATGAAGTTGGCGTTAAAAATCTCGAGGCATATGGTGACTCCAAACTCATCGTCAGCCAAGTTCGCGGGAAGTACGAAGTCAGACATGAAGACCTAGTACCCTATTACAACGCCACTGTCTACATAGCCAAGAGGTCCACCAACTTTTACATTGACCATGTACCACGCAAACAAAATGCGCATGCAGATGCACTGGCGTCTCTCGCTGCCTCTTTAGCCCTTCCAGCCGGAACAGTGGAGAAAATATTTGTCCACAGCCATGACCTGTATTGTCCGAGAATTGCCACTGAGGACTACATAGAGCCAACGGGAGATTGTCAAGGCAAAGAAGCTCTCGAGTCGTCAGCCGGTCCAGAGCCTAGAGACTGGCGATTCCCTTAATTGATTATGTCTTATATGACAACCTACCTGAAGACACTAAAGAAGCGGCTACCATTCGAAGGAAAGCCCCAAATTCTACTATAATGCGATTACGCAAACACTCTATCATCGATCGCATGACGGGATCTTACTTCGCTGCCTTTCACAAAAAGAGGCACAGGAGGTGTTGAAAGAAGCCCATGACGGCATGTGTGGAGCCCATCAACCTGGCCCAAAACTTGCATACCGACTCCAAAGGTTGGGATATTATTGGCCTAAGATGATTGTCGACGCCATCACTTATGCCAAAAGATGTCATGCCTGCCAAGTGCATGGCGATTTCATCCATCAAGCACCAGGGTACCTTCACTCTACGACTTCTACCTGGCCATTTGAGATGTGGGGGATGGATGTGGTTGGTCCTATCAGCCCACCATCATCAAAGGGACATCGGTTTATTTTGGCCATAACCGATTACTTCTCCAAATGGGCTGAGGCTGTTCCCTTGAAGGAGGTAAAGTCATCAGACGTGATCAAATTCGTCAAACATCATGTCATTTACCGTTTCAGTGTACCTCGGCGAATTGTCCATGACAATGGACCCCAGTTCATCAGCTAGGCTTTCCAGAGGTTCTGCGCTAAGTTCAGAATCCAGAGTGTGTCCTCAACGGCATACTACCCCGCCGCTAATGGTCTCGTAGAAGCTTTCAACAAGACCATCGGCAAACTTTTCAAGAAATTCATCTCGAAAAGTCAACGTGACTGGGACGACAGGCTAGGTGAATGCTTATGGGCCTATCGCACAACTGTGCGAACCCCAACTAAAGCTACGCCATTTTCTTTGGTATATGGGTGTGAAGCCGTGCTTCCACTGGAAATCCAAATTCCGTCTCTACGTGTCGCCTTGATAGCAGAGATGACAAATGAGGAGAAGCATCAACAGCGACTCCAAGAATTGGAAGCCTTAGATGACAAACGTCTGCAGGCCCAACAACAAATCGAGCTATACCAAGCTCGGATTACCTGAGCCTTCAACAAGAAAGTTAAAGTACGCACTTTCAAGAAAGGCGATCTTGTCTTAGCTGTCAGAAGACCTATGATGATGACACATAAGACAAAAGAAAAATTCCAGCCCAAATGGGAAGGACCATTTGTAGTAGAGTCAGTCTACTCAAATGGATCATATCGCCTCATAACCTCAAATGGTGATACACTCATGATGCCGATCAATGGCAGATTCTTAAGAAGTACTATCCTTAATAGTACTCCTCCTCTGATCAAGTTAAAAGTACACCTCTGATCAAAACAAGAAGAGCATCTTTATTAACATTCGATGCCTCCGACGGCTAAGGATAGAGGAAAATGTTGGCTTCTAAGCCCAACATAAGTCTTCGACAACTCATCATGCTGAGGGGAATAGCATGGCTAGCCCAACTCAAACGGTAGTTGGTAAAGGCACCTCAAATCCGTTGACAGCTGAGGGTTTGCTAAAAACCCTGGGTCTAATGTTCCCATCTCCATTAACATCCGACGCCTCCGACGGCTAAGGATAGAGGAAAATGTTGGCTTCTAAGCCCAACATAAGTCTTCGACAACTCATCATGCTGAGGGGAATAGCATGGCTAGCCCAACTCAAACGGTAGTTGGTAAAGACACCTCAAATCCGTTGATAGCTGAGGATTTGCTAAAAATCCTAAGTGGATGTAATTCCACCCTCTCCTCCAAAATCCCTTACCAGTTCTCATACACAGAATGGTAGGTCTATAAAATACAGTCATTGCTATGTTAACACTATACCTTTGGTAATGACAATTTTCAAAACTCCCTATCGAGTACAAATTTTACTTGTCAACTCTACATGGGGTAACAAACCTTCAAATTTGCCAAGTTAATACTATACCTCTGGCACTCCAAACTTCACTTGTCAATTCTCATCAATAGAATGGCAGGTCCTCAAATTGCTCATATCGCAAGTCCACTACTGTCAAGTTAATACCACACCTCTAACAATATACTGTTAAGTTCAACATTACACCTCTAACAGTAATCAAGTTACTGCCAAGTTCAATATTAAACCTCTGACAGTCATATTCCCTCAGACTTCCAGATCGAAGCTGAAATGAACGATGCTAAGTTTAATACTACACCTCTAGCGTCCAAGTCATTGCTAAGTTCAACAATACACTTAAGGCCATGACTTTCCCTCGGACTTCCTTATTAAAGTCGAGATGACCAATGCCAAGTTCAAAATTACACCTCTAGCATTACCCTCACTGCCAAGTTAAACATCACACTTATGACAGTGACACTTTCAGTTTTCCCAAATGAAAGCTGAAATGCTTCTGAGTCAAGTTAATATCGCACCTCTGACTCGCATCCTTATCAAGTTAACATCACACTTCTGACAAGACTACATTTAACCCGTTAAGTTAATATCACACCTCTAACAGTAAAAACTTTCCTAGATCCCCCGCGAATCTAGTCTAACTTGTTATTCTCGTCAACAGAATAACAAGCCCACTTAAAAAATATTGTTAGGTTAACATTACACCGTTAACAATATTTTCATTAACCCCCAGCTGATCTTAATCAAGTTAATCCCAAACCTCTGATAAAAGTTCATCCTCCCTGGGGGTACAAATTCAGCTTGTCATTCTCCGTTATAGAGTGGCAGGTCCACAAAAGTTATCTTATCTCTATTAAGTTAATATCATACCTCTGACAGCATTGTTGAGTTTCTAAAATAGGATCTCTCCCTACAAAATTTGACTCGTTAAGATTATCATCATAGTTTTGACAAGTCAAAGATTCTTTACTTCTATTTGTCTGACTTTCAATACAAAAAGGGAGTTCAAGACAATAGAAGGGACAAAAGAAAAAGTGTCACTTTTATTTATATCCAACATATGAAAGTGATACAAAACGCTCTCTTATACAATAAGATTGAGTGTTACAATAAAGGAGTACAAAGAAGTCCCTCTCTCAAAGATTGCACTCACTCTTCGAAGCATGTTCACCACTCCAAATACAAGATGTTTGGAAGGGCGCCAAAGATGGACTGAGCACTATGATGACGTTTGGAGGCTGACTACGTCACCATGCATGATGTAAACAGTGAAGAAGCTCCTTGTTAACCAAGAGCAATGGTGCTTATCGAGGTCAAAAGGCAACAGAATCTTCTGATTCCACCTGACCATCCGAAGTGGCGGGGTATGATCCTTCATTGATGAACATCTCCACCACCAGAAAGTCATCCAATGAGCATGGAATTCTCATCGATGTCACTTCTGGGGTAGGTGAAGGGAGGGTCCAAGACCATACTCACCACTATATCCACCGCCATACTCACTCTGACCATGCCATGCCAAGAAGCATGACTGGTGCATTGAATCTAAAGAGATCTTGGCGAGTGTCAGGGCCCATGACTTCTTCTCCAGTGGTTGACCGCCAAACAAGTTCGCTGGCCGATATATTCTCCCAAGGGCCCAGCGAATATGAAAAGGGATGATTAAGCCTACCTGCAAAAAGTAAAAGTTAGAAAATCTGAAACTTAGTATATTTCAACAAGAAAAAAAACTAAGTAACAGACGCAGCTATTACGGAAAACTGAAGACGCAGGAATGACCTGCGCAGTGAACCAAACTTTGGCGGCGGCAGAAACAGACATGATCAAAGCTGTGATACACACAGAATTCAGACGCGGTCTGGTTTTGCATCCGCGTCTAAGGTATGAGGCGCGAAAAGAATCAGACGCGAAAATTGCCGTCTCCCTGTTCGACAAACAGGGGTTGCAAAATTCAGGCCTGAAACTTTCGACCTAGGTTGAAATTCTTCTAAGTCGACAGCCTTAGACGCGAGCTCTGTATATAAAGCTCGCAGTCCAAGTGCAAAAGTCGATCATACTCGCGTCCAGAAGAATTTTGAGTCAGAGTTTTCTGAATGGCGCAACTCCCAAAAGGTGAACGCGCCAACCAGACTTCAGAAGAAGGCCAAGAAGATGAATCTCTTTAAGAGATAGCATAACTACAACCCAGTGAAGGCTGAAAATTTCATGGCAGACCAGGAAGTCATAACCGCAGCAACCCCCATTAAGGGTTGAACTTTCTGCATCAAGGCGCAGATATAAAAGGTGCTCAAGGAGACGCTTCTTGATCTTGAAATCACTTGACAGTGATAATCTTCTGGAGAGATTAAACAGAAGAAAGATGGCTCTGGGTCATCATCATCCATGGAGGCAAGTCCCAGATACAAGTCCTTGAAGGGAGAAGGTGGAATTCCTCAGAGCATTCGCTCTCAAAGGAAAGCAGTCTAAATAATGGACTGCTAAAAGAAGAGGGTAAGGCCTATTTATAGGCAACCCATAGAGCCTGTAATCAATGGCTCACTAATCAGAACCGTCGGCTTTAATTCTCGCATGCGTGTCAAAGCCCAGTAAAGGGCTGACACGTGGACTATCGCTTCGGGAAGCATCGAAGACGCGAGTCTCCAACCGCCAGTGCCGGTCTGGCATTTAAAGGCATTAATGCCTAAGCCCAATAAAGGGCTGATACGAGTCTCCAATCGTCAACATCGACTGGACATTTAAAGATCCAACAAAATCTTTATGACAAGCTGCATGTAACGCCTGGGAAGTTGCACCAAACGCTGGCCCGAGAGCCGCGTCCAGGAACTTGCGTCCCTTTCGGCGTCCTCTTTCCTTCCAGTTAAGAGAACTGCGACCGCGTCTCTCGGAGCAGTTCAGAGCTGCGTTCCCTTAGCAAGGAGGGGCCCATTCTGAGGATCGCGCTTGAAAATCACATAAAAGTGGAAAGCTGCGTCCTGAGACTTGTGCCCTCAATGGAGAAGGCCTATGGCATTCACAAGTATCTTAGAGCTGCGTCTACATGGCGAGATGATAATGGTGTTCCTATCATAAACTCAATATAATTTGAGTTTGCACCAGGTCAAGGACCCAGTGTCGCGTCCTCATATCTATGCGTCAGTTTTGAGGAGCATAAGACCGCATCTTCCCGGCATCCTGAATTCTGTACTTGGGCAGAGTTAAAGGCTGCGGCTAGGGAGCCGCACCCAAAGCTGCTTCCTTCGCGCCAGCCGGAACCGCATCTCAATTGACAGGTCAGAGTCGCGTTTCTCGAGATTGCGTCTCCACCACGAAATCAGAACCGTGTTTGGCAAACTCAGTTCAGCCTGAGTTTATCTAGAGTCAGTCAAAGATCATAACTAAAGAGTGCAGCTAAGAAATTGGACTCATCCATAGCGGAACAATAAAGATGGGGCAAAATCTCAAAGACTTTTATTATTTAAGCCAAAAATGATAAAAGTAATACAAACACTCATGATGAATAGAGTGCTCTCTTCTTTACAAAAACAAAAAAAAAGAGAGAGAGAAGAAAGAGAAGGCTAATAATCTTAATTAGCCAAAGAAAGAATTTGTTCTCGGAGGCGATGTATCTCGTGCTGACGTGCTTTCTCAGCCTCCATGAGGGCTTAGACCCGCAACTCCTCCTCAGTTAAGAATTTCTTCGCAGCCAGCTGCGCTCGTAAAGACTCCAATCTGGAGGAGTGGGTGGAGAGGTTTTCTTCAACATGCATCCTGGCAGCTTCCAGCTTCTTCCTAGCAGTGGAAGCTTCTGCTCATTGATTGCAATCAAGGCTTCTGCTTTAGCTATGGTGGCTCAAGCAATGATAATAACCTGCTCTGCGCTCTGCATGATGAGTTCAGATTCCCTTGAATCGCCAATCAGCCTTTGATGGTCCGCCTGGAAATGTTGGAGATGGTGGGTCTCTCCAGCTATTTAATTGAGATTTTAGAATTTATAAATAAGAAGAATGAGTTGTAGAGTTCATAGTCTCATTGCTATCCGCTGTAGCAAGGGCCAAAGCGGGTCGTGATCCTCAGGGAAGGATGCGATGCAAGCTTTTCGGCCGATTCCTCTGTATGCTTTGAATAAAACAAAGAAGGGATTAGATTTGAAGTGTATATGAATAAAGAAGTATGGTTTTACTGATCTACTACCACAACCCACCATGCAAGTCTTGGATGTTGAATTTCATCTTGAGATAAATGTGATTTACCCTAGATTATTAAGAGTTATTCAAGCAAGAAAATATGATACTAGAATCTAACTAAGTTGCATTATCAAAAACTAAACAATGTTTCATCGTAACATCTAAGTACAGCTTAAGAAAAGATTAATCTTAAATTTAGGCTGTCCTAGTTCTTAAGTATGAAAGCATGAGGAGTTATTTAAATGTGCAACCTAGATTAAGAAATCTAATCATCAGTTTAATCTTCAAGAAAAATAATCTTTAGACCTAGGGTTTCTAAAAACTGGTCATCAATCGATTCAAATCCTAACTTGCCCTAGGGTTGCTTAAGAGATCAGCAAACCATACAAAGAATTAGTTAGACATCATTTTTTTATAATTATTTTTTTATATTATTTTTTATTTTCTTTTTTAATTAGAAGAAAAGAAGAAGAAACAAAACAAGAGATCACAGATGAAAATCGAAGCAATTAATTGCAGAGAAAAGAAATAAAAATTGACAAGAATTAAATATGCAAAAGAAAGTAACCTTTATTCGAAAGTATGTCTCCAAATACAAGCTCCTTCTTCTCCACAAAGCCTTTAAAACGAAATTACAACGAACAGAAATTTAAGAAAAAGCTAAAGAAAAACCCTAATCTTCTCTGGATGCCCTCCCTGTTGCGTCTGCAGGGGTATTTATAGGTGCAGAAGGTGATAGAGTCCGGATAAACTCCTCCACGAAATCTGTTCCCTGGACTCATCTTGTTTGCCGCGGAAACGCAGCTTGGGCCGCGTTTCCGCGGCCATACAGTGGCAGATGGCCACGCGCTTTGGCGCGTGGCTTCTCCTGGTCCGTCCATCTGGGCGATGCTTCTGGAAGCTGGATCCTGGCTCTTCATTTTGGATTTTCGAGATAACTTAGAAATCAAGTTACCCTAAATCCAAATCCCTTCAAAAACGAATCTCATCCTTGCACTCTTATTTATCCTCATCCACCAAGCATTTAGGGTAGAATAGAATTCTATCCTTTTCCTCTTTGTAGTATTTGCAATTTTTACAATTTGTATTTGCACTTTTGACTTCTTGTAATTGCACTTTTGCACCTGGGGTTGGACTTGGGCTTGGATATGGGCTTTTGGGCTTCATTAAGCTTTAATTCTTTATTTAATTCAATACTCATGGCCTGCACATATTAAATAACAAAATATTAGTAAATGTGCAGAATTATATGAATAAATATGAAAATGTGATGGTAAAAATGCACTTTTCACTACCAATCACACCCCCACACTTATCTTTTTGCTCGTCCTCAAGTAAAAATCAAAAAGAAAAACTAATCTAGCTAACTCATTTTCGCAGGAATCACGGTTGCACTTAGCACGTGCAACAAGCCGTTAAACCCCTAGGTTACCCTAGAGGACGAGTGTTGTCTCGTGAGAGTTTTCAGCGAATTTCACCCACAAAATCCATAAAAAGGAAAATATTCGAATTATATTTGAAGAGACCAAGTAGTCTATATGTTTTAGGATTATCATTTTTATTCATTCTTAAACTTAGTCTTAATAAAGTGAATTGTTGTTTATTTTAGGTAAGAATCAAAATTGAATGTTTGTATAGTCTTTTTCGTTACCAAAAGTCATACGCACCCTTGTGAATCTAAGAATTCCTTAACTTGGACTCTCATGCCTCTTAATCATTATTATTATTATTATTATTTTTTATATATATAACTCATCTAATTTTCTTTCGTGTAAGTATCAAGGCTTCTTGAGGCCCTCATACCTAACTAATTGACTATTAGATGTGTTAATACATACATAATATTCCTTTATTTTATTAGGCTTTCTAATCCACCCATGTAGCGAACTTAAAGTCAGTGGCTCCCAAACTGGTTAGTTTTAGGGCACCAGGTGAGAAAACACCCCTCAGACTCAGATTCGAGTGAACTAGGCCCCAAAACTAAGGATGCTTATTTATTAACTCACCTTTAGACGTGAATACTTATGCTTCATGAGACACATGTATCCAGCTTAATTAGTGATTTTTTTTTATATATATATATATGAGGCACAAGGGTCTTTGTCTTAGAATCCTAGATATGCATTAGGTATGCACATTTCATTAAGGTAAAAATCAAGACTAATTACTTATTCAATTTCTCCTCCTATCCCTAAAAATTAAACAATTTATTTATTTTGACTAAGTTTTTAGAAATCCTAATCATGATTTTCTTAATTCTCAAAACTAACTTAGGTTTCTTTCAAAAAATAAGTCAAAATACTATCCTTTTTATAAAATATTTTTTTTGGCAAAATAATGTTAAAATATAAAGAAATTAAAAAAATTTGGCAAAATAATGTTAAAATATAAAGAAATAAAATTTTTTTTATTAGTATATGTTAGTAAACTCTCCCCCACACTTGTCTCATGCATTGTCCTCAATGTATGAAATGAATGCATATATGCATGAATTAAAGTATAAAGAGAGGCAAAGAATAATAGTATACCATTATATGTACAACACATGTATCACTCTCACCTAGAGCTGCTTAGGATTCATCCCTCTAGCTCGTTTCCCATCATTCCAATGGGTTCTCTTTATAAGGCACAATGGGGAGACCAACATTTTTGTTTTAACTCTCTTTCTCCCCAGTTTCATCTTCTTTAGGCTCTTCCGCATCATATGTCCACATCCATTATTCAAAAATTCATCACGCCTTTCAGTTGGAACTTCCTTACTATGAATGCCGAGAAATTCTAGCTCAGTTCCGTACATCTCCTCAAAACTTAAATCAACACTTTTCCCTGAAAGTGAATAATTAACCAACATCTCCTTAATCGATGTATCTAAACACAGGAGTTCTTTTTCAAAGAGGCTTTCGAAAGTTAAGTCAATCGGAGGTTCTTGAACTATATTCTCATGCGATATTTCAGTGCTTGGCTCATTGAAGATACTCAGATCAAATCTTCGTTTTTTAAAGGGAACTCTAAAATTATAATCCCCAACATGTGTCGTCTTATCACTAAAATCGCATTTATCCTCAAATAACTTGTCAAGAAATAGAGACTCATTTTCACTTTCTTTTTCACAAATGTTCTCAATAAAGTTTACCTCAAATGTTTGGTATTTTATCTTACGAGATTGGTTTTCTAGGTTGAAGACATTGACCTCTTTAGTCATGTTTCCAAAGGTCAACCTCATGGATCCATTCCTACAATTTATGATCGCATTTGCAGTTGCAAGGAACGGACGCCCTAAGATAACGGGAGTTTGAGACCGAAGAGTGGATACAGGTTCGGTCTCCAGAATAATAAAATCTACTGGTAGATAAACTCCCCAACTCGGATGAGCACATCGGTAATTTCTCCTTTGGGAATTTTTACGGATCGGACAGCTAATTGGATTGTAACCTTAGTCGGACTAAGCTCGCCCAACCCAAGTTGTAGGTAGACTGAGAAGGGGAGTAAGTTGATACTTGCTCCCAAATCAAGAAGTGCATGCTTAATTGCAGTTTGACTTATTGTGCAAGAGATGGTGGGGCAACCAGGGTCCTTATACTTGACAGGGATCTGGTTGGACAATAGCTCACTAATGTTAGTGGCCAGAAAAACCTTCTTGGGCACATTAGTCTTTCTCTTCTTTGTGACGTGTCCTTAAGAAACTTAGCATAACTAGGGACTTGTTGGATTGCATCAAGAAGAGGTATATTGATCTTGACTTGATTAAAAATCTCGCGTACCTTATCCATTTGTGCACATTGCTTATCTTTAAGCCTATTTGGGTAGGGTGCGATGGGCTTGTGCATATCTTTGGCTGACTTGTCTTTTTTAGTGTTGTTGGCATCAAGTTGAGATGGAGTGGGTTCAGGCAAGCTGAATGCTTGTTTAGAACTTGATGGTGTTGATACTTAGTTATCAACTTGTTTTCCCGATCGCAATGTATGAATCGCATTGCAATGACTCATATGATTATCTTGAGTCAAGTGAGCTTGACTAGAGTTCCTAGGGTTTGGGAATGGTTGACTAGGTAGAGTACCCTTTTGCCTTTCTTGCTGATTCATTTGCATCTCTATCCTAGTCAAGACTTGAGCCAGCGTGTCGTTACTTTTAACCAGAGTGTCCACCTTTCTTTCCATATTGGAGAGCCTTGTTTCTATTTGTGAATATTGGAAAGAGGGTGGAGGATTTTGATACGGCGGATTTTGGAAATTGTTGGAGAATTTGGGCCTAGTTTGATCATTGTTGCTTGGGCCCCATGAAAAATTGGGATGGTTTCTCCAACCAGGATTGTAGGTGGGCGAATATGGATTGTTGGCGGGTGGATTGTTGGCGGGCCTTGTGAAGGCCGCACTCATATGTTCGGGCAAGTTTTGATGCGCGATAAAGACGGGACATTCCTCGAACACATGGTTCATATCTTGACAATAAGTACAGCCCACCGAAGATGTTGGGCTGACTTGGTTCACAGAGACTGGTTCTTTAGTTTCAAGAGCCTCTAGTCTTCGCATTATAGCAGCTAACTTAGCATCGGTTGCTATGTTGGCCTCAATGGAATGGATACCTCCTTTAGAAGAAGTAGGGTCATTAGTCCTAAATTTTTCCGGAGTTGGTTCCCATTGGATGGTATTATCAGCTAATTTTTCATATAATAACCATCCTTCATTTTCATTCTTTTTCAGAAATCCTCCTTGGCACATGGATTCTAACAGCGTTTTAGTTTGATATTCTAATCCATCATATAGAACTTGGCAAAGTCGCCATTTCTCTATCCCATGGTGAGGGCATTGGGCAAGGAGGTCCTTAAAACGTTCGAAATATTTCCAAAAATGCTCATTGGCTGTTTGCTTAAACTGTAAGATGTTCTTCCTAATCAGTGCATTCTTATGAACGGGATAAAATTTCTTTAAGAAGGCCTTAACGAAATTATCCCAAGAAGATATAGAACCTACCTCTAGACTGTAGAGCCATTTCTTTGCTAAATCCTTCAAAGCAAAGGGGACAAACCTAAGTTTGATGTCATCTTTTCCCAACTTAGGAATATTCATCATGAGACATACTTCCTCAAATTC
This sequence comes from Agave tequilana, assembly GCA_038442645.1. Taxonomy (NCBI): domain Eukaryota; kingdom Viridiplantae; phylum Streptophyta; class Magnoliopsida; order Asparagales; family Asparagaceae; genus Agave; species Agave tequilana. Next base: position 117,898 of record JAVJIF010032772.1, read on the forward strand.
CCTTATGAAGAAGTATGCATCCTCGGATTCAAGTCCATGAAATTTGGGAAGGGTGTTGATGTATTGTGGCTTAAGCTCAAATGGGTCAACACCTTCATCGGTAAGCTTGATGCAAGAAGGAAGAGAGGTCCTGATAGGATAGATCCTATCTTGGAGTAACGGCGGTTGTGCCATGTGTGAGTCGGGCTTTTGCTCGGGTGGTGAACTAGTCCTAGTTAACCTGGATGTAAGTGGGTCTCTCGACCAAGCGGTCATGCACAATTAGCAAACAAGTTCACCCAATCAACCAAAAAAAAAAGAAAAACAAACAAAAAATCCTATTCTAGGGTTATCCTTGACCTAGACGACTCCTAACTTTAGACTGTCCTTAGGAGGTCTATTGTCGACGTTAACCACAAGCTAATCGGCCAGGTAGGTGGCAAGACCGGTGGGAGGTTTTCCGTCAGAGACGTTCCTTAATTAAATAACCACCGTTCTTCGGGCTTTCGGCCCTCAATCCCCTGCCTAGACACCAATTTGACAAGAGTTAATTTCGAACAATTTTCCTCCTTAGGTCAATCTCCTATTGAGTCCGAGTTAACCTAGGGCCAACGTCTAGTCAAATTTTACTTAAGGTTAGGGTTGTGAGTGTGACGGATATGATTTGTGGGCCAAGGAAGGGTGATGAAATCCCCACCTTATCTTGTTTATGGGTTATGCCCTTAAGATATTTTTGTGTACGTGTAAAGCAGTAGAAAAGTAATCACTCAAAAAGCAGTAAACAGCCAAGAGTGTTTCCTAATCTATATGCAATGCAGACGTACCTTGTCGCCAGCACTCTTCAACAGAATTAAAAAATTAAAATAGACACGTGCCCTAAATGCAAGAGTCTAATTTTTTTTTATTATCAACAAATGGGTTAATGTTATTAATTAGCAGTTGTAGAATGATCACAGAGAAAATTTATCACAGCAGTAAGCAGTATTTGCAATTCTGAGCAACCTGCAGAAAACTTTATGAGTGGTGAACTACTCAGGCCGCGGAAACGCGGCTTTTGCCGCGGACCCGCGGCTCTGAAGTAGGCTCTGATGCTCTGCCTTCGAGGGTAGAGGCACAGAGTTGCTATGTGTCCTCGCTGCTGCTTTGTTTTCCTGTTCTCTGAATCTGCAAACAGAAAGAATAAAAAATAATTAGTTTGAGAAAATCGTGTCGTTCCTTCCCCGGCAACGACACCAAAATTTTGATTGAGATTTTAGAATTTGTAAATAAGAAGAATGAGTTGTAGAGTTCTTAGTCTCAATGTTATCCGCTGTAGCAAGGGCCAAAGCGGGTCGTGATCCTCAGGGAAGGATGCGATGCAAGCTTTTCGGCCGATTCCTCTGTATGCTTTGAATAAAACAAAGAAGGGATTAGATTTGAAGTGTATATGAATAAAGAAGTATGGTTTTACTGATCTACTACCACAACCTACCATGCAAGTCTTGAATGTTAAATTTCATCTTGAGATAAATGTGATTTACCCTAGATTATTAAGAGTGATTCAAGCAAGAAAATATGATACTAGAATCTAACTAAGTTGCATTATCAAAAACTAAACAATGTTTCATCCTAACATCTAAGTACAGCTTAAGAAAAGATTAATCTTAAATTTAGGCTGTCCTAGTTCTTAAGTATGAAGGCATGAGGAGTTATTTAAATGTGCAACCTAGATTAAGAAATTTAATCATCAGTTTAATCTTCAAGAAAAATAATCTTTAGACCTAGGGTTTATAAAAACTGGTCATCAATCGATTCAAATCCTAACTTGCCCTAGGGTTGCTTAAGAGATCAGCAAACCACACAAAGAATTAGTTAGACATCATTTTTTTATAATTATTTTTTTATATTGTTTTTTATTTTCTTTTTTAATTAGAAGAAAAGAAGAAGAAACAAAACAAGAGATCACAGATGAAAACCGAAGCAATTAATCGCAGAGAAAAGAAATAAAAATTGACAAGAATTAAATATACAAAAGAAAGTAACCTTTATTCGAAAGTATGTCTCCAAATACAAGCTCCTTCTTCTCCACAAAGCCTTTAAAACGAAATTACAACGAACAGAAATTTAAGAAAAAGCTAAAGAAAAACCCTAATCTTCTCTGGATGCCCTCCCTGTTGCGTCTGCAAGGGTATTTATAGGTGCAGAAGGTGATAGAGTCTCGGATAAACTCCTCCACGAAATCTGTTCCCTGGACTTATCTTGTTTGCCGCGGAAACGCGGCTTGGGCCGCATTTCCGCGGCCATACAGTGGCAGATGGCCACGCGCTTTGGCGCGTGGCTTCTCCTGGTCCGTCCGTCTGGGCGTATGCTTTTGGAAGCTGGATCCTGGCTCTTCATTTTGGATTTTCGAGATAACTTAGAATCAAGTTACCCTAAATCCAAATCCCTTCAAAACGAATCTCATCCTTGCACTCTTATTTATCCTCATCCACCAAGCATTTAGGGTAGAATAGAATTCTATCCTTTCCCTCTTTGTAGTATTTGCAATTTTTACAATTTGTATTTGCACTTTTGACTTCTTGTAATTGCGCTTTTGCACCTGGGCTTGGACTTGGGCTTGGATATGGGCTTTTGGGCTTCATTAAGCTTTAATTCTTTATTTAATTCAATACTCAAGGCCTGCACATATTAAATAACAAAATATTAGTAAATGTGCAGAATTATATGAATAAATATAAAAATGTGATGGTAAATATGATGATAAAAATGCACTTTTCACTACCAATCACTATCCTTTCCTCCATCTCCTTTCGCTCTTGTTCCTGAACAGCAAGAAGTCTAGTCAGGGTTGCCCGGGCCTCGTGATCCCCAACTGCTCCACCAGCAGCAGACACGCCCTAGCCTGTGAAGGACCTCCAGTATGACTGATGTTCCCGATCAAATTCTCGAGAAGCACTCGGGCAAATTCGAAAGAACTGCCCCCAGAGAGGATGAGGTCAATACATGATCGCATGGAAACAAAGAACTGCTGCACCATTTGACGTGCCAGTTCCTCCATGATATCATTGGCTGGAGAGAACTCTGCTGATGTACTCCCAGATCCCCTTTCTATCACAGGGCAAGGGATGGGAATCAACTCGTCCCGAACAGAATTAGGGTCAACAACAGGCGCGGTAGAAGCTGAGATGGTCGCCGGCACTTCTGGCGCAGTTACGACTGTCGTAGCAGCCTCCATGGTGACTAAAGTAGCAGCGAACCTGGCTTTTTCGGAACCCTCGGTCGGGGGTTGAATTGTACTGCCTGCTGGGTCGACGCTGGCTGCCCCTGCTGAGTCGACGCTGACTGCCAAGTCCTCTACCTGAGCTTCCTCAGCACTCTCTACAGATCACCAAAACGTCAGTCATGACAATAAAAGGAAAATATTCAAAACATCAATATTTTCTTACCAAGCCGAGGATCCAAAGACGGCAGATCCCTGGGCAAATCTTGCAAGGTTGAGGTCTCCCCAACCTCAATAATTGCCCTCTCTTGAGGCATCTCAGCAGCAGCCTCAACACCCTCCTGCTGGGCCAGCTCCTGTATCATCTCCTCGATATGGGAGGAAGTTGCAGCCTCGCTGTCCGCAGCCAACCCTGCAGCATAAAGGGAAAATGTCAGAACCTTTTTTCCTAGTTCAAAAGGGAAACCAGGTCAACAAGACGATAAGAGTACCTTCAACAGCAGCAATTGGGGCTACTGGCGAAACCGTCACAGGGTCGCACCTGTATATTTCTTCCTCCGAGATATGTGAGAATTTGCTCGGATCTGGAAGAGTGGGTTCATCGCCAAAATCGACTTCATCGCCTGAATCGTATTCGTCCTCTCCCGACGATGAAGACGATAGTTCAACGCGAGAAGCCTCGGCAATTGAGGCCTTGGCACCAAATACCCCAGTAGTAGGGCTGGGGTCAACTACTCGTGAGCTAGAGATTAATACACCAGGAGACCCAGGCTGTTGTGCCTCATCTCCCCTTTCATGAGCCAAAGAAGACCCTAGTTGAGTTGAGACCCCCGGAATCTCAACATCATCCCTACCCATCAGGGCAACCTCGAACTGCTCGGCCTCATTAGTTGCGATGGGTTCATCAGCAAGCTCCCCTTCTTCTAAAAATACGGGGCCCCTGCTGCGCAATCCATGAGAACGAACAAGGGGGCGTCGTCTTCTCCTCCTCTTCTTCCCTCTGCTCTTCAACGCCGAAAGGGACGGTCTCTTCAGCCTCCAAGTCTTTCCTGGCCTTCTTTGGGGCAGGCTCAGCTGTGGAAGTAGAGGCAGGCTCAGCTTGGAGAGTAACGCCATGAGGACGTTTATGCACCGCCTGTCGACGCCTTCTGGCAGGCTGCTCCCTAGGTGGGGCTGCTCTCGGCTCCCCCCGTGTCTCCCCTCTGGCCTCCCTTTGAGCCGCTTGATATTCATCGATGCCTCGCGAGCGCTTGTTGGACGCCACCTTCTCTTCATAAGACGCATTAATGCTCTTAATACATGAGCACTTTATTGAATAGCCAGGCATCTTGCTAGCCTGGAAGTACCAGGTGCAGAAGCTAAGGCTTGCGTAGCAATTTGACATCTTATGAGGTAAGCGAAAAAGAGCCTGTATCCCCCCAGCCACGCTGTAATACCAAGCTCGAGAACCTTCAAACAGATTTCCACTGAAGGCAAGCTGAGCGTTAGGATTGCCGACATATAGTTGGTCATAGCCGAACTGTCGGGCAAAACGATTCGGCATATAAGGCTCGATCGTGCACGAGTTCCCTTGCCGAAAGAGCAGATACCCGGGCCGGATATTGATAAGCCACCAGAAGACTCCCGATGGCAGCCTCGTGAAGTCATCCGGACCCACAATGTCGGCGAACTTATCCCCATAAGCAGCATCTGTAATCTCGGGGAAGTAACGATTGAGATGATAATTTGAAGCGTTCAGAATACACTTCCGAACGTAGAACATATAGTTGTTGGACTAGCTCGAACTCTCCAGCCGCTGCACAAAAGGGACAAACCCCTCGCATCGGGACACTGGCGTCATCAGTGAGGGGCAGTGCATCACGTACCAAGCCATTAAGTACGTGTAGGGAAGCTCGATCCGAGGGTTAGGGGTCTTCACTCTCGGCCTTCCCTCTGAGTCGACCTCCAGTTTACCTCGCGAGTCGACGATGGCCTCCACCCTGCACAGGCTCTGAGTCAGGGCCCGCAATCTGCTTTTGATACCAGCCACCATTGCCGGAAGGAGAGCAATGGACCTACCATAGGCCAGCAACACTGCCGGATACACCACGTCGGCAACAATCACCTCATGCGGCGGTGTCGGCACTATACAGCGTTTCAACCACAGCATGAGGAAACCTGTCAGCAGTGCCCGGTTAGAAATAGGGACCCGGGCCTGGTGATGGAAACTTTCAAAAACCATGTCAGGTTTGAAAGTGTCTTCGTTCGACTCTGTGGTATAAGAACTCACAGAGGCGTCGATCCTCTCGGCGATTTCTTCGTCAGAGCTGGGAGCCAGACTGGTCACTGAGTGGTCTTTCTCAGTGATACCATTAAACAAGTAGCTCACCCAAGACAGCTGCTTAACTCCCCTAGTCCTCCAGGAGGTTATTTTGCCGCAGATGTGGAAATGACATAGCACTTCCCAGTAGGCCTCATATACACGAGGGCACTCTTTCCTCAAAAGATGAAGCTCCTCAGAGGTGGGGACGTATTCCTCATAAGGAACATCTCCCATTACCAGCCCCGAGACTTCATATAATTCATGCAGGGCGAGCCCCATTTCTCCAACCGGGGTGAAGAACGTCCCCGTCAAAGAGTTGTAGTACTCCAGGATTCCAAAGAATTTTGGGAATTCTGTGGGATGCCATATTGCACAGCCCTGACCACTTGGTAGAGTCCCACTTGGTCCAATAGACCTCCGAGTTCGGTAAGGACAAAGCTCACCATCTTGCCCCACCAGTACTTATCAGTGGAATGAATCCACCCGAGCGGGCGAAAGTCAGTGTGAAAATCACCCCCTACCTTCATGAATTGATTAATAAAGGTAGTGCCGAGCTGAGGGGTTTCCCCTACTGGGTAATCAGACCTGAATAACCCAGGAAACAAGCCAAAGACTTTCCTTCCATGACTGGCAGTGTGTACCTTCTTGGCACCCAGGATGCCGAGCGAGACACCGGGGACAGATCGGGCAAGCTCCCATTCCATTGCCCGGGGGACAGACATGTGCTGAAGGAAGGATAAGGGATACATTCTCTCCATATTCGGAAGAAAGAATTTCCTACCCCCTATCTGACGGAGCCACTTGTAATCGCCATCATGCAAGACGTAACCACCCTCGCCAATATTGTCCCCAAAGAAGAAGATGGGTTTCTTCAATGGAATGCGCGAATCCGTCTTAAATTCTGCGTCAGTCATAAATTCCCGGAATGTCGCCATGTCGACCTTGGAAAGCCTCTCCCTTCGCTCCTTCGGCTTGTCGGCAGTCACAGGAGCAGTCCTTTGCAACATGAAGGTTAAGTTGCGGTCAGCACCACCTACGTACCCGAAGTGACACTTCTTGGAGAGAGGATCGGCGGAATATCGCACTGCAAAAGAGGACAACACTTGATCAAAAATCTGAAGGGAAATGATTAAGTGTCCACAACTCAAACGCAGGAGTAAACCCAGACGCGAAAATCATCAAAATCTGCGTCCAGACCCAAAGATCGCGAGGCTAGCATGAAGCCCACGTTTTGAAAATTTAAGACTTATGAAAAATCTCTAAGTACTTGGACTCAGACGCAAGATTCATGAGGACCAGCGTCTGATTTCACAAGACGCAAGAGTCATAAGAAATCTACGTCCAAATCTTTCATACTTAGAAACATTCTAAGTGTTGAACCTGAAACGCAAGGCTCACTGGGGTCATGTGTTCAACAAGCAGACGCAGATTCGAGCAGATAAAAGCAGCAAGGGTCATCAAACCTGCGCCTTGTTTATCGACTCAAGGGCCGCGTCTGAAGATCAAACATGGGCTCGAGCCCGCGTTGGCGGGTCAATTATAAAAGAGGGGTTCAAGAGTTCAAAGAACTCTATAAACCCTTTTAATGGTGGAAATCAAGTCCGATGGCTTTATACCTGAAATAGGGGTTTCCAGCATGGAGGAACCGCCCCTTGGAGTCTCGGCGATGACCGCCCGTGAAGATGAAGCAATTTGCTTGGCCTTTGGTGCCATTGCGAATCAAAGATCCGGTGTTAGATGAAGTAAAGAGAATAAAGGAAGCTCCTTTTTCAAAACCCTAACAGATGCACACAAAGACGAAGGAGAGTCTAATGATGACTCTTGAAAGACTGTTGCCTTTTATAGGCACGGTAATTCGCAAAGATACGCGGCGCTTAGCTCGACGCCCAATTACCACCTGACGCGTGGACAGCGTATTAAATGCAGCGTGAAGTTCGCACGCCAAAAAGTAAATGTCCCTCAATTCTACGGGACACGTGGCAGCGGCCTCATGGCACGGATTCGTATCCAAGAGTCGCGTCTTCATTTCTAAAGATGTGTCCCTTCGATGGACGCACCCTTTCAACCCAACCAAAGCTGCGTCTACCTCATGGAATAACAGTCGCGTCTTCATCCCAAAAGCAGTATCACCCCTGCATCCACAGAACTGGCGTTCAGTCCTTGCTTCTGCAATTCAGTTCAACAGTACACTGGCATAAGCAGACGACTGTCCACCCCTGGTTTAAAGTACACCAACGACAAACTCAAAGCATCGGGGAGGTTTAGACTGTGTATCTAGACACTCAAAGCGATCAATTTTGGCGGCTTCAAAGAGTTCCACAGTACACTCACGAAGGCCATACTCCAAACAAGATCAAACCCGGAGCATTGTCAGTCCAATCTTAAGAGTGAATTCTGCTAGAGTCCAAAGTATTTCGAAATCCGTCCCAGCTAACTGCGGAATATCGAAAACTTTGGAGGGGGTTCTGTAGGCTGTCTAAAAATCATTAAGACAAGTCGCCAAAAGCAGAGTCCAAGACTCCAGGCGCGAGGGTCGAAACCCGCGTCTCAGCAGCGCCAAGGCGCGAGGGTCGAAACCCGCGTCTCAGCCAGCACTGCAGCACCAAGGCGCGAGGGTCGAAACCCGCGTCTCAGCCAGCACTGCAGCACCAAGGCGCGAGGGTCGAAACCCGCGTCTCAGTAGCACCAAGGCGCGTGGGTCGAAACCCGCGTCTCAGCCAGCACTGCAGCACCAAGGCGCGAGGGTCGAAACCCGCGTCTCAGCCAGCACTGCAGCACCAAGGCGCGAGGGTCGAAACCCACGTCTCAGCAGCACCAAGGCGCGTGGGTCGAAACCCGCGTCTTAGCCAGCACTGCAGCACCAAGGCGAGATTTTAACAGTTACGTCACGATCAATTCCAAGGAGAGGTGGAGGGAGGGGGAAGAATATTGGGTTTGGATTTTTTTTTTTGTCGTTCTTTCTTTTTTTTTGGAAGAAGGAGAGGGTTACGTTACAGTTACGTCAATAAAAGATGATAAGATTCTTAGGTACGTAGATTTTAACAGAAGAGATAGATAGTTAAGATAAAGATCCATAAAAATCTCAAGAGATCTTTCAGTTGAAATTTGAAACTTATATTTGGTTTTAGATTTGTTTAAATAATTAAGATTTTCAACCTAACCACACGCCAATGTGGCATTATAGTTCAGGTATTAAGATTTGATACAAGGGAACATGAGTTCGAAACTTGAAATTAACAAATATATATATAATTTTTTTCTTTTTTTTATTTTAATTTATTTTAAGGCATTTCAAAACAAGGGTATTACATTCTACCCACCTAATAAGAAAATTTCGTCCTCGAAATTTCAAATAAAGCAAGGAATGATAAAAGAGTCAAAATACAGGGAGAAAACAAACAAGTTTCCACGTCGCCTCGCTGGGACACCACGATTCCGCTGCGCGCTCTGATCTCTGCTACCAGCTTCAACTTGGAGTAATCAAACTCAGGGGATAAAAATCAGAGAAAATAGAATCGGAAGGAACAATAAGAATCAAGATAGGACCAAGATCATTTTAGAAGAAGAGTTGAATTCAGAGAGATAGAAAGATCAAAGAGATAGATTTTCAAAGGGATGACAGTCAATTCTAAGTGGATTCAATATCACTGTGTGAATCCTACATGTATATTGCAGTGTAATTATAGCTCGTTCAAGTTATCGGTAAGAATCAAGTTCGTTTTATGTTAAACCTGGCTCTGATACCAAGAAAATCCTGTCACGCCCCGCTTCCCAAAATACGAGAAAACGGGATCGCGACGAAGGTCGGCGACGTATATACGCGAGGAAAATACCCCAGTATACACGCTAAGCCTAAAGTAACCTGAACAAGCTATAAATCCAAACCATAATATTAACGACCACTGCAATAATACATATAATTACTACACATGATCCCAGATAAAATAAGGAATGAAATAGAAGCTAAGTGTAATATACAAGAATCAAAGAATAATAGGAAGAATAAAGAAATGCAAGAATACCAGAATCAAAAGGAGAGAGTCCAGCTCCTCGCAAAGCGTACAATCACACGAACACCTGAACAATGGAAACAAAACGTCCAATATCTGGACGTGCAAATCCAGGGTCATCAGAAAGCGAACTGGTGAGTGTGTGTGTGTGTGTGTGTAAAGAGGACTGCTCGTGCATATAAACAGTGTGCACCGAATAATAACAAGATAACTGCAAACATAGGATAACTAAATAACATAATAAATGAACTGAATAACAATAACATGAGTAAATGTGCAGATAAAAGACAAGTAAAGCAACTATAAACAACAACTGATGTCATCCTAACGGGGAATGACAAATGTCTAGATGTGTAACCTAGCATGTCACTAGTCAGGTATACAATTCTGGTCATGTGTACAAACATATATCTATCATAGCTTATCTATATGTACAATCAGGTGATCACGGTCAGTCACAATGCATTAACAGTTCATTATCATTTATTATGTCAGCGAACGCTAATTGCCACATGCAGTAGATGCATCTCATACTACGCCTACCACACGTGTCAATCAACGTTCTAAGTTATTGAAATTAATAGAAGAGACATTATCCATGCTTTAGGTGGGTCCCGTACATACCCGGGACCACGGCCTCAGTTTCCTGGCGCTGAACCAGGCCGTACCGCTAGGTACTCAGTAATAGTAACAGTAATCTCACTGTGAAAATAGTGGAACAATAACAGTATAGATGGGATGTCAGTCATCCCCCAGGAACCCTGCAGTGGAACCCTCAGTCGGCTGCGCAACCTGTATCCTAGGTCCACCCAAAATACAGACGCTGTCTCCTCCATCAATTTCCCCAATCCCGGTGTAAGTTGTTCAATTACTTTACTATTGAATTCAGTAAAAACAAACAATACTCATGTTACCTATAACACTGGAATGATACAGTGACAGTAACGATAACAGTACAGTAACAGTCAATCAGCAATCGTATACACGGTGAACAATATCAGTAACAGTGAACAGTAACAGTAACCGTGTATACGATGAACAATAGGACTGTACAGGGTGTTACGGTCAAACAATCTTGTCCCAGTAACTTTCAGTAACATGAATATTACAGAACAGTCTAGACACCTCTAGTCAATATATACAATCTAATATTAGACTGATCAAGACCACATCCACTGATATAATGTCTATAACTAATCTGTCAACTCATAATCTCAAAAACTATCCTCATGAAAACATCAAACCTTATTAAGGTAATCTGGTACAGTAATCACAAGTCTCATAAATCAATAATCAATTCTCTCATCCTAACGATCAACTCTGATCCTCAAGTCATCGATATATCCAAATCTCAATAACTGAAATACTACATGTTTTGATACATATAATCAAATCCTCATATTCCAATTCGATCAAGATTATCCCACACTCTCACTCTATCAAGGTCAATCACAGGATCCCAAAGTCAAGTAACATATCAGGTATATATCTAAGATCTATCAGCTCAGGTCAATCAAATCAATGCCTATTCCTCAAGACCAAATTCATCCAAGTATAATCAAGAATCATCACTACAGGGTAAATTCCTCAATCTATAAGAAATCTAGAAACAGCAAAACAAGAGTTAGTCGACTAGGGGAGGAGCAAGTCAACTAGGGTAGTGGGTTAGTCGACTAACAAATAGGATAAGTCGACTATACAAAGTAATAGTCGATTAATAAGGGAAGGAAAGTCGACTAATATAGGCGGTTTGACTAGTTTAGTCGACTATCAGGAGGGATAAGTCGACTAGGGTAGGTTTAAGTCAACTATAGGAAAAGGATAAGTCGACTAATGCAGGTTACAGTCAACAAACAGAGAGTCGACAACATTTCTGAATGGTCACCAAGTCGACTAGAGGGCTATGGTAAGTCGACTAATATAGGTATTAGTCGACTAATAAAAGGGCAAGTCGACTAATATCCCTGCCTGTGAGTATGAACAAGGCTCCAAAAAAATTCCTACAAATACCAAAAATGGTGGATATTACGCTCGTTATCATCAAGATATGCCACCATGCAATATGACTGAAAATCACCTCACATAGTATAGTTCTCTAACCTCTTTCACTGATCCATCAACCTCAAAATTAACATGTATATTCATTCTATGACTTATCACAGTTATATCAGTTACAAGGTCAAGTCCGATCTACGATATATCAATACTAGGCTTAAGTTAATAACAGTCACATACCAGCACATGAAATGACACTGATACAAGCTCATATCAATTACACAAATAAGGTGAACAATCAATAATGTCTCATGGAGTGATACAGATAATCATACTGGTAAAATACATCAAATAGTCACATGAAATAATACGAATAAAAACACAAATATCCAATAACAACGGTAAATAAGAAAATGACATAATACAAACACTCACATAAATAATATCGAAATACTCAATAAGAAAACAAGAACACTCACCTGGACTTATCACGAGTCCGATAACCAATCTGAAGAATCTACATTAAATACATATGAATTTATATGAGATATCGAATTTACATTTATTAAATTTTACATGATATATTCTATTTATTTAGTATTTTAAATTAAATATGAATGGTCCAGATCTTAAAACAAGTTGTAGGATGATACACTGAGTTTATAATATTATTCCGATTTTATTTACTGATTTTTGCGGGGTTTAAATGGTTAAAAACATGCAATTTCCTTAACGGGTCTGAATGTTGAAGTAGCGGGTTTCTACTTAGAAAACAGAGTTTCAGTCCAACATGATTTGCAATTAATCCCAAAAATTTTCAGTAGATGTTAGGGGTTATCTAGATATTTATCCCTATTTTTAATTATTTTTTTCAAAATTTTATCTAGCTAAAAAAATTGTTTTTCAACAACTTAGCGGGTCTGTTTTTGTATTTGGTTAAAATGAATTAGAAACCCAAATATTGGGCTGAATTGAAACTGGGCTTCTAAATATGGGCTTTAAATTTATTTTCTTTCTTTTCTTTGGTTTTTGTTTTCTGATTTCTGGCCTGGCCTAATGAGCCAGGCCCAATTCATTTTTTTCATTCTTTTTCCTTTTCTTTTCTTTATTTTTTTGGGCTGGGCCAATGACGGCCCAGTTTCTGTTTTTTTTTTTTTTCTTTTTTTTTCCTCTTAACTGGGCCTGGGCTTTGGCCAGGCCCTTTCTTTCTTTCCTTTTTTTTCTTTTTTTGTTGGAGGCTGCTGCTCTCGGCTTCGGCCGAGAGCATCCTCCAATTTTTTTTTCTTTTTTTTCCTTTTTTTTTGAATTTCTTTGTTTTAGTTAAAATTAAAATCCTCTTTTAAGGTATTGTTACATTACCCAATTTATTTTATTTATATTATTAGATAAAATTTCAATTTCATAAAAGGAGAGATTTTAAGTCATGATATGTTATCAAATTCTAATTCAAATAAATTGAATTAGATTTTAGGGGAGATCCAGGTTTTATAACAAGAATAAAATAATTAAATCATGATATTTCAATTAACTATTTTTAATTTATAAAAATTAAATTTTTACTTACTTGAATTGATGACTCCTTAGCCTGGCCCTCAATCTCCACGCCTCGGACATGTTCCTCCATCACGATCAATTCCAAGGAGAGGTTGAGGGAGGGGAAGAATATTGGGTTTGGATTTTTTTGTGTCGTTTTTTTTTTTTGAAGAAGGAGAGGGTTACGTTACAGTTACGTCAATAAAAGATGATAAGATTCTTTGGTACGTAGATTTTAACAGAAGAGATAGATAGTTAAGATAAAGATCATAAAGATCTCAAGAGATCTTTCAGTTGAAATTTGAAACTTATATTTAGTTTTAGGTTTTTTTAAATAATTAAGATTTCCAGCCTAACCAGACGCCAATGTGGCATTATGGTTCAGGTATTAAGATTTGATACAAGGGAACATGAGTTCAAAACTTGAATACAAATATATATATAATTTTTTCTTTTTTTATTTTATTTTATTTTATTTTATTTTAAGGTATTTCAAAACAAGGGTATTACAGATGAACAAGGTACAAATGTAGACATAAAACTTTATCGTAGCATGATTGATAGTTTGTTGTATTTAACGGCTAGTAGGCCGGACATTATGTTTTGTGTATGTCTTTGTGCTCGATTTCAATCGTGTCCTAAAGAGTCCTATTTGATTGCGGTAAAACGCATTATTAGATACCTTAAGGGCACAATTGAAATGGGTTTGTGGTATCCAAAGATCGGACAATTTTTCATGACGAGTTTTTCGGATGCCGACTATGCGGGTTGTAGAGTGGATAGGAAGAGTACTAGTGGAACATGTCAATTTCTCGGTAATTTTCTTATCTCATGGTCTTCCAAGAAACAAAATTCGGTAGCCCTCTCAACCGCCGAGGCGGAGTATGTTGCGACGGGAGCTTGTTGTGCACAAGTCCTTTGGATGAAACATACTCTCCTTGACTATGATTTACATTTTGACCATATTAAAATATTTTGTGATAATACTAGTACTATTCATATGACTAAAAATGTAAATCAACATAGTAAGACTAAGCACATTGACATTCGGTATTACTTTCTTAGAGATCATTATGAGAAAGGTGATATTGACATTGATTATGTTTCTACCGATTTTCAACTTGCCGATATTTTTACAAAATCACTAGACTATACTAGATTTTCTTTTATTTGTGGAGAATTGAATATTTGTGTTATGGACTCATGAAATTTTTTTTAACAATAATTACCCTTTGTGATGTATGACAAAAAGGAGGAGAAAAAGTTAGTTTAGTTTATCATTTTGAGTTTTGAGTTTTGAAGAGTTTTTGAGTTTTGAGTTTCGAGTTATGTGCTTTATGTTTTGAGTTATTATTTGTTGAGCTATATGTTTTGAACTTTTATGTCCTTGTTATGCCAAGTTCTTGTTTTTACTATTTATTCATGTATATAGCCATTCATATATATAGCATGTTTTGAGGGGGAGCTTCCAAGCTCTTTTCCCATTATTTTTCTCATTTTTTTGTTAAATAACTCATATGTTTTGTCATCATCAAAAGGGGGAGATTGTTGGCCCAAGGTACAATCACCCGGTTTTTGAGTTTTGATGATTACAAAACATATATAGTTATTTATACTAATCATATTTTAGTGTTTAAGTGTGTTTCAGGGTTCTAAAGATTCAAGTTGTGTTCTTCACTAAAGGAAGGTACTTTTGACTCAAGATGACTCAATTCGGGTTCAAGGATTCAAGCTATACTACATTCCATATGGAGAAGCCCTAATTTGAAGATCATGTAGTCACCTAAAACCTTTGTAAGAATTAGTTTGTTAAAGAATGAGGTTATGATAAGTTGGCTCAAGAAAACACACACACTTTCATTTTTCAAAATACGGTTTTTATTTTAGATAGTTGGATTAGGTACATGTCTTGGTTATTATACATGTCTCTAAATATTTTATATTTTTACATCTTATTTATATCATGTATTCCAACCCTTATAGCTATCTACTTAATCATATAGCCCTTCAAATTATTTTAAAAATTATTCTAAGTTCAAAATTTTTCCTATAAAAAATACTGTTTCAGGCCAACGGTCAACCGGGCAGTCGACCGCATCTATTTCAGGCCTGATCAGTCGACCGCACCGTCGATCGGGCCTTGTGGTTTTGGCGTGCACGTTGTGCACGTCTGCCGGTCGACCGGACCGGTCGACCGTCTGACAGACCCTTGCTCTCGGGTTTTGTCGGTCGACCGACAGAACAAATCAAGTTTTTTTGTTTAGCCTCCGGTCGACCGACCGGTCGACCGAGTCCAACAGCTAGTTGCCAAGTTAGACTGCCGGTCGACCGGGCCGGTCGACCGACAGCCGCTAGCAGCCCCAACGGCTAGTTTATTGAAACTTGTTTTCTGGATTTGATGGGTTAAATCTTTCAGCTATTTCTGAAATTTTGCATGCTATTTCCTAACCTATTTACCTAGTCTAAATGATGATTAGATCCTTTCAAATCCCTATAAATAGATGGCATTGGTCCCTTGTTAACATTAAGAAAAATTCTTATTATTTTCAAGTTTCCAAAAGAAAGAAAAGTTTTTAAAGCTCTCTCTTCCTAAGTGCATTCTTGGTTAAAGTTTTTTTCAGTGGTTTTCAAGATTTTTCTTACTTCTTTACAACTGAATTTTCTCACTTCACTTCTTGAGCCAAAAATCTTACCCATTCAAGGAGTTATAAGAGAGAAATTTGTGGTCTTTTTGATCACCTTATTACTTGTACTTTCTTTGTGTTGAGATCCCTCTTGTGTAGAGGATTGGATTGGTAGGAGTTCAGTACTCCAGTCTTGAGTAGACCTTTTCTAATTTCCTTTGCAGATTTAGTGGAAATCCTTCACGGTGGTAGAGGCGGGGACGTAGAGCGGTGGCTCGAACCTCGAAACAAATTCCTTGTATTTGTGATTGGTTTCCTTATAGCTTTTTATTGCTTTACTTTTCTATCTTGTGATAACTCTTGTTTGCACCTCATTGCACCCATTTCATTTACTTGTATTTTTCAGTCTTTACTCATCTCAAAAAGAAAGCAATTACGCGCCTCAACTCATAATCTAGAGGAATCAAAGAGGAGAAGTTCTAGAGCCCTTCACGGGGAATTCGGCTTCAATTTCTTATTTTTGAGTGACCGGTTGCATCATATATACATACTTGAAAGATCACCTAGAGGGGGGGTGAATAGGTGATTATGCTAATCTAATGAACTCAATGCGGAATTTAAAAACTAAATGCAATACACTCAAGTGCAATCAACAAATGATGCACACACAACCAAGCCAAGCAATTATGAATGCACAATATGAATAGTTGCAAGGCACAAAGTAAAAAGAGAGATAGAGAGAGAGTCAATGGATCAAGCGCAAACAACAAGATATGTTTCGAGGTTCGAGCACCCAGCTCTACATCCCCGCCTTCGACACACGAAGGATTTCTAATCCACTAGCTAGTCCACAAAGAACTCTCACAAGGAGTACCCAACTCCTCTCTTTACAACCACAACCTCCTCCTTGAGGCAAGCTCCAATCCAACAAAACAATCACCTCACAACTTGAGGGATTAGCACAAAGCAAACAAGGATCACCTCACCACTTGAGGGATACAACCCAATAGCACAACCTCCTCAACACAATGAGGGAAAGGCACAAAGCCAAGCTAAGTTAGGGTTTTTAACTTGGTGGTCTAACAAACAACCACAAACAATTTCTTTCTCTCACACAATGATCCTATAGAAGAGATAGTAGATTTTAGCTCAAGTGTGGAGAAAATCAATGGGATGGAAATCAAAATCACAAAGAAAAATCCTTGGGAAAAACTGAAACCAAGATATAGAAGATGAATCAAAACTCTTTTTCCCAAAAACCTTTTTCTTTGATATTCCAAACCCTAGCAAAAACACCAAATAGATTGTTCAATTTGAATCCAAAAACTTCTTTTGATTGCTGTGAAAACACTAAAGAGTAGGGAAAAATTCGCACTGAAAATCTTAGAGAAAAACTCTTTTCAATGGGGGTATTTATAGCCCCCAGAAAAATATAGCCGTTGGCAGCAGAAAATGCCAGAAATACACTGCCGGTCGACCGGTCCGATCGACCGTCCAACGGTCAAATCTGCCCATTGGCAGCTACCGGTCGACCGCCCCGGTCGACCCAAACAAACAGAGAGCTCTGCTCTCAGACCCGGTCGACCCTGACGGTCGACCGTCCAGTGTCTGCCAAACGTGCACAGATCTGTGCACGTCGGTCGACCGACCCGGTCGACCGACTTCAGCCAAGTCGACTTGGTCAGAAGACTAGTCGACTGGTTGAAGCCTGAAACAGAAAACTGAGTTAGAAACATGTTTAAAAATTCTTTTATCTTTTCTAAAAATCACCAAAAATAGTTTTATCATTTTTTATTGAAATATAAACTTGTGATAAAAATTTCATCACAAATAACAAACATTTTGAAACATTTTTGAGTCTTATTATTTTTTTTTACCAAAATCCAAAACTTGTATTTTCTAAAACTTGGATTTTTGAATAGAAAACACATTTTGTTCAAAACTCATCCAAATACAAAAACATGATATTTAAACACTTTGAAGCATGATGCATATGGATAGAAATTCAATATACATGAAACATATATATATCCATGTTTTTGTCATTAATTCCAAAAATAAGTTTTGTTAAAACACAAAACCTAAAACACATGAATAGGTATATCAAAGTAAGTTTGTCTAAGTAGTTGAAGCAAGCATGTATATAGAACAAATTATATATACATTAAACCATGTAAACTTGTTTTGAATCTATCTATTCATGCAAACCAAGATCGGTTAAACCTAAAACCGAAAAACCGAAAACCAATATTCAAAACATGAAACGTGTGTGTTGTGAACTTGAGCATATCATACTATTCTAATCTTTACAATTTGGATCTAAACACAAAACTAAACTAGGTACTGAAGTCTTCTTGTAGAGCGCAATCTCCAAGCCGACTCGATCCAAAACTTCTTGATCCACCGAGCAATTGCTATATATGATCTTCGACGCTCGGGCTCTTGAATCAACATGTGAAAGCTTCCAAATCATCTTGTTGAAGCTAATCACCAACTAATAACTTGATTAATGATCTGAAACTAAAATCACAAGATTATTAGTACACATAACTACATGAGTTAATCATCATCAAAACTAGAGTGGAAGGCCTTTGGGCCAACAATCTCCCCCTTTTTGATGATGACAAAACTCATGGAGTTATATATGCATGGATTAAAGTTAAGCTTCAAAGAAGCTCCCCCTTAACTCATGCATAACCAAATAAACATAATGAATATGCAATGAAGGCTCTTAAACATGAATGCATATAAATGCATAAACAATAAAGGGTTCTAGATACCAATGAAATGTTCAAAAATAAAACATGCTCTAGATACCAATTACAAAACATGCTCTAGATATCAATTAAAATTAAACTAAATTGAACTTAATATATGCAAAACATAAACATGCATATATAAACTCAAGATCTTTCTCCCCCTTTTTGTCAATCATCAACAAAGGGGTAAAAACCAAAACAAAACAAAATCTTCATTTTGAATGTTAAGTTTTGATACCAATTGAAAAGAAACAAAAAAAAATATTGATACCAATTTTAAGCAAAAAACATATGAAAATCTTGATACCAATTTGAAATTAAACATAATAAATTTTGAATGTCTAAACAAAATTTTGATACCAATTATAAATATTTTCATTTTGAACATATGATACCAATTTGAATTTTCAATCATAAAGTATGGGAGTACAAATACCAATTGAAAGACAAAATCAAATTTTCTCCCCCTTTATGAAATACAAACTAAAACAATGCTTAGGCTTGATACCAATTTAAAAGTAATCAATTGAAACAAAATTGAAACTCAAGCACTAGCATAAACAAGATTTTATGCTTAAGGATATAGAGATATAATAAGCACAAATAAAACATATATATGTATGAAAAATAGATACCAATAGAAAAAGCATACATACATACAAAATATATAAGAGTATACAAGAAATGTCAAGATTGATACCAATTGAAAGAATTCAATGATACCAATTGAAATAACAGTAAGATCAAATGTATATCTCATATAACTATACCTCCCAATCATGGTTCAAGTTTTAAATGATTTTCATTTTAAAGGCATACATGAACATGATCTCCCATCCATCCTCCCATTGAAGGTAGGGGTTTTCAAAAATAGATTTGAAAATGTAGTATGTTTAAAAATCTCTACCATAATGAAGAATACGAACTAGTTATAGGAAAAACTTTTAAAACTAGAACGAAATCCTTCAAGCAAGGAATAAAACAAAATTGTTTTTCATGAAACACATGTAAATCACATGATCACTAAACACTCAAAATCTATAAAGTCCATATCATAGTCTCATGAAAATAAATCATGAGTAAACTAATAAAGTGAGTGTACAAGTATAATGTGACACATATCAACATGAAAATATTCAATTAAGCTCATATGAAATTCCTTGAAAACATAAAAACATGAAAAACTAGATTTTCATTACCAATAGAAATTACCTAAAAACATGAAAATCATCAAAACGATTTAAACTTCAAGGCATATGTATGTCATGTACAAACTAAAGCATACATACATATCCTAAACATAATGAGTCCACAAGAGTATATGCATGAAGGCACGTGGCTCAAGGATGTACATGTATAATCAATAGTTTGGACAAGATAGACATATACATGAAGTTAAACAAATAAACACGAAATCAAGAAAAACTAAAATTTTCACCAAAACAAATTTCATTTCAAGGTATATGTATGAATTATCAACACAATAAGTATACATACATATCCCTAAATACAATTGAGTCCATATAGATTTGCATGAAAGGCAAATGACTCAAGGGGTATACATGTATATCTTAAAGTTTGGCACAATAGACATATACATGAAATAAACACATGATCATAGAAACATATTCAAAATGAGGAATACAAGTTAGAATGCATGAATCATCAAAACTAGACTATACTAGCACATCTAATGGGTACAAATAGGCATTCAAGCACAAACATATATAAAGATTCATTTGTGGCCCACTATATGTACAAGTATAAATCCTAGTCTTAATGAAAACTAACATCTAAACGTATATCCAAAACATGAGGCATAAAACTAGACATAAATGAACATGATAATCATAAAAATGATCATGAAGTAAATCCACATGCTATTAGAATCAAGAAATACATAATAGTCTATAAACATCAAAACATGTGGCAAAAACAGAAATCATACAACGCATCACCATTGTTTAGCTATTACAACACATGTTATTTATCAAAACATGAATCATTAAAACAAAAATCATACAATCATAAACATCCAAATGGTCATAATGCATATGCATGTGCATTAGATCTAGGGCATACATGTTAGTTTAAACAAGGTGAGAACACTAAATTTTGATCCATATAAAACATGGATGCTCAAGTAACTAAACATGTATAACACTAATCTAATCAACATGACATAAGCATAATGATCAACAAACATTAAAACATGCTATAAACAATAATATGAAAAGCATGCAAATAAAAACGGGAGTTAGAGAATGATACCAAAACCGATGAAGGTGCATCTCTAGTTCTCCAAACCACGGTGGTCCTCCCACCAAATCTCCTTGAGAGTGAAGCATCCAAATGGTTCTCTTTTAAGCTTAGAATGCATCCACCTCAAGGCACCAATACTCTCACGTGATGCGAGAGCTCCCACCTACATCAAAAAGCATAGAGGTGGTCTTTGGTACCCATTTCCTTTTGGGTCCACGGGGGTTAGTATCTTTTCTAACCCAAACAAGATTAGTTGCTAAATTTTTATGATAAACACGATCATAACAAAATCTAACAAGGTGGCCTTTTCGACCACAATGTGTACAAGTGTACATATGAGCATACATGTAATGGTGGTGACCGTGGGAAGCATGTGTATGCCGTGTAGGGTGTGCATGCAAAGATGGACCTTATTTCTTGCGAATCAAGGTTTCCAAACGTGAATGATTCAATGTGCATTGGCTCAAAGTGGAGCCCAAACATTCAACACTTTTCTTCAAAACATTTATATCATTTTCAATAGTGGAAGATAAAGTGGAGCATGCAATAGGTGTGTAAGAAGAAGAAGAAGTTATACTAGCATGGCACACATGAGAATCAATTTCAATTTTTAAAGATTCATTTTTCTTTAAAACTAAATCCAATTCTTTTGTAATTGAATCAATTTTATTTTTCAAAACAAGGTTATCTTTTAAAACAAAATCCAATTTAGAAGATAAAACCTCATTGTTTTTCACAACATCATTACAATCACTTTTGTTTTTCAAAATCTCAATCTCATCAAGGGTAAGGTCTAGTTGAGATCTTAGTGAGTCACGTTCACTAGTAATCTCTTCCTTTTCTTGCAAAACCGATTCAAAATTAGAACACAAATCCTTTAATTCATTTTTTAAAACAAGGTTGTCCACTTTCAAAAGATTGTGTTTTTCCAATAAATTTTCAAGCTTTTGAGCAAGTTCCAAATTCAATGTTTGAACTTCAAAACAACCATGGCAATAGGAACTAGAGCTATTATCTAATTGAGAATCTGATTGTACCTCAAGGGAGTTATTCCCTTGGACCATGAGGCAACGCTCTTCGAACTTTTCTCTCTTAGATCTCCTCATCTTGTTGATAATCCTTGGAAGCTCGGGAGACGTTAATAAGCTCCAAACTGCAAAAGCCGAGTCATAATGATCAAACACCGGTAAAAGATGTTCATTAAGAGATGCTCTAAGTGCTCTAAGTGCTAATGCATTAGCCTTTTTATGCTTGCTACTATTAGGGAATGATTCCATAGTGGAGGCTTGATAAACTAGATGTCCTAGTCTTTTCAAATGGCTACTCATATTGGCCTTCCAAGCATCAAGTCTAATATGGTCAAACATAGGAGGGCTATCCATGAGAGCAAACTAAATGAGTGCAAATGAACAATGCAAATGAAGATTAGCAAACCAAGATCTCACTCCTAGGTGGTTAAACCTAAATATCAGGAGCACTAGCTCTGATACCAATTGAAAGATCACCTAGAGGGGGGGTGAATAGGTGATTATGCTAATCTAATGAACTCAATGCGGAATTTAAAAACTGAATGCAATACACTCAAGTGCAATCAACAAATGATGCACACACAACCAAGCCAAGCAATTATGAATGCACAATATGAATAGTTGCAAGGCACAAAGTAAAGAGAGAGATAGAGAGAGTCAATGGATCAAGCGCAAACAACAAGATATGTTTTGAGGTTCGAGCACCCAGCTCTACATTCCCGCCTTCGACACACGAAGGATTTCTAATTAACTAGCTAGTCCACAAGAACTCTCACAAGGAGTACCCAATTCCTCTCTTTACAACCACAACCTCCTCCTTGAGGCAAGCTCCAATCCAACAAAACAATCACCTCACAACTTGAGGGATTAGCACAAAGCAAATAAGGATCACCTCACCACTTGAGGGATACAACCCAATAGCACAACCTCCTCAACACAATGAGGGAAAGGCACAAAGCCAACCTAAGTTAGGGTTTTTAACTTGGTGGTCTAACAAACAACCACAAACAATTTCTTTCTCTCACTCAATGATCCTATAGAAGAGATAGTAGATTTTAGCTCAAGTGTGGAGAAAACCAATGGGATGAAAATCAAAATCACAAAGAAAAATCCTTGGGAAAAACTGAAACCAAGATATAGAAGATGAATCAAAACTCTTTTTCCCAAAAACCCTTTTCTTTGATATTCCAAACCCTAGCAAAAACACCAAATAGATTGTTCAATTTGAATCCAAAAACTTCTTTTGATTGCTATGAAAACACTAGAGAGTAGGGAAAAATTCGCACTGAAAATCTTAGAGAAAAACTCTTTTCAATGGGGTATTTATAGCCCCCAGAAAAATATAGCCGTTGGCAGCAGAAAATGCCAGAAATACACTGCCGGTCGACCGGTCCGGTCGACCGTCCAACGGTCAAATCTGCCCGTTGGCAGTTACCGGTCGACCGCCCCAGTCGACCCAAACAAACAGAGAGCTCTGCTCTCAGACCCGGTCGACCCTGACGGTCGACCGTCCAGTGTCTGCCAAACGTGCACAGATTTGTGCACGTCGGTCGACCGACCCGGTCGACCGACTTCAGCCAAGTCGACTTGGTCAGAAGACTAGTCGACTGGTTGAAGCCTGGAACAGAAAACTGAGTTAGAAATATGTTTAAAAATTCTTTTATCTTTTCTAAAAATCACTGTTGACTGATTTTTCCTGCACACAAAAATTAGAATATTAGATTAAGAATAGATCGTGCGAGGAATCAGTTCTAATCCGCGGTAGCAGGGCTATGCGGGTCGTGATCCTCAAGGAGGGACTGCGATGGAAGCGTTAAGCAAGTTTCTCTAAAAATTTATCTTTTTTAGTTATTTTGTTAGTCACGATGGTATTTATAATGAAAAGTAGTATTTACAATGAAGTGAAGAAAAGAATTTAGGAAGATGTGGATCTAAACTAAAGGAAGAAAAGAAAGAAAGATTACCTCTTCAGTCTGCTTACCGTTTGAACCGTTGCGATGATTTACCTTTTCTTAGAAGGCGTACAAGCATGGCATATAGGATCGTCCGCCTTCTTAACTATGGAATAAAAAGCAACTAGGGAATAAAAAGCAACTATGAAGACCTGTTCATCGCCATAGGCCATCAAGGTTCCTTCTTCGGCTAGGTATTCTCGAAGCAGTTGGATCTCATGGTGGGCAAGACATTAGAGAAAGAAACAATGTCATAAACCAAAAATAGAAAAACAATGATAGACAAAGATAGAGACACAATAAAACATAAAAATAACAAAACAAGCTTTGATTTGATTTAAACAATGGAGGAAAATTTACAACTTACACCGGCTGTCACCATCGGTACAAGAGGATCCCTTCCTCCATGAATGCAACATCTCCTCTCAGCTTTCATAAAAAGAAAATAAAAATTTACAATGGAATCTAACCTAAAACCTAAAAACCCTAGCTTTTGGCCCTTTGCTGGACGCTGGACACTCTTTACGTTGCACTGCAGGAGATATTTATAGATGCAGAAGGCTACAGAGTCCCGGACAAATCTGCCCACGAAATTTGGGATCAGGATCTTATCAAAGTGCCGCGGATTTGCGGCGGTTCCGCGGCACTTTTGTAGCTTCTGGCCACGCGCTTTGGCGCGTGGCCTCTCCTGGTCCGTCCATGTGGGCGCCTGCTTCTAAAATTGTAATCCTGGCCTTTTAAATCTGGATTTTCGAGGTAACTTGGTAATCAAGTTACCCTTAATCCAGATTTCTTCAAATCTTCCTCCCACGAATTTTCTTCTTATCTTGGCCTTTTATTCTCATCCTGCAGGTGTTTAGGGTTGGATAGAAGTCTATCCTTCCCTAATCTCTGATATTTGCAACTTTTAGCCCTTGTATCTGCATTTTGACTTCTTGTAATTGCGCTTTTTCACCTGGGCTTCAAACATGGGCTTGGATCTGGGCTTTTGGGCTCTTTAGGCTTTATTTATTGCTAAAATAACAATTCGAGGCCTGCACACAATAAATTACAAATTATTAATAAATGTGCAGAATTAAATGAATAAATATGAAAATGTGATGGTAAATATGATGATAAAAATGCACTTTTCACTACCAATCACACCCCCACACTTATCTTTTTGCTCGTCCTCGAGTAAAAACAAAGAAAAAGAAAAAGAAATGAAAAGTTAATCTAACCTAACTCACTTTCGTAGGAATCACGATTGCACTTAGCACGTGCAACAAGCCGTTAAACCCCTAGGTTACCCTAGAGGACGAGTGTTGTCTCGTGAGGGTTTTCAGCGGATTGCACCACAAAATCCATAAAAAGGAAATATTTGAATTATTATTGAAGAGACTAAGTAGTCTATAAGTTTTAGGATCCTCATTTTTATTCATTCTTTAAACCTAGTCTTTATAAAATCAATTGTTATTCATTTTAGGTAAGGATTAAAATTGAATTTCTAATATAGTCTTTTTCGTTACCAAAAGTCATACGCACCCTTGTGAATCTAGGAATTCCTTAACTTGGACTCTCATGCCTCTTTATTATTTTTATAACATCATCTAATTTTCTTTCGTGTAAGTATCAAGGCTTCTTGAGGCCCTCATACCTAACTAATTGACTATTAGATGTGTTAATATATTTATTTTTTTTTTTATTTTTTTTTTTGGCATGTATAACTCATCTAATTTTCTTTCGTATAAGTATCAAGGCTTCTTGAGGCCCTCATACCTAACTAATTGATTATTAGATATGTTAATACATATATTATTTTTCTTAGTCTTCTTAGGCTTTCTAATCCACCCATGTAACGAACTTAAAGTCGATGACTCCCAAACCGGTTGGCTTTAGGGCACCAAGTGAGAAAACACCCCGCGGACTCAAATTCGAGTGAACTAGGCCCCAAAACTAAGGACTTTATTTTATTTACTCACCTTTAGGCATGAATACTTATGCTTCTTGAGGCACATGTATCAGCTTAATTGGTGATTTTTTTTTTCTTCTTTTTTTTTTTATGAGGCACAAGGTCTTTGTCTTAGAATCCTAGATATGCATTTGGTATGCACATTTCATTAAGGTAAAAATCAAGACTAATTATTTATTCAATTTCTCTCCTATACCTAAAAATTAAACAATTTATTTATTTTGACCAAGTTTTTAGAAATCCTAATCATGATTTTCCTAATCCTTAAACTAACTTAGATTTCTTTCAAAAAAATAAGTCAAAATATTTCCTTTTTATAACATTTTTTTTTTATATATATTTTTTTTTTTTTTTTTAGCAAATTTTTGTTAGTTTCTACCTATGTTAGTATGTTAGTAAAGCCCACCCCCACACTTATCTCATGCATTGTCCTCAATGTATGAATGAATGCATATATGCATGAAACAGAACAAGGGAAGGCGGAAGTTACCTTAGGGTGGTGGTTCCGGAGGTGGTCTAATTGGTCCACGAAATGCGGCCCAATCAAGATAACAGATAATTTGGTGGAACCCACCAGAAACTTTCCTTACATAACCCACAAAAATATATGTATAATTATTTTTAAAAATTTCCACCCCATCGAATTTCCAAATTTCATAATAAGTTTCAGAGTTAATTGTCTCAACCTCCTTGTCCCAAAATGGAGAATGAAAGGATGGAATTATTGACTTGGACATTATAGGTGCGGGAACGAATACCGACTCAGGGAAGATGCTCAAATCAAGTAAGGGCTCAGGAGTCGGGCTAGGTTCAAGAATTGGGTCCAAGTCAAGAAATTGAAACTCAAGTCCACAATCTTCTTCCCACAATGGAATGTGACCTAATATGGATGATATCTCTTTACTTCCAATATTAAGGAATTCTAGCTCATCGCCATACAATTCTTCAAAACTAAGGTCAACATCGTCTGTCAGAATTGTACAATCAATTTCAGAAGTAAAGAGATTGTGAGAATCTAGGTCAAGTTCAATATGATCATCTAAAATGGGTGATTCAATTTCATAATGAATTGGAATAGGATCCAATGTTGACTCAGGAAAAGTGAAATCAGGTGGAGACACTGGAGTCATTATTGGATCAGGAAATAAAATTGAATCATCAAGTGGAAGATCATGATCATATTCAAGCTCAAGTTCTAATTCAGGAAAGGAAAAACTTGCCAAGTTATCAAGAATTGGAGTTTCGGCAAGTTCACATGATGGTACTGAATTAGAATCTTGTTGTCCACAGCAACTTGGTTCGTCGGCTCTAAGTGAGTGGTCAATGAAAGCAGAAACGGCCGAACTGTGAGCATGTAAAGCTTGAACCATCAAATCTATGTCATGATCACGGGCTAATTGAGCCTCAGTCATGGCAGCTAGCATCTCTTTATAGTCGATAGGATCATCTTGTTCTGATTGGTCTTGAAAAGATGAAGTGTCATCATGATGAAATTGTGAGTCGGTGGACTCACGCATCATCCTATCTAAGATTGATGGTGATTGTTGCTTGGACTTATGCATACTTATCATTTCCCCAATAGATGGTAGTCTATTATGAATTGGTGGATCTAAGTATAATCATTGAAAGAATGTGGACTAGATGGATATGGAGGACAATTTGGTTGAGAATTAGACTCGGGGACTCGAAACCCCATGAACTCTGTGACGAGTTGAAATTATTATGGAAATTATAGTCATAAGATGGGGGTGTGGGTTATATTCATTCGGATAAGACCATTCCGGCACACTAGATTGGTCAAAGTTAGGGTATGCCGGGTTGGTAATATCCGAAAAAGAGTTTGGTGTGTAATATGGATTAAAATTGGAATTATTATTATATGCCATATCACACCAACACAAACAAAACAAACAAATAAACAAACAAAAAAAAAAAAAATTCTATCCTAAGTTAGGGTAGACCTATGACCTAGACGACTCCTAACTGGTTAGACTGTCCACGGGAGGTCGGGTGCAGACTTTGACCACGAGTTAATCAGCCAGGTCAGGGCAAGAGTGGTGGGAGGTTTTCCGTCAAAGACGTTCCTTAATTAAATAACCACCAATCTTCGGGCTTTCGGCCCTCAATCCCTTTCCTAGACACTGATTTGGCAAGAGTCAACTTCCAGCACTGTTCCCCCTTAGGATAATCTCCTATTGAGTCCGAGATGTCCCTAGGGCCAACGTCTACTAATTTTTAAGTTAGGCTTGGGTTAGTGAGTGCTCGGGATATGATTTTTGGGCTAAGGAAGGGTGATGAAATCCCCACCTTATCTTGTTAATGGGTTATGCCCTTAAGATGAATTAGTGCAAGTGTACAAGATAAATAGATAAGAATCACTCAAAGCAGAAAATCAACCAAGAGATGAATCCTATTCTACATGCAATGCGTACGTACCTTGCTCCCCAGCACTCTTCAACAGTAAATAAAAATAATTGAAAAGACACGTGCCTAATATGCAAACGTCTAATCAAATTTTTATTTTTAACAACCAATAATTTACTGTTGAATTATTAGCAATTTACAGGTGTATCACAGAACAAAACAGAATATATCAATAAGCAGAATTTTAATTTACAGAGACCTGCAAAAAATTTCAGTGAGTAATTCACTGCAATTGCCGCGGATCCGCGGCTCTGGCCGCGTTTCCGCGGCAAAGTTGCAGGTCCTTGTGCTCTGCCTTCGAGGGCAGAGGCACAGGATAGCTATATGTCCACTGCTGCGATAAGTTTCTGTTTCCTGTTCTCCAAACCTGCAAACAGAAAAGAATAAAGAATTAGTTAAAAATTAAATTTTTTATTTTAGAGATAACTTACCGTCCCTCCCCGGCAACGGCGCCAATTTGTGACTGATTTTTCCTGCACACAAAAATTAGAATATTAGATTAAGAATAGATCGTGCGAGGAATCAGTTCTAATCCGCGGTAGCAGGGCTATGCGGGTCGTGATCCTCAAGGAGGGACTGCGATGGAAGCGTTAAGTAAGTTTCTCTAAAAATTATCTTTTTAGTTATTTTGTTAGTCACGATGGTATTTACAATGAAAAGTAGTATTTACAATGAAGTGAAGAAAAGAATTTAGGAGATGTGGATCTAAACTAAAGGAAGAAAAGAAAGAAAGATTACCTCTTCAGTCTGCTTACCGTTTGAACCGTTGCGATGATTTACCTTTTCTTAGAAGGCGTACAAGCATGGCATATAGGATCGTCCGCCTTCTTAACTATGGAATAAAAAGCAACTAGGGAATAAAAAGCAACTATGAAGACCTGTTCATCGCCATAGGCCATCAAGGTTCCTTCTTCGGCTAGGTATTCTCGAAGCAGTTGGATCTCATGGTGGGCAAGACATTAGAGAAAGAAACAATGTCATAAACCAAAAATAGAAAAACAATGATAGACAAAGATAGAGACACAATAAAACATAAAAATAACAAAACAAGCTTTGATTTGATTTAAATAATGGAGGAAAATTACAACTTACACCGGCTGTCACCATCGGTACAAGAGGATCCCTTCCTCCATGAATGCAACATCTCCTCTCAGCTTTCACAAAAAGAAATAAAAATTTACAATGGAATCTAACCTAAAACCTAAAAACCTAGCTTTTGGCCCTTTGCTGGACGCTGGACACTCTTTACGTTGCACTGCAGGAGATATTTATAGATGCAGAAGGCTACAGAGTCCCGGACGAATCTGCCCACGAAATTTGGGATCAGGATCTTATCAAAGTGCCGCGGATTTGCGGCGGTTCCGCGGCACTTTTGTGGCTTCTGGCCACGCGCTTTGGCGCGTGGCCTCTCCTGGTCCGTCCATGTGGGCGCTGCTTCTAGAATTGTAATCCTGGCCTTTTAAATCTGGATTTTCGAGGTAACTTGGTAATCAAGTTACCCTTAATCCAGATTTCTTCAAATCTTCCTCCCACGAATTTTCTTCTTATCTTGGCCTTTTATTCTCATCCTGCAGGTGTTTAGGGTTGGATAGAAGTCTATCCTTCCCTAATCTCTGATATTTGCAACTTTTAGCCCTTGTATCTGCATTTTGACTTCTTGTAATTGCGCTTTTTCACCTGGGCTTCAACATGGGCTTGGATCTGGGCTTTTGGGCTCTTTAGGCTTTATTTATTGCTAAAATAACAATTCGAGGCCTGCACACAATAAATTACAAATTATTAATAATGTGCAGAATTAATGAATAAATATGAAAATGTGATGGTAAATATGATGATAAAAATGCACTTTTCACTACCAATCATCACCAAAAATAGTTTTATCATTTTATATTGAAATATAAACTTGTGATAAAAATTTCATCACAAATAACAACATTTTGAAACATTTTTGAGTCTTATTATTTTTTTTTACAAAATCCAAAAATTGTATTTTCTAAAACTTGAATTTTTGAATAGAAAACACATTTTGTTCAAAACTCATCCAAATACAAAAACATGATATTTAAACACTTTGAAGCATGATGCATATGGATAGAAATCCAATATACATGAAACATATATATATCCATGTTTTTGTCATTAATTCCAAAAATAAGTTTTGTTAAAACACAAAACCTAAAACACATGAATAGGTATATCAAAGTAAGTTTGTCTAAGTAGTTGAAGCAATCATGTATATAGAACAAATCATATATACATTAAACCATGTAAACTTTTTTTGAATCTATCTATTCATGCAAAACAAGATCGGTTAAACCTAAACCAAAAAATGAAAACCAATATTCAAAACATGAAACGTGTGTGTTGTGAACTTGAGCATATCATACTATTCTAATCTTTACAATTTGGATCTAAACACAAAACTAAACTAGGTACCGAAGTCTTCTTGTAGAGCGCAATCTCCAAGCCGACTCGTTCCAAAACTCCTTGATCCACCGAGCAATTGCTATATATGATCTTCGACGCTCAGGCTCTTGAATCAACATGTGAAAACTTTCAAATCATCTTGTTGAAGCTAATCACCAACTAATAATTTGATTAATGATCTGAAACTAAAATCAATAGATTATTAGTACACATAACTACATGAGTTAATCATCATCAAAACTAGAGTGGAAGGCCTTTGGGCCAACAATACTTGTTTAAAAAGATCATTAGATTAGCATTAACACCTATGAACCCCCCTCTAGGTGTTTTTAAACTTTGCTATCACAGTAGATTCGCTAAAGCAACAACGTCGACCATCATTTTTTACTTATTCTTGTGCATGCTTTTTAGCGATCAAATTTTGGCGCTGTTGCCGGGGAGGGGTAACGATTTTTCTTGTTCTTACAAAAGAGTTTTCTTTATTTTTGTGCAGGAGGAGGAGTCAAAAGACTAATTGCTGCAGTGGACCTACACTTTACTTGAAAAAGAAGAGCATTTTTGCCTTCAGAAAAACTGCGCATGCGTGACTTTTTTGATTGAAGTACTCACAAAAATTTTCCGCAGGGTTGCTAAAATTACGCAAATTGCTTTCTGCAAGTATTAGTTTCTTGTATGCCTCACCCATATACTATTAATAACTCAACGGAAATTCATTTATTGTTAAATTAAAAACTGGATTAGACTTTTGCACTCAGAGCACGTGTCTATTTCAATTTATTTATTGAACAGTACTAAAGAAAGGTACGTGTGCATCTTTTTTAGAATAGGACCAACATTTTAGAGTGATGTATCGCTTTGAGTGTTATCTTATTGTGAATATATTGTACACTTGTACAAATTGACATTAAGGGCAAATCCCAATAAGAAAGATAAGGTGGGAAAGTCATTACCTTTTCTTAACCCAAAAATCATCTCCCAGTTCACTCACAATCCCAAGCCTAACTAAAATTAAGCATTAGCCCCAGGGATATCTCGGACGTACTAAGAGATTAAACAAGGGTTGGAGTTGCAAGAATCATATTCCTACAAATTCGTATCTAAGAAAAGGGGATTAAGAAGTTAAGCCTCGAAAACTCTGTAGTTTTGTGTAATTAAGGCCCGAGGCTCACGCCCAGATACCTACCGAGTTTTCCCTCTACCTTGCCAATTAGCTAGTAGGCTGATTCATGCAACAACTTCCCCCAGGTAGTCGACCAGTTAGGAGTCATATAGGTCCAGGAACCTTAGACTAGGCTTGTTGGTTGATTTTTCTTTTTCTTTGATTGTTATTTATTCTTTTTAATTGCATTATTGACTGAACATTATTTGTGGTGTGTGTATGCAAGAGTGGTTGAGAGATCCGTCCACGTCTAGACTCGTCAGGAACGCCTCTCTGCCACTACCTCAGAACCCAGTGATGGCCTCATTACAGAAAAGATTTTACCCCATCCGGACATCACTGCCTTCTTGCATAAAACTCTCGAAGCAAATAGAAATAATTTTGAGTTAAAACCAAAGTTCATAAACACTCTTCTGAAATTTTACGATTTAGAATTATAGGGTGCATACATCTGTTGGCCCGAAGGCCCATCACTCTAGTTTTGATGATGATCAACTCATGTAGTTATGTTTACTAATGATCTTGTGTTTAATTAGTAAAAGATTTATGATCAAGATCTTAGTAGGTGCATAGTTTCAACAAAGAATTAAAAGTCAAGTTTTGGAGCTAGCACGGTTTGATCCAAGTGCCATTGGATCGTGTTTGGACCAAGTCAAGAAGATGATAAGGCTTCAAGTGAAGACTTCAAGAAGATGAAGACTTGTGTCTGGGTTTGTTTTAGTAAGATTTTGTTTTTTAGACAAAATGTAAAGGATAGGGTAGTTGGTTGATTGCTCAAGTATTCATATACACACACACTCTTGATAGTTTTATTTTTACAAAAGATTTTTACTTTGGAAAAATACTTTTTGGTTTTTAGAATTTCTTATATGCATGTCTTTTATCCAAAACCAAGTTTAGAGCTTAATGTCAAAAACATAGATATTTCACCATGTTTGTGTAGTGGATCATATCCATACACCCTATGCTTTCAAAGTTGTTTAAATATCTTGTTTTTGTATTGGGAGAAGTTTTGGAAAACAAGTTTTAGAAAAATCAAGTTTTAGAAAAATACAAGTTTTCAATTGAGCCAATATTTCTAAGTTACAAAAATAGTCCAAATCATTTGTAACATGCCTTGATTTTGTGCAAGCATGTTTGTTTATCAAAGTATATTGGTAAAACTATTTTTGTAGATTTTTCAGTATTTTATG
The DNA here is from genome assembly GCA_038442645.1 of Agave tequilana. Lineage (NCBI taxonomy): Eukaryota > Viridiplantae > Streptophyta > Magnoliopsida > Asparagales > Asparagaceae > Agave > Agave tequilana. Next base: position 150,695 of record JAVJIF010032772.1, read on the forward strand.
GGATTTTATTTCAATCAAAAAGACCAAGTTTTTAATCCCTAGATTTTCTGTTCCAGGCTTCAGCCAGTCGACTAGTCGACCGACCAAGTCGACTAGGGCTGAAGTCGGTCGACCGACTCGGTCGACCGACGTGCACAGACGTGTACGCCAGCTCTGCAGGATGGCCGGCCGACCGACCCGGTCGACCGTCCAGAGAGCTCTGCTCTCTGGAAAGGCCCCGGCCGACCGCGCGGTCGACCGGACAGAGAGATTGCTCTCTGTATCCTGACTCGGTCGACCGGCCGGTCGACCGATGGCTCAAACGGTCTGAAATATGACCGTTGGCCGGTCGGCCGGACGGTCGACCGACAGGCCTGACAGAACCCCAACGGCTAGTTTTTCTGAGCCTATAAATTTGGGGTTTGGGCATTGTTTTCACCAAGATTTGGAGAGTATTTTTGAGCCAGTTTTTTCCAATCCTTTTCAGAGGTTTTTCTCCACAAATTTGAGAGCAAACATTTCCTATCAAAAGGGGAGTTTTTATCAAGAGTGTTAAAAAGAGATTTCTTGAGTTTTCCTCCACCATTCTCATCCTTGTTTTCTCACACAACACTTGAGCTATCCATTGCTATATCTACCTATAGGAGTTTGTTGTGAGAGGATTTTAGGTGATCAAGAGTTGTGATCACCAAAGTTCATCTTTGCTCTTTGAGGAGGCGGACGTGTGTGTTCGCATTGTTTCGGGTCCTAGTGTGGACTCGGTGTTTCGGGTTCGGATGCGAACTCTTGGTTTGAGGTGCGGCCTCGGCGAGTTTGTGGGCTTGCGGTGTGTACGGACTAGAGAGAGTCCAAGGAGTTCTAGTGGGAACTCGTTGTAGGTGTTGCGGCACCGATGATCCATTGGGATCGATCATAATGGAAATCCTTCGTGTGTCGAAGGCGGGGATGTAGAGCAAGTGTGCTCGAACCTCAAAACAAATCCCTTGTGTTTGCGATTGCTCACTCTCTTTCTCTTTGTCTCCTTTGTTTATATCTTGCATACTTTTATTGTGCTCATCTTTATATGCTAGATATTCATTGTGTGCTTTATTGATATACTTGCTTGGGATTGTTTGCTAACACTTGTATGCAACCAAGAGAGCCAACGCGGCACCTCAGCCCTTATCTAGGGGAATCTAGAGGAGTTTGTCCAGAGCCCTTCACGGGAATTCGGCAACACTCTTGTATTATACGTGGTGTTTAGTTTAAATAGTTTGTTTAGGTCATAATTGCTTTTAGCTTCCGCATTATTTGGCATTAAGTGACCATTAGATTAGCCATCACTATTCACCCCCCTCTAGATGAACTTACAATTGGTATCAGAGCCAAGTGCTCTGATTTTGGGTCTAACAACCTAGAGTTAAAGATCCTCATTTTAGGCTAATCACAATATTTGTACACACACCATGGACTTCATGTCACCACCCACCTTTGACATTCTTAACATCCAAATTTGGAAGGTTAAGATGTCTTTGTACCTCAAAGCCCTAGGTTATCATGTTTATCTTGCCATCACTAATAATGATTATTGTTTATATGGTAAGAATATTGAGGCTAATGCAAAAGCCCTTAATGCTTTAAAGTCTACCCTAGATGATGTTTATTTATCTAGAGTTTCTAACTTTGATTCGGCTTTTGTAGTATGGAATACTCTCATCTCCCTTGGCGAAAAAGATCAATACTATGCGGGGAGCGATTCGGGTGTTGGAAGCGACACCTCTAACAAGTGATATATGGTCCAAGGGGATAATTCCCTTGAGGTAACTACCGAATCCGAGGATGAGGATGTTAACATGTCATATGAAGAGCTTTCTACATTTTGTCAATTATTGCTTGAAAAATATGACATGATTAAGAAAGATAATAAAAATTTAAAAAGAAATTTGATTGCATGCATATAGAACAAGATTCATTTAAATCTAAGATTGCATACTTAGAAAAGGAAAATAAAGATTTGAAAGATGAGAATGTTTCCCTCATATCTAAATTGAATGATCTTTGTGAAGGAAACACAAGTTTGAAAAATAAAATTGATTTGGTGGAAAAACAAAAGGAAGTTGTTTTTCAAGAAAATAATTCCTTAAAAGAAAGATTTGTGAAAAAGAAAAAGAATTTGTTTCGAAAAAGAAAAAGAAAAATGATTTTATATCTCATCATGCTTTACATGCCACCACTAATGAGATTAAAGATTTGAAAAATAAAATGGATTGTTTGAGTTCAACTTTGAACTCTTGTGCATTTAACCATACTAGATTGGAGTCCTTGTTTTCAAAGAAATAAACTCCACACATTCATGCACAATATCGTCATGCATTTGCTTATGTTGCACGTCACGATCATACACATTCACATAAGCATTCTAAGGTGTACACATGTACACATTGTGGCCGCAAAGGCCATTTAGCAAAATTTTGTTATGACAAGTTGCATCATTCTAGTTTTGCTAATAATAAGAATTTTTGGGTTCCTTACAAGACTAACCCCAAAGGACCCAAGAAAATATGGGTATCAAAATCCCTAGCTTATGTATTTGATGTAGGTGAGGGCTCTCACAAAACGTGAGAGATTTGGTGCCTTGATGGTGGGTGCACTTGAACTAAAAGGACACATATTTGGGAGCACCGCTATCAAGGAGGTTTGGTGGGAAAGACCACCAAGCTTGGAGCTTTGGAGTTGGTAACAATCTCTAAACTCCTACTTTTATGTACATGCTTTTTACATATATCATATTCATAGCATGTTCATGTTTTAATTATTTTTGTACTTCATGTGGTAAATTCATGTTTAGATGTAGATTCCATTAAAACTTATATTTATACATGTACAAATAGTGAGAACAAATTGATTCATATATGTTTGCACTTCATGCTCATTTGTACCCACTATATGCACATGTATAAGCTAGTTTGATGATTTCCTCATTTACACTTGTTTTGTCAATTTTCGTGTTTTTACTTCATGTATATGCATTTTTATTCAATTCTAATAAATATACATGTATATCCTTTTTGAGTCTCTTGCCTTCATGCAAATACCTTAAATAGACTCTTTTATGTTTGGGATATGTATGCGTATTTTTAGTTTTGGATAAATCATACATATACCATGAAGATTAGTGTTTTAATGAAAAATGATTTTTCATTATTAAAATGTGTCTTATGATCTTTTTGAGCTTAAATGACTATTTTCATAAAAATGCTATCTACATGATCTTTTAACACTCACATCTTCATTTATTATTTCATGACTTAGTTTCATGATCATTTTGAGCTTTATAGACCATGAGTGATTAAACCTTTATGTACTTAGTTATGTTTTATGAAAAACATATGATTTGATGTATTTGAAGGATTTTAACTAGTTGTTCAAAAACTATTTTATACTAGTTATTTATTCTTCAATTAGTTTATGAGATATACACATGATCCTATTATTGTTTCAATTGGTATCATTGAATCGTTTCAATTGGTATCAATTTGACTCTTTTTGTATATACTCGTATTTTGTTTTCTTATATATGTATGTATCAATTTCAATTGGTATACTCATTTTTCATACATATATATGATTTGTTTCGTGCTTAAGTTAAAATCGATTTACATGTTTAAAAGCACAAAATTAGTTTATGCTAAGCTTGTTCTAAACCTTTATTTTCAATTGATTTTTCAATTGATATTTTAAACATAATGCATAAGCTTATGAAAAATAAAAATTTGATCATTATGTTTTAAAATTGATATCAATATAAAAAAAATTATGTTTATTTGATATCTCAAATTTTGTTTTAAGAAAGAAAAATTCAAAATTTTTTGAGTTGTATTGCCTATATGCAAGGAGAGCTTAACATCTCTTCTACATATAGATTCATGTTGAGTGTATTGTATATTGAGGAGCTTGACAACTCTTCTTTATGTGATACACGTGTGTAGGGGGAACTTCACATCTCCTCTTATGCATTACATATTATACGTTATATGAATTAGGGCTTGTCATCCCTCTTTCATGTAATGTATATGTGTAGGGAAGTTACTTTACCGTCTTCCTCTTCATGAATGAATATCGCATATAACATTTTATTGATATTCCTGATTTGACCCCTTATTGATCTCTTTGTTTATGACAAAAAGGGGGAGAAAGATTTTATTGATTGTGTTTTTACCCCTTTGTTAATGATTGACAAAAAGGGGGAGAAAGATTTTGGATTTATATGCATGTTTTGTGAAAAAGGATTGTTTATGCATATATGTTTTGTTGTGCAAATAGGAGAAAAAGATTTTGTGATTTTGTTTTATGCTTGATTAGCATGTTTACTCCTACATTTGCATACATGTTTATGTGCCTCATTGCATATTTATTTTGTTTATTTGTGATGCATGAGTTAAGGGGGAGCTTCTTTAGAGCTTTACTTTAATCCATGCATATATAACTTCATGAGTTTTGTCATCATCAAAAAGGGGGAGATTGTTGGCCCGAAGACCCATCACTCTAGTTTTGATGATGATCAACTCATGTAGTTATGTTTACTAATGATCTTGTGTTTAATTAGTAACAGATTTATGATCAAGATCTTAGTAGGTGCACAGCTTCAACAAAGGATTTAAAGTCAAGTTTTGGAGCTAGCACAGTTTGATCCAAGAGCCATTGGATCGTGTTTGGACCAAGTCAAGAAGATGAGAAGGCTTCAAGTGAAGACTTCAAGAAGATGAAGACTTGTGTCTAGGTTTGTTTTAGTAAGATTTTGTTTTTAGACAAAATGTAAAGGATAGAGTAGTTGGTGGATTGCTCAAGTATTCATATACACACACTCTTGATAGTTTTGTTTTTACAAAAGATTTTTACTTTGGAAAAATGCTTTTGGTTTTGGAATTTCTTATATGCATGTCTTTTATCCAAAACCAAGTTTAGAGCTTAATGTCAAAAACATAGATATTTCACCATGTTTGTGTAGTGGATCATATCCAAACACCCTATGCTTTCAAAGTTGTTTAAATATCTTATTTTTGTATTTGGAGAAGTTTTGGAAAACAAGTTTTAGAAAAATACAAGTTTTCAATTGAGCCAATATTTTCAAGTTACAAAATAGTCCAAATCATTTGTAACATGCCTTGATTTTGTGCAAGCATGTTTGTTTATCAAAGTATATTGGTAAACTATTTTTGTAGATTTTTCAGTATTTTATGGGATTTTATTTCAATCAAAAAGACCAAGTTTTAATCCCTAGATTTTCTGTTCCAGGCTTCAGCCAGTCGACTAGTCAACCGACCAAGTCGACTAGGGCTGAAGTCGGTCGACCAACTCGGTCGACCGACGTGCACAGACGTGCACGCCAGCTCTGCAGGATGGCCGGCCGACCGACCCGGTCGACCGTCCAGAGAGCTCTGCTCTCCGGAAAGGCCCCGGCCGACCGCGCGGTCTACCGAACAGAGAGATTTCTCTCTGTATCCTGACTCGGTCGACCGGCCGGTCGACCGATGGCTCAAACGGTCTGAAATATGACCGTTGGCCGGTCGGCCGGACGGTCGACCGACAGGCCTGACAGAACCCCAACGGCTAGTTTTTCTGAGCCTATAAATTTGGGGGTTTGGGCATTGTTTTCATCAAGATTTGGAGAGTATTTTTGAGCCAGTTTTTTCAATCCTTTTAAGAGGTTTTTCTCCACAAATTTGAGAGGAAATATTTCCTATCAAAAGGGGAGTTTTTATCAAGAGTGTTAAAAAGAGATTTCTTGAGTTTTCCTCCACCATTCTCATCCTTGTTTTCTCACACATCACTTGAGCTATCCATTGCTATATCTACCTATAGGAGTTTGTTGTGAGAGGATTTTAGGTGATCAAGAGTTGTGATCACCAAAGTTCATCTTTGCTCTTTGAGGAGGCGGACGTGTGTGTTCGCATTATTTCGGGTCCCAGTGTGAACTCGGTGTTTCGGGTTCGGGTACGAACTCTTGGTTTGAGGTGCGGCCTCGGCGAGTTTGTGGAGCTTGCGGTGTGTACGGACTAGAGAGAGTCCAAGGAGTTCTAGTGGGAACTCGTTGAAGGTGTTGCGGCACCGGGTGATCTATTGGGATCGATCATAGTGGAAATCCTTCGTGTGTCGAAGGCGGGGATGTAGAGCAAGTGTGCTCGAACCTCGAAACAAATCCCTTGTGTTTGCGATTGCTCACTCTCTCTCTCTCTTTGTCTCCTTTGTTTATATCTTGCATACTTTTATTGTGCTCATCTTTATATGCTAGATATTCATTGTGTGCTTTATTAATATACTTGCTTGGGATTGTTTGCTAACACTTGTATTCAACCAAGAGAGCCAACGCGGTACCTCAACCCTTATCTAGGAGAATCTAGAGGAGTTTGTCCAGAGCCCTTCACGGGGAATTCAACAACACTCTTGTGTTATACGTGGTGTTTAGTTTAAATAGTTTGTTTAGGTCATAATTGCTTTTAGTTTCAGCATTATTTGGCATTAAGTGACCATTAGATTAGCCATCACCTATTCACCCCCCCTCTAGGTGAACTTACAACTTCTTTGTTAGAGAATTCAGAGAAGTATGCCTAATGATGTATATTTCTCAGCTAGGAGACGACGCCGTCAGGCTACGTTTCATTTCTTTTTCCCTGAAGGATCTAGCAAAGAAATTGTTGTACAGCTTGGTTGTAGACTCTATCACCACGTGGGAGGATTTCACCAAGGTTTTCTTGAAGAAATTCTACTCGATTCACAAAAATGCGCTGATCAGAAAGAACATCATGCAGTTCAAATAAGAATCCAACGAGCCTTTTTGGGGATACTTTGAACGATTCAAGGATCTCTTGGTGCAATGCCCTTACCACGGTATAGAAAAATTGCGGCAATGCCAGGTTCTCTATGATGGATTAGACTATCAAATGAAAACATTATTGGAAACTATGTGTCAAGAGGGATTCTTGCAGGGATGGAACCCCTTTGAAGATCTAGATGAGAAAATCATCTAGTGGAAGCCAAGACCCAAAAAATCTAAGAACTCACAATTCATAGCTTTTAGGGGTGGGCTCTTATCTATTAAATCGTTTGTTGCTGCAGAAGTAAAGATTGTCATGCTCATGAGGAGAATTGAAGTATTAGAGATAAAAGAGTCAGCCATAGCCAATCAGTTCAACCCTCCACAAATTCACAATCCGGATTGCACGTACTACCAAGCGTCAAACCATATTTTGAACAGTGCCCAGTATTCCAAGCTCACCAAGTACCACCGGAACATCTGAATGCGGCCTACACAAGATCATAAAATAACCCCTACTCGCAAACGTACAATGCTGGATGGAGAAGTCACCCAAACTTCTCCTAGAGCCAGAACAATCCCGTGAGACCTAACTTTTCCAATAATGATCATCACCAACACCATCAGCAGCACTTCTCTCCCAATTAAGCATCCTTCTCCTCTTTTCAAAACCAACCCACCAAACAAAAACTCAGTAAACTTTAGAAGAATATGGAGACTTTTTTGAAGACCCAAAACGCCTTCATGCAAACCGCTAGACAAATGTTGAGCAACCACACACAGGCAATTTCTCAACTAGAAGTTCAATTAAGTCAGCTACCTAGTTCCCTGAGTGAGAAACCTAAGGGTATGTTACCTATTCAACCACTAACCAACCCAAAGAACTCTAGTCAGATTTTTGAAGTTCGAGACTTCCAAATTAACCAGTGTAATGTTGTCCATAGACTCAAGTCTGGAAAAAAGATAGATAACCAAGTTTCATAGCCAGTAACTCTAATTCCATCCAGTTCTGCTTCTGCCTCTATACTGCTAGCTCGAGTCTACGTGACTCAGACAAGGATAACGCAGCTGAGAAAGTCTATAAGCCTATAGTACCATTCTCAATAGGCTTATGAATAATAACAAGAGTATGCACATGGAGAAGATCCTAGAAATGTTCAACCAGGTCAAGTTAAATGTTCCTCTTCTAGACGCTATCCAACAGGTCCCTACCTATGCTAAATTTCTCAAGGATATGTGCACAAAGAAGAGTAAAACCAATATACCGAAGAAAGTGTTTCTAGCAACGAATATCAGTGAACTCCTGTCTAGTCCCATCCCGGTCAAGTACAAGGACCCAGATGCCTCACAATTACCTGCACAATAGGACAAACAGAGATTAGTCGGGTACTCCTTGACCTGAGAGCAAGAATTAATTTGCTTTCTCTCTCTGTGTATCAGCAACTTGGGTTGGAAGAACTGCGTTAAACCTGAGTAACGATTTAGCATGATGACTGATCCGTGAAAGTTCCCAAGGGGGAAATCACGGATGTCCTCATTCGGGTCGGGGATTTCATCTACCCAGTTGATTTTATTGTGCTTGAAACCCAACCCGTGTCAAACCCTAGGGCTCAGACTCCTGTTATTTTAGGACGATCGTTCCTTGCCACTGCCAATGCAATAATTAATTGCAGTAATGGATCTATGAGATTGACGTTTGGAGACATGACAAAGGAGGTTAACATTTTGAATTTAGAAAAACAACCTAGAGATTTGGAAGATAAAACTTTTGAGGTTAACTAAATTAAAAACTTGACAAGCGAGCATGAGGAGCTCGAAAATGAATTTGAGTTGGAAGATTTTAATTTGGAGGAAATCGTTGATTCTATTGTGGATTGGGCATCGAACCTCATTATGTCAACTCCTGAAACCAAATTTGCAAACCCCTCTAATGAGTCTTTCCCTTCCTTAGAATTGAAAGTGTTATCCGAACATCTTAAGTATGCACGCTTAGGTGAAAATGATACTCTTCCAGTAATAATCGTATCCCATTTAACTGAGGAACAAGAAGAAAGCTTGATGTCTGTTTTGAGAAAAGAAAAGAAAGCAATAGGATGGACCATAAGTGACATCAAAGGGATAAGTCCAGCAATTGTGCTACACCGTATACATTTGAACGATGACGCGACTTCCAAAAAGGGCCCACAGCATAGGCTTAACCCTATTATGCAAGACGCCGTGAAAACAAAAGTTCTCAAACTTTTAGACAATGAGATCATTTATCCCATCTCCGATGGACAATGGGTAAGCTATGTCCTCGTTGTCCCTAAAAAAGCTGGCTTTACAATGGTGGAGAACCAAAATAAGGAATTAGTGCAAACACGGTTACCAACAAAAATTCGTGCTTGAATCGATTATCGAATATTGAATGCTGCCACTCGTAAAGACCACTTTCCCTTGCCGTTCATTGATCAAATGTTGGAATGTTCTGGCTGGCCATGAGTACTACTACTTCTTGGATGGGTACTCAGAATATAATCAGATCCCTATATCTTTAGAGGATCAAGAGAAGACGACATTTACCTACCCATTTGGAGCTTTCGCCTATAGACGTATGCCCTTTGGATTGTGCAATGCTCCAACTATATTCCAACGGTGCATGCAAAGTCTCTTTTCCAATATGGTAGAATGATTTTTGGAGGTCTTCATGGATGATTTCTTCATTTATGAAGATTCATTTGATCAGTGTTTTCATCACCTATAGTTGGTCCTTTAGAGATGTAAGGAGAAGAATCTAACTCTAAACTGCGAGAAGTGCCACCTCATGGTGAGACAAGGAATTATCCTCAGCCATGAAATTTCAAAAAAGGGATCAAAGTTGACAAGGTGAAGATCGAAGTAATGGCTAAACTTCTTGTCCCCAAGTGCGTAAAAGACATTCGTTCGTTCTCAGGATACGCAAGATTTTACCGACGGTTCATCAAGGATTTTAACAAGATTGCTAGATCCTTGAATAACTTGCTCACTAAGGACGTGCCCTTTAACTTCGACGACGAGTGTTTTTACTCATGGGAAAGACTAAAGAGAGAACTCATCTCTGCGCTCATTATTTCAGCTTTATATTCAACGCAACCATTTGAAATCATGTGCGATGCCTCTGATTTTGCTATCGATGTTATCCTAGGACAGCGCATCGATAATAAACAGCACGTGATTTATTACTCGAGTAGGACCCTGACTAACACCAACAGAACTACACAATGATCGAAAAGGAATTCCTGGCCATTGTCTTCGCGTTAGAGAAGTTTTGTCCATACTTACTGGCATCCGAGACTACGATTTTTATGGATCACTCCTCATTGAAGCACCTCATGACCAAGAAGGAGGATAAAGCCCAACTTATTCGACGGATCCTTCTGCTTCAGAATTTGACATGGCGATCCGTGACAAGAAAGGTGCGAAAAATGTGATGGCCAACCACTTGTCAAGAATTCCTAACACTTCTATAGAACGAACTCTAAACAATGAGAATTTTCCAGATGAGCATATCACATTTTTAAAGAACCCTCATATGCGTATATTGTCAATTATCTAGTCACCGAACAATTACCCGCTGAATGGACAAAGCAGGACAAGTATCGCTTCTTTGCTCAGGTTCAGTACCTCTTGTGGGAAGAACCGTATCTCTTCAAGTATTGTCCTGACCAAATCATTTGGCAATGTATACCAGAGGAGGAACAGAGGAACGTGCTCAATTTCTGCCATGAGCTTGCATGCAGAGGACATTTTGGTCTTTGCAAAATCGCAGAGAAAGTCTTACAAAGTGAGTTTTACTAGCCCACTTTGTTCAAAGACTCCTTTCATTTTTGCAAGTTTTGTGCAAACTGTCAGAAGATTGGGAAGATTTCGAGGCGAGGAATGATGCTCCTAAACCCGATTCTCGAAGTCCAAATTTTTGATGTTTGAGGTATCGATTTCATGGGTCCATTTTCAAATTCATTTAGCAACCAGTTCATTTTGGTTGCAGTGGATTACATTTCCAAATGGATAAAAGTGGTGCCTACCAAGACCAACGACAACAGAGTGGTTGTTAAATTTCTTAAGAAAATATCTTATCCCGTTTCGATACCCCACGAGCAATAATTACTGATATTGGGTCACATTTTTGCAATAGAGTTTTTGAAGCCCTAACGCAAAAATATTCCATCACTCACAAATTATCCACCCCTGTATCATCCCCAACGAATGGGCAGGTTGAAGTGACAAATCAGCAAATTAAGCTCATTTTGGAGAAAATGGTAGGACAAAATCAAAAAGAATGGTCGGCCAAGCTGATAAATGCTTTGTAGGCTTACCAAATTGCTTTTAAGACCGTTCTGGGTATGTCTCCATATAGAGTTGTATTTGAAAAAAACCTGCTATCTGCCCGTCAAATTAGAACACCGAGCCATATGGGCTATAAAGCAATTAAATTTTAATCTGACTAGAGCGATGAACTAAGAAAACTGCAGATCTCAAAATTAGAGGAAATACGGAACGAAACTTATGATAATACATAAATCACAAAGAGCAGAACAAAAATTTTTCACGACCAAAGCATCAACCGAAATTTTTTTGTCCCTAGGCATAAAGTTCTGCTCTACAATTCGAGGCTTCACATCTTTGCGGGGAAACTCAAAAGTCGTTGGACCGGACAATTCACTGTACATACAGTTTCTCCACACAGTGCAGTAGTAATTGTTGATCCAAAAAGTAGTGAGGAGATGAAAGTCAGCGGACAAAGATTAAAATCATTTCCCACCACTGAGCCTGAGTCACAAGATGAACATGTCATGGGTCTTTTCAAGCCATCTTACAAGTGACCATATCTCACCACAAATCAGAAATGAAAATAAATATAAAAAAACTGTGTACATAAATTAAAATTATTGTATTTGCATTCTTTCTAAATTATCATAATTCTTTGTATACCATTCCTTACACCTATTTATTGTATTTGCATTCACATATCATCCGTTGAGAACAATGCATTGGATAAGTGGGGGGAGGGGTACTAATATAAGAGTTCTTTGTTAATTTCTTTTTCAATTTTTTGTTATGTTTCACTCTTTCTTTTTTCTTCTTTTGTTCGGAAAAAAAATCTTAAGTAGTAGAGAATTTTTGATAGTCTTTTGTAAAAATACAAAATAGTTATAAGGACTAAGGAACCCAAGTTAGTTTCTTTACTTTAGCCTAAATAAAAGAATATTAGTTGGATTGATAGTTTGGAGGAATTAGAAAAAATAACTCATCTCTTTACTTTTTTCCTTAGTAAATATGCATTGGTTATACACACTCTTGGAATTTATAGACAGAGACTCTATGTACCACACCCAAAAAAAAAAAGAAAAAAAATATATCTATAGTTATAAACCCGATTAAGCTAGATAATTGTGCCTCAAGAAGTATGATTATTCATGCCTAAAGGAAATAAATCTTAGTTTCGTGGTCTAGTTACTTAAGTATTTAACTTAAGAGGTGTTTCTCACCTGGCACCCTAAGACCGCCTGGTTTGAGAGTCATCGGTTAAAACTCGTTACACAAGTAAATTAGAAAGTCTAAGAAAATTAAGGACAAAAATGGTACATAAATAAACACTAATAAATTTTGTGGCATTAGAGTTTGAGTTAAAAAATTTCAAGTAAATCATCACTTCACACAATGCATATTAATTAAGACAAAATATAAGAATGAGTTTGAAGTATAAAATTTCTCTAAAACTTAAATAAAAATCATATCTTGCATGAAAATCAAACTATAGGAAGGACTAATAAGGGTAGACCTAATGCTTATAATTATTTAGCTATTTTTACTAAAGAGATTAAAAAGCATTTTTCTATTTTAAGAAGAATTTTCAAAAACAACTGACTTATTCATCTTTTTCTTGGATTTTGTGGGTGTAGTCTGCTGAAAACCCTAAGGAGATAAAACTCCTCCTCTAGGAAAAATATAGAGGTTTAAAGGCTTGCTGCACACGCTCAGTGCAATCGCTTCAGCTGCGAAAGTGGTGCAATAAACTTTCTTAGTTTAACTTCCTAGTTTCTTTTGTTTTGTTCAGGGACGAGCAAAAGATAAGTATGGGGGTTTGATTAGTATTTATATTTGCATATTTTTATCACATTTTCACATTTATCTTAATAAAATTCTGTTTATTAATGGGTTCTTCTCCTTGTTTCTAGGTCCATGGCTTGAAGAGAAGAAGAGGCCCAAAACTATAATATATTTGAGGATTTTTAGAATCAAGAAGAAACTCAAAACTTGAAGCCCAAATCTGCTGCTGCTGAGAGGAGTCAGAACATTAAATGCACCTACATGCCTAACATGGTGTAATCAGTCTGCACGCTTTAACGCCAGCGGACTGGTGCCGGAATGGCCGCGTTTTCGTGGCCAGGGCCATGAAAACGCGGCCATCCTGGCACCTCTCTGCCAGCGTCACCATACCCCCTCTCCTTTCCTCATGCTCTGGTGGATATAAATACCCCCCTGAATCACCAGAAGAGAAGATATCCAGAGTTAGAGAATTGATGCTAGTTTATTTTAGAATTCCCTTTAGTTTCTTGTATTCTCTTCTTGTTCTTAGCTTTACACCAGAAATTGGAGAGAGTGTGAGAGTTGTATCTTAAAGGTAACAATCAAATACAAGTGTACTTCTTCTTCTTGTTTCTTATCTTTACTTACTTTAACTTACTTGCATTTAGTAGAGTATGTTTATTTCCCTTGTATCTTCTCTTTTGTTTTTATTAATCATGTCTAGCTAACTTCTCTATAGCATGGCTAGCTAACTACTACTCTCTAGTAACTTAATTGAAAAAATTCAAATGAATCAATAAGTATCAAACAAGCCTTGTGCAAATAAGAGTTATGATATCTTATGATGAGGGTTCTAACTCTTACTTACTAACAAGTAGACTCACTTTCATACTTCATGCTTAACTCACAAGTTTTTGATGATTTATAAAATTTGTTAATTCTACTTAATTTTATAAGTTAGTGAAAATCCCATGCATCCTTGCCGATACCAATAGTGCACTTGTTTCTTCCTTCATGCTCGCTTCAATTGGATCTTTATGGAGGAATGTTCAATATTTGCCGTGTAAACCAAGGTGATGGGAGGAACTTTCATTCGATTTACCACGTGAAATATTTTTGCACACAAGGTTTTTAATTGCTTATGATCCATTATGAGGCTAAGTCTTCAAGAAGCTAGAGGTTAGTGGGAGCACTTAGTAGAAGGCTAGCCATGCATCTTTTCCATCTCTAAAACACAAATCACGTTTTCAACAACCAAATCACTCCAAACACTTCTACAATCTTTCTTGTTTTTTTTTCTCTATATTCGTGCTTGAAACAAAGAGAAACTTTAAAATGAATAGAAAAATCACACATCACGCTTCTATCACTTCCTCTCCTCGTGGATACGACCCATATAGCCACTTTGCTATCACGGTAGATTCGCTAAAGCTACAACATTGACCATCACTCTTTTACTTATTCTTGTGTATGCTTTTTAGCGATCAAGTGACAACAATGTAAACTTCTTTTTTTCTTTCATTGTTTTTCTATTCAATCAAAAGCTTGTTTTTCATCTTTTTCTTATTTTTACTTTACTTGCTTCTCCGATGACTTGTAAATCTAAGTGAAACCTATAGCCTCGAATCTGTCTTGCCTTTTGCAAGTGTTATTGATGGCTTATGTTGATGGATAATCATTTCTATTTTATTTTCTGCTTTCATTTTCATTCAATAGCTTAGATTGAAAATGGGAAAGATCCTACATACCATGCTTAGCTCGCCTTCAAGCTAAGGTAAGTTGTTGCAATGGATCCAAGGTAAGCAAGCGCCGATGTGGTAAGTATTTAGTTTTTTTATTTTAATTTTGTAATTTAGAATCTCACTTTTAAACCACTCTTTCTTTATCATTTTAATTCTTTCTTTATAAGTTAGTTTTAATTTTCTTTAAAACAAAATCACACAATCTCTTCTTGTTTCTTCTCCTTTATTAACTTAACTTTTTTCGTTCTTATTTAAAAAAATGAGAAGAACGCTTTAATTCGCTTGGTAAACTTGAAAAGAGACTTACTTAAAAGCTTCCATCGCAGTTCCTATTTATGGATCACAACCTGCATAACCACTTTCTTAGCGGTAGCATTGAGAGCACGTTTCTAAACTTTGTATTTTTTGTGCGGGTTTTACCTCAATCACTGACCATTTCAAGTTCCCTAGCCATGTTGATAGAAACCAAGAATCATGGTGTCGTGATACCTTTAACCAAGATTCAATTCTAATACAACATATTGAACTTGACCAATCCCAAACCTTGGACAATTTGACAAGTTTTCATTGTAAGAAAATTGAACTTGAATATGAATGTGACCCCGATCTCCAACTTTGTGATTCAATTTTAATTTTCGATTCTATGTTGACTCTGGTATCCTTACCCGTTTTGGACCCATTTCCTGAGACAACACTGATTCCTGTACATATAGAGCTTGAATTTAAACCACCTATTTTGGAAAGTCACATTCCATTGATGGAAAAAGAATGTGAATTTCAATTCTTTGATTTGGACACAACTCTTGAACCAAATGGACTTTCGCACCGAAACTGACTCTCAAACCCAAACTTTATTTTTTTCGAGTTAGTATTGATTCTCGAACCTTTCATTCTTGAGCCCAAGTCAACCATTGCTTCGAATCATATTTCACTGTTGGATATAGGTATAGACCATAATGACTCCGTCATGATTTTCAAAATTGGTCATATAAAAGGAATAATTTTTATGTTAGGATCTTTCATGATCTTGTTCCATTTGGAGATTGTAAAAATATAAATAAAAAAGAGGTCATCCAAGGTGGGTTCTTTGAAAATTCACATTATTTAGATTGGGCAGCAATGCTTGGCCCAATCCAACCACCACCAGAACCATCAGTTCGAGGTAACATGTTTTTTCCTCTTTCTTTTTTTTTATGCATATATGCATTCATTCATACATTAAGGACAATTTATGAGATAGGTGTGGGGGAGGGTTCTAACTTAACATAAGTTTTCTTTTGATTAAAAAAAAGAAAAGAAAAATGTAACTTTTTCTTTGAGAAACAATATTTTGACCTATTTTTGTAAGAAATTAAGTTAATTTTAAGTAATAGGATAATCATAATTAGAATTTCTTATACTTGGTCAAAATAATACTGTTTGTTTAATTTTAAGGGTTAGAAAAAATTTTAAAAAAGTAATTTAGTCTCGATTTTTACCTTAATGAAATATGCATACTTTACACTTACACACTTAGAGTTTAAAAATAAAGATTCTTATGCTTTATAAATATATATATATATATATATATATATATATATATATATATATATATATATATATATATATATATATATATATATATCAAAAATCCTCTGATTTAGTTGGATATTTGTGTCTCATAAAGTATAAGTATTCACCCATAAAAGTGGTCCATCTAATTAATAAAATCTTTAAGTTTTGTGCCCTTATTTGCTAGAGTCTTTAAGTCCTTGGGGAGTTTTCTCACCCGGTGCCCTAAAATCATCTGGTTTGAAAGTCACTAACCTAAGGCTTGTTACATGGACAGATTAGAAAGCCTAATAGAACTAAGGGATAGTACCACCAAAAAGTTGTAAAAAAAATAAGGCATAAGAGTTAGAGTTGAAGAACCCCGAGTCAAAATTTCACGATCACGAAGGTGCATATGATTTAGGACAAAATAATAGACTAGATGAGAAATACAGTTCGACTTCTTACCTTTATTGATAACAAGTTTTTGAATAGAGAGTAAGTTTAGGAATGAAAAGTTCGATTTTCTTATAACTTATAGATTACTTGAAATTTTACAATAATACTTCAAATATTTTCTCATCTTTCCAAAATTTGTTTTCAAAATACTAACACTTTGTTTTTCTTTCTTTTTAGATTTTGTCAGTGCAATCCATTGAAAACTGTCATAAGACAAAACTTGTCCTCTAGGGGTAACCTAGAGGTTTAACGACTTATTGCACATGCTAAGTGTAAACGTGATTCCTACGAAAGTGTTTTAGATTAGATTATTCTTTGTTTTGCTCGAGTAAAAGCAAAAGATAGATGTGAGGGTGTGATCGGTCACTAATATTGCATATTCATTGTTACATTTTAATATTTTATCTTAATAAACTCTACTAATTATTCATATTTATTGTTTAAATGTGTGTAGTTCTTTACTAAAAGAAATGGAAAAGAAACAAGCCCAAAAGCCCATTTCTGATTTAAATGAGTTTAAATTAAATTCAAAGATTAGACAAATATTTAGGAGATTAGTTAAAGATCAGAGCAAATTAGAAGATCATATCAAATAAGAAACCAGTTAAATTTTAGGTTTCTTTGAATCCATTCGGTTAGCTAAAGATCCACGAAGGTATCATTAAACCCAAAAATCAAACTGAAAACCCCTTTGGATAAAAAGAGCCAACAGGAGATCAGGAAGCAGCACTCCCCAGATGTGGCCACATCCTGGGCCACGTTTCCATGGCTCAATTATGAAGTTAGGGGGAGCATTTTCTCCTCCTATCTTCTCACACTCTCCCCTCTTCCATTTCGCTGATAAAAGCTAGAATTTTGAAGGCCAAAGGAGACGAATGAGCAAAGATAGATTTTAGGCTAGGTTTTATTCTAGTTTAGATTAGGGTTTTGTTTTTATTTCAATGTATTTTTTATTTTTATTTATGTAACTTAGAGAAGAGAAGATTTTAATGAGAAAATGAGAGTGAAGATTGTAGTGAGAATGACACCGGTGTAAGTGTTCTTCTTATCTTTCATTGTTACTTGATTTAATTAAAAGTTATATTTTTATGTTTTTCTTCTTTTACTCTCCTTCTTTTATTTTTGATGATAATCCAAGTGAGGCTCATATCATTAGGAATTGCCTGGCCTTTGCGAGTGCCACCGGTAACTCATGACGATGGATTCCTCCCCAGTGTTCATATCATTTTATACTTGCTCGATGTAGTCTTGATAATGTAATGTGGACAGGGTCAAAATTAGATATTATGGGTTATGCGTTGATCGCCTCCAAATCACGGTAAACATACAAACGATCCAAGATAAGTCATCAACCAAAAGAGGTAAGTAAATGTTTTTAGTTTTCCTTCTTTCTTTCAACTCATTAGTTTAGAGCACTTTCAAACACCAACTCTTCTTTCTTTGCTCTCTTTAGTTCTTTGTTTAACTTTCTTGTCCTTTTATACAATCACCTTCTTCTCCTATCTTTCACTCTCTTCTAAATTAACATAGTCTTTTTCCTTTTTCTTGTAAAAATATAGAGGAGCTTTTAACTGTTTTAATAACTCAAAAGAAACTTATTAGCACGCTTCTAAAACGGTCCCTCATTGTGCATCACGACCCACATAGCCACTTGCTATAGCGGTAGAATTGAGAGCCTAGCACTGTCTTAATCTTCATTTCTAAATTTTGTACTTTTGCATACAGGTATAAACTCAATCAGGTGTGCCGACCTATGATTAGTGTCTAATTTTGTATAATCTATACCTCATCTTCACATTTATTTGATAATAAATTCTGCTAATAATACCTTGCTTACTTGATCCTAGGTTCATGGTGTGCAAATGAAGAAGAAGATCTAAATCACCATTTAATTAGTAATTAAAAGCCTATTATCATAGCCATTGACCTAGAGGAGCTGATTCGTCAAAATCAGGGCCAGAAACTAGAAACCGGGAGCAGAATCTGACAGGGGACCAAAAGGACCACGCGCGGCCACCAAGGGGCCGCGGAAACACGGCCCAAGCCGCGTTTCCGCGGCCATACGGCCGCGGCGCGCGCGCCGCTTCAGGCCAGGGTTTGTCCCCTGGCCCCCCTCTTCCCTGGTGGCTATAAATACCCCCCTGGGGTTTTTGAGAGGAGATATGCAGAGTTAGGAGTAGTTTTCATTTTCAAGTTGTAGTTTAGTTTAGGTTAGGTTAGTTCTTCTTCTTCCCATTCTATTTTCCATTTTGTTTTAGATCTTGTATTAGGAGAAAGAGTGATACATGAGTGGAATGCAAGAGTACTTGTAATAGAAGGTGACAAGCTATGAAAGGTGCTCTCTTTATCTCTCTTTGTTTTCTATCTAACTTCTTTTACATGCATAGCTAATCTTTTCTCTCATGGCAACTAACTACTAACCACCAACTTGCTAATTTCTTTTATGATAATCCACATGAATCTAATAGCCTCATTTTGGCCTTGCTCTTGCAAGAGCCATTGATGGCTCATGATGATGGATCTAACTCTAACTTCCTAACCACTAACAAGCTAACATTACTTTACTCCATGCTTACTTTTAGTTTTGATGGTTTAAGTGTAGCTTGAACTTGTTTTGTTGTGTTGGGTTGTGATGAGTTACATATGGGTCATTCTTTGTAAAGCTCGTGAACCAAGGACTAGTGATGGCCAATGATAAATGTGAGGCAACTATCACTAAGAGGTTAGAATGTTGGTGGAGTCATTAGTAGTTAGTAGCCATGGGTTTTCTTTCTTTTTCTTTGTTTAGAAACACTCCAAAAATCACAAACATATTCTTTTCTATGTTTCCCACTTCTTTGTGTTTCACCATACTTCTCTTTTCATTCTTTTCTTTCTTTTCTTTTCATTCTTTAAAACTTTGAAGAATATTTAACAAACACGTGAATCAACCGGTAAAGTTTCTATCGCCTCCCATCCTTGTGGATTCGACTCGTTTTAGCCTCTATGCTATAATGAAAGTATCGAGGAAGCCAAAGCACACACACTTTAAATCTTGATTTCAAAATATACACTTTTTGTGCGCGGTTCTCCCCCGCTCAAATTTTGGCACCGTTGCCGGAGATGGGAACGGTTTGATTTCACAAGTTTGCTAACTTTTCTTCTTTATTTTTTGGTGTGCAGGTTAAAGTTTTAGCATTGCAGAAGTCCATACTTGCTCAAGTGTGGTTGGGTAATTCTTGTATATTTTTATATTCTGTTGCTAATTTTTTTTTATATTACCTGTGCATGTAAATAATTGTAAGAACTAAATTACAAAAATTGGATGCTTTAAAATGGTTTAGACATTTACATCTAGGCACGTGTCAATTTTTATTCCAATATACTGTATTTTATTCTTATGTTGTTGTGATACTGATAGGAGGTGTACATATTGCATTGCATATAGTATAGGACAAACACTTCAGTGATTTACTCGCTTTTTTGTGTTCATGCTTATCTATATTGCACACTTGCACAAATTTAACTTAAGGGCAACACCCAATATAACATAAGGTGGGGAAGTTATTACCCTCCTTAGCCAAAAATCACCTCCCCACTCACACAACCTAAGCCTAATAAAAATTGCTAGACGTTGGCCCCTAGGGACATCTCGGACTCATTTAGGAGATTGACCTAAGGGGGAGTTGTTAGAAGTTGACTCTTGTCAAATCGGTGTTTAAGGTTGGGGATTGAGAGGCGAAACCTCGAAGAACAGTGGTTTGGCATAATTAGGCCCGTTGCTCCGGCACGGATACCTCCCACTGATCTTGCCCCTACCTGGCCGATTAACTCGTGGTCAGCGTCCGACAATATACCCCCCGTGAACAGTCTAACCAGTTAGGAGTCGTCTAGGTCTAAGTCAACCCTAGCATAGGCTTGCTTTCTTTTTCTTTCTTTGTTGTTTGTTTGTTTGTTTTCTTCTTTTTTTTTATAAATTGTGATATGGATTTTAATAACAACAATTCTTTCAATTATAATATGAATCCATATTTCAACCCGACCTCATTTGACTCGGATAATTCTGACCTGGCAATGTACAACATGAACCAACCATATATGCCGGGTTGGGATTATCCGAATCAATATGACCCATATCCCCAACCATATGACCATAATTTTCAAAATAATTTCAACTCTTCACAGAGTTCATGGGGATTCACCTACCCCGAGTCAAATTTTCAACCATCTTGTCCACAATTTTCACAATATCCGTTCTCCAATTTTGATTCATATACTCCTTTTTCTGAACCACCAATTGAAGAAAAATCATCATTGGAAAGGAGTATAGAAGAGTCCCTACAACAAATGCAAAATTTGCTCAATTCACAATCCTTCCCATATCAAACTCCACATACTCCTTTTCTAGAGCATCCCATTGAAGAAGAATCTGAACTAGAAAAGCGTTTGGAAGTCTTTTGTGAAAGAATGCAAAACATGTTGGACTCATCATCTCAACCAAATTTTCAAGAGTCCCACTCATCTTTTCCAGTCTCACTAATTCAAAATGAACAAACTTCAATACTGGACTTGAGTATGGAACCCTTGCGTGAGTCCGAGCAACAACCGCAAAATCCTATGGACTCACAATTTCACCACAATTTCCAAACTCAACTTCCATACTCATATTTTCAAGAACCAATTACAAAGAGTATGGAAGACATGATTCCGAATCCAAATTCTGTTACACAGCCTATCAGTAGGTTAGATTCACTTTTGAGCGAATTGATCAATGAGAGCGAGGAAAGCCTTTCTTGTCAACCTTTGACCGATTCTTATATCCCTAACTCTACTGATTGGACCCATGAATCATGTCATTTTAGAAATCCAGCTTCAATTTAAGAACATACATTTGAACTTGACCAATCTCTAAGTTATGAAAGTCGCCTGGACATTTTGGCAAGTTATTCCTTCCCTGAAATTGGAATCGAACCTGAATGTGATCCTGAACTTCCTGTTGGAAACTCCATTTCACTTTTTGATTCAATAATGACTCCGGTATCCTTACCAGATTTTTTCTCTATTCCAGAGTCAACATTGAATCCCGTACCAGTACACCGTGAAATAGAACCACCAATCTCTAATGATCATACTTCATTGTTGGGGAAAGTGTGTGAACATCAATTCTTTGTTTGGACCCTATTTTTGAACCAATTTCGACTCTCATTGTTGACTCTCGACTTGATCTGAGTCAACTTCCTGAGTCGGTATCAATTTTTGTTCCTGTTCCATTTGAGTCCAAATCAATCATCTCTCAAAATCACACTTCATTGTTGGACAAGAATGTTGAAGAAAATGACTCAGTCATTATTTTTAAAATTGGCCATTAGATGGGGATAAATTTTTCAATAAGACCATTCAATCCATAATTCTTTTCTGGGGTCATCTTAGAGAGGTCCTTGGTGGATTTCTGGATGATCCACGATATCTTGATTGGGTCGCAACGCTTGGCCTAATCCGACCACCACCAGAGCTACCCCTTGAGGTAATCTTCCTTCCCTCTCCATTTGTTTCATGTATTTACACATTCACGATGCATTGAGGATCATGCATGAGATAAGTGTGGGGGAGGGTTTACTAACATAGTTAGTTTTATATTTTCTTTCTTTTACACTTCTTTTTCCTTATATTATAAAAAAACAAAACTTTTTGAAACAAGAGAAATAGTTTTGATCCATTTTTAAGAAAATTAAGATTATCTTAGGAATTAGGAAGACCTAAAATTATGAAATTTTAAACCGAGTCAAAATAATAGATCTTGTTTAAATTTTAGGATAAGAAAGTAAAATTGAAAAGATAATTTGATCTTGAATTTTTACCTTAGATTTATGCATTCCACACTTACACAATTTTTGGGATTGAAACAAAGACTGAAATGCCATAAAATATATATATATACAAAAAAAAATTATGATAATAAAAATCACTTATCGAAGTTGGGTAATTATGCCTCAGGAAGCATGATTATTCATACCTAAAATGGTGAACAAAAAATAAAATAACCCCTTTAGTTTTATGGCCTTGTTTACTCGAGTCCTTAAGTTCGAGGGATGTTTTCTCATCTAGTGCCCTAAGACCATCTGGTTTGGGAGTCACCGGCTAAAGGCTCACTACCCGGGTAAATAAGAAAGCCTAAGAAATCTAAGGGGAAAAAAGAGAAAAAAATAAATAAATAAAAAATATATATATTAAATAAATGGCATGAAAGTTAGAGTCGATATCCCAAAAATCTTCACAGTCCACAAAGTGCATATTTTCTAAGAATTTTATGAAAGATCAAAGAGTCAATTCAATTTAAATTCTTACATTTAATTTATAACAAGATTTTTTTGCATTTTGACTTAGTTTAAGAAAGAACAATTTCTGGTTAACCTATGACCTTAGATCACTTATATTTTCACAAAAATATTTCAACACTTTTCTCTATTTCAAAATGTGTTTTCAAAATACTAACATTTGATTTCTTTCTTTATAGATTTTGTGGGTGTAATCCGCTGAAAACCCTCAGGAGACAAAACTCCTCCTCTAGGGGAAACTTAGAGGTTTAACGGCTTGTTGCACATGCTCAGTGCAATCGCGTCACCTGCGAAAGTGGTGTAATAATTTTCTTATTTTTGTTTTGCTCGAGACGAGCAAAAAGATAAGTGTGGGGGTGTGATTAGTATCTAATTTTGCATAATTTATACCTCTTCTTCACATTTATTTGATAATAAATTCTGCTAATAATACCTTGCTTGCTTGATCCTAGGTTCATGGTGTGCAAATGAAGAAGAAGATCTAAATCACCATTTAATTGGTGATTAAAAGCCTATTATCATAGCCATTGACCTAGAGGAGCTGATTCGTCAAAACCAGGGGCCAGAAACCAGAAACCGGGAGCAGAATCTGATAGGGGACCAAAAGGACCGCGCGCGGCTCGAAGCGCCGCGCGCGCGGCCACCAAGGGGCCGCAGAAACGCGGCCCAAGCCGCGTTTCCGCGGCCATACGGCCGCGGCGCGCGCGCCGCTTCGGGCCAGGGTTTGTCCCCTGGCCCCCCTCTTCCCTGGTGGCTATAAGTACCCCCCCTGGGGTTTTTGAGAGGAGATATGCAGAGTTAGGAGTAGTTTTCATTTCCAAGTTGTAGTTTAGTATAGGTTAGGTTAGTTCTTCTTCTTCCCCATTCTATTTTCCATTTTGTTTTAGATCTTGTATTAGGAGAAAGAGTGATACATGAGTGGAATGCAAGAGTACTGTAATAGAAGGTGACAAGCTATGAAAGGTGCTCTCTTTACCTCTCTTTGTTTTCTATCTAACTTATTTTACATGCATAGCTAATCTTTTCTCTCATGGCAACTAATTACTAACCACCAACTTGCGAATTTCTTTTATGATAATCCACATGAATCTAATAGCCTTATTTTGGCCTTGCTCTTGCAAGAGCCATTGATGGCTCATGATGATGGATCTAACTCTAACTTCCTAACCACTAGGAAGCTAACATTACTTTACTCCATGCTTACTTTTAGTTTTGATGGTTTAAGTGTAGCTTGAACTTGTGTTGTTGTGTTAGGTTGTGATGAGTTACATATGGGTCATGCTTTGTAAAGCTCGTGAACCAAGGACTAGTGATGGCCAATGATACATGTGAGGCAACTATCACTAAGAGGTTAAAATGTTGGTGGAGTCATTAGTAGTTAGTAGCCATGGGTTTTCTTTCTTTTTCTTTGTTTAGAAACACTCCAAAAATCACAAACATATTCTTTTCTATGTTTCCCACTTCTTTGTGTTTCACCGTACTTCTCTTTTCATTCTTTTCTTTCTTTTCTTTTCATTCTTTAAAACTTTGAAGAATCTTTAACAAACACGTGAATCAACCGGTAAAGCTTCTATCGCCTCCCATCCTTGTGGATTCGACTCATTTTAGCCTCTATGCTATAACGGAAGTATCGAGGAAGCCAAAGCACACACACTTTAAATCTTGATTTCAAAATATACACTTTTTGTGCGCGGTTCTCACCCGATCAACCTAAGAGCATCGAGCGTGAGACTAAGTATCCTTATTTGAAGGAAAAAGAGAATACTTTATGAATGGGGTTCTCAGTGGTAATCAGAAGAGTGCCCCCTTCTTGAGGAAGATGGGGTGTATTTATATCCGCCTGTGTTATCATCGTGGGTGCGAATATTTTGGATCTATATAACTGTATGATTTGCACGTTATGAATTTCTCTTAACTATCTGAATCACACCACTTGATTGTTGGGATAGCCATGTGTTGGCCCAAAGGCCTTCCACCCTAGTTTTGATGATGATTAACTCATGTAGTTATGTTTACTAATAATCTTGTGTTGTTTAAGTTTCAGATCATTAACCAAGATATTAGTTGGTGATTAGCTTCGACAAGGAGTTTAGAAGCTTTTCATGATGTTTCCAGGGCCAAAGCTTTATGATCACATATTGCCTAGCCCATGGATGGAGTTTTGGAGCAAGTCTACTTGAAGATGAAGATCATCAAGAAGACTTAGGTATCCTATTTTAGATAGTGTATTTAGATCCATTTGTAAAGCTTAGTATAGTTGATATGCTCAAGTGCACACAACACACAAAAGATTTATGTTTTGGATTTGATTTTCATGAATAGTAGATCAAAACAAGTTTACATGGTTTTTATGTATATTAGATGTGTTCAATATACATACATACTTTATATCTTAAACAAACTTATTTTGATATGTCTATTCATGAGTTTTTAGGAAAATCAGATTTCTTATTGGAAAATCAAGTTTGATAAAAATACAAGTTTTGGTTTTTGGTTTTCATGAATAGTAGATCAAAACAAGTTTACTTTATTTCTATGTATATTAGATATGTTCTAAATATACATACATGGTTTAACTTCCTATACAAGCTTATTTTGATGTCCCTATTCATGTGTTGAAAAATCAAGTTTGATAAAAAAATACTAGTGTTGGTTTTAGATAAACTTTACAAGACTCAAAAATGAATTGATATGAGTAATATATGTCTTGAAATTTTTATCACAAGTTTGTGTTTCCATATAAAATGATAAAACTATTTTTGGTGATTTTTAGAAGTATTAAAAGATTTTTAGAAAAATATTTTACATTGTTTTTCTGACCAGGCTTCAATCAGTCGACTAGTCAACCTGACCTAGTCGACTTAGGTGAAGTCGGTCGACGGGCCGGTCGACCGATGTGCACAAATTTGTGCACGATTGGAGGCACTGGGACGGTCGACAGCTCGGGTCGACCGGGGCACTTACAGTGCTCTCTGTTTGTTTCGGTCGACCGGGCCGGTCGACCGCTGTTGCCCAACGGTCATATTTCTGACCGTTGGCGGTCGACCGGGCCGGTCGACCGTTGCCTGTCAGAGCTGCCAGCTCAGCTCTAACGGCTAGTTTTGTATTGGGGCTATATATACCCCATCTCTTCATAGTTTTTGTACAAGTTTTTAAGGGCAAAAAATCTAGACTTTCTCTATTGTTTTAAAAGAGTTTTAAAAGAGTTTTGAGTCAAAAAGAATTCATCTTATTTGTTTTTAGGTTTTGGAAAAATCAAAGAAAAGAATATTTTGGGAGAGTTTTCATTCTATATCTTTTGCAAGAATTTTCCCAAGTGTTTTTCTTTGTTGCTTGTTTTCCAAACACCTAGTTTCCACACTTGAGCTATATCTTCTATCCTAATCTATTAGGATCATTTGTTTTTGTGGAAAAAGAAAAAGGAAAGAGGTTTGTGGTTGAGATATACCACTTATTGTAAACCCTTGATTTCTTGGTTACTCCCTCTTTGGTAGAGGTTGAGGTTGTGATTTGGGTTATTGGTTTGCTCCCTCTAGAGAGAGGTGGAGTTTGGTTGTAAACCCTCTTCGGTAGAGGTGTTGGTTGTTGTTGTTATTGTTGTTTGGCTATGGGCCTACCCCTCGATTGTGAGGCGGTTGTTTGAGAGAGGAGTTCGGTACTCCATTGTTGTAAAAATCCTTCTCGGTGAAGGTTCCCTCGGTGGGAGTCCTCGGTGGACGGTATAGTGGATTGGAAATCCTACACGGTGGTGTAGGCGGGGATGTAGAGCAAGGGTACTCGAACCTCGAAACATATCATTGTGTTTGCGTTTGATCCACTTGTCTCTAAACTCTCTCTCTCTTTATATTGTGCAAAGAATCATACTTCATATCATATCATATTTGCTTGTGTTGAGCATAATCCATATCATACATATCTATTTGCTTGTGTTGCCTTGCATATATTCTTATTGCTATTCATCCTTATTTGCTTGGCTTGCTTGTGTGTGTGCCTAACTTATACTTAACCAACAAGAGCTTCACATAGCACCTCAACCCATTCAAGGGAATCAAGAGGAGTTAGTCCAGAGCCCTTCACGGGGAATTCGGCTACACTTGTTGTGTTGTATTAAGTTTGTGCAAGATTTGCATTAGCTTCCGCATTTAGCGCACTTAGTTTTGTATTTAGTTTTAGATTAGCACAAACACCTATTCACCCCCCCTCTAGGTGTTTTTCTTTCACCATGTAGAGATATCCGACACTATCCATAACAACCAACACTGATATAAGGGTGTTGTAATATTTGGAGCGTGGGGATGATCTGGCAGCATAGCTGGATCCGTGAATCACGAGAATCCTACCATCTAGCTGTAAGCAGCACAGGAGTAGCAGGCTTCAGAAGGTCTCTATGTTAGAGTCTTGGGTAGCTCCTGAAAGGACCCTTGTGCTGATTATTAGAGTCTCCGGAGAGTTGCACAAATCGCGGTTAAGTAGTGAATCCGAATAAGTAATGTCTGACCGGATGTGGGCTCGGGGCGAGACCTGAGACTTTCTTTTTGGGTGTCCATGTTAGGCTTTTGTATGAGCTGGGCCTGCTAGCAGATAAGCGATCCTCCAAGCGGTGGGACATTTATCGTGATCTTAATGAGGGTCAAAATCCAACCACTACAGATGCCCCATCGCCTCCTCTTTCTCGAAGTCTCTGAGCGAGAAAGAGGGGAGCAGACTAATCACATTCTCTAGCGTGACCTTTCACTTAGTATTTAGAGTGTCTTCTTGTGCTTTGTGGGTGAACAGCTGGAGAGTACTTGAGGGAGAGCTATTGGGGTGCATTTTGTACTTATGCATTTAATGCCACATCTGTAAAGGTTGGCAAAAAGTCACATCACGTGTCCAGTAGCGTGCACGCTGGGCAGATAACTATCATTTGGAAGCTATTAGGATATGTTGGGATTCATGTAACGGTTTGGATTTAAACTTAGCGGGCATGCAAAACGACGCTCTAGCCCTAGGTTATCATTGTGGAGACATCAACGCCCGCTTTTAAATTGGGGGGAAAGTTGAAAACTTGAACTTTCCATAACCCTAGAAATCCTTGAGCTTTCTACCTCTTCTCCTTCTCTCTCTTTTGCTTTGAATCTTTGCTTCCAAATCCTTCAATCGATCCTTGAAATGGTGAAAGGAGGATAATCTGTTGTCTTTTGTAGATGAAGTGAGTAGCAGAGGCACAGTGTGAAATCACCTAGAGGGGGGGTGAATAGGTGATATGGCTAATCTAGAAACTAAATGCGAAAGCTAAAAACTATTTTGCAACACACTTAATACAACAACAAGTGTAGCCGAATTCCCCGTGAAGGGCTCTGGACTAACTCCTCTTGATTCCCCTAGATAAGGGTTGAGGTGCTATATGAAGCTCTTGTGGTTAAGTATAAGTGAGGCACACACAAGCAAGCCAAGCATATAAAGATGAACAATATGAAATAATACAAGGCACAAATGCAAGCAATAAGATATGAATGAATGAATGATGCTTTGCACAAATAAAAAAGAGAGAGAGTTAGGAGACAATGGATCAAACGCTAACAACAAGATATGTTCCGAGGTTCGAGCCCCTAGCTCTACATCCCCGCCTTCACCGAGAAGGATTCTAATCCATTATCTTGTCCACCGAGGACTCCCACCGAGGGAACCTCCACCGAGGAGGATTTGTACAACAAGGGAGTACCGAACTCCTCTCTCAACCAACAACCTCCACCGAGGCAATACAACCACAATCCACCTCTACCGAAGAGGGATAGGCCCGTAGCCACACAATCAAACTCCACCTCTCACTAGAGGGAGTAAACCAATAATCTCAACCTCTACCAAGAGGGAGCAAACCACCACTCCAATCAACCTCTACCAAAGAGGGATACACAAATACAAGGAGGGTTTACAACTTGGAGGTTTCCACAACCTCAAACAATCTCTCTTTTCCACAAAACAAACGATCTTAATAGAATAGGATAGAAGATAGCTCAAGTGTGGAAAAACAGGTGTTTTGATCAAAGAAATTCTCTTGGGAAAACACCAAAATAGATATAGAAATTTTAGATCAAAACTAATTCCCAAAAACCTAATTTCTTTGAAATAAATAAAACACTTTAAAACAAATAAGATGGATCTTTTTGGCACTTAAACACTTTTGAAAACTTGTTTTAAAACCAGAGAATAGGGAAATTTTTGCTCTAGAAATCTTGACCAAAATCCCAAAGGAATGGGGTTTATATAGGCCCAAAAAGAAAACTAGTCGTTAGGCTGATCTGTCAGCCTGACAGGCTGGCAGTCGACCGGTCGGTCGACCGGTCGACCGCCAACGGTCATAAATATGACCGTTGGAGCAGCCCGGTCGACCGCCCGGTCGACCGCCTAGATACAGAGAGAAAAGCTCTCTGGTCCGGTCGACCGGCCCATTGCCTGGCCAGACGTGCACAGACCTGTGCACGTCGGTCGACCGTCTCTGGCTTACGGTCGACCTGCCCGGTCGACCGCCAAAGCCTGGCAGCCAATTTCTGGGTCAGAAAATCATGTTAAAAATATTTTAATAAATCTTGTAAAATATATAAAAATTCCCAAAAATAGTTTTAACATTTTGCATTGATATATAAACATGTGATAAAATTTTCAACTCAAATATCAAGCAATTTGAACTATTTTTGTGTCTTGAAAATTTTATCAAAAACCAA
The DNA here is from genome assembly GCA_038442645.1 of Agave tequilana. Lineage (NCBI taxonomy): Eukaryota > Viridiplantae > Streptophyta > Magnoliopsida > Asparagales > Asparagaceae > Agave > Agave tequilana. The sequence goes on from JAVJIF010032772.1 coordinate 180,264, forward strand.
AACTGTATTTTATCAAAACTTGGATTTTTCTCAATAGAAAATCTGATATTTCTTAAAACTCATGAATAGACATATCAAAATAAGTTAGTTTAAGATATGAAGCATGTATGTATATTGAACACATCTAATATACATAAAAACCATTTAAACTTATTTTGATCTAACTATTCATGAAAACCAAAAACTGTAAAACGTGTGTGTTGTGCACTTGAGCATATCAACTATTCTTATCTTTACAAATGGATCTAAACACACTAAACTATAGATACCTAAGTCTTCTTGACGATCTTCATCTTCAAGCCGACTCGGTCCAAAACACTGTGATCAAACGAGCAAGGCTATGTATGATCTTGATGCTCGGGCTCTGGAATCACCATGTGAAGGCTTCAAAACTTCATGTTGAAGCTATCACCAACTAATATCTTGGTTAATGATCTGAAACTTAAACAACACAAGATTATTAGTAAACATAACTACATGAGTTAATCATCATCAAAACCAGAGTGGAAGGCCTTTGGGCCAACAATCTCCCCCTTTTGATGATGACAAAACTCATGGAGTTATATATGCATGGATTAAAGTTAAGCTTCAAAGAAGCCCCCCTTAACTCATGCATAAACAAATAAACATAAATATGCAATGAATATAAAACATGAAACATGCATAGATATGCATAAACAATAAAATGCTCTTGATACCAATGAAATTTTCAAAAACAAAAACATGCTTTAGATACCAATTAAACTTAATATATGCAAAACATAAATATGCATATAAAACTCAACATCTTTCTCCCCTTTTTGTCAATCATCAATAAAGGGGTAAAAGCAAAAGCAAAACAATAAATTTTTCTCCCCTTTTTTGTCTAAACAAAAAACAAAATCAAATAGGGGTTACAGTCAATTGAGATATCAATTAAAAATATGTCAAGGTAGCATCATGATACCAATAGAAATTGAACATAGATCAATAAATGGTATATGCGATATACATTCATGAAGAGGAAGATGTGAAGCTTCCCAACATAGATACATTACATGAAGAAGAGATGACACGCCCTAATTCACATAACGTACACTATGCAATGCATAAGAGGAGATGTGAAGCTCCCCCTACACACGTGCACCACATAAAGAAGAGTTGTCAAGCTCCTCAATACAAGATACACTCATCATGAATCTATATGTAGAAGAGATGTTAAGCTCTCCTTGCATATAGGCAATACAAATCAAAACTTTTTGACTATTTTCTTTAAACAAATTTTGAGATACCAATTTAAATCATTCAAATAAACATCTTGATATCAAAAGAGAGTATTTTTCTTTTTAAACATATGAAATCAATTTGAAATTTTATTTTCTATCATAAAGTAAGGGAGTGGAAATACAAATACCAATTGAAATATGAAAATCAAATTTTCTCCCCCTTTATGAAATACAAACTAAATACATGCATAAGCTTGTTTTAAGAATACCAATTGAAAACTAATCAATTGAAATATGATAGTCATTAGCAATTCAAGCTTAGCATAAACAAAATTTGTGCTCAAGATATAGGGATATAATAAGCACAAATAAAACATATATGTATGAAAAATTAGATACCAATAGAAATTGATACCATTTGAATTGAAAGTATACATACATAAAAAATATATATGAGTATACAAAAATGACAATATTGATACCAATTGAAAAAATTCAATGATACCAATTGAAATAACAATAATAGCAAGTGTATACTTCATATCACAATGAAGAATACGAACTAGTTAAAATGAAAAGTTTGTTAACTAGTATGAAATCCTTCAAACAAGGAATAAAATAAAAATATTTTTCATGAAAAATAAAATCCACATGATATTCAACACTCAAGTCAATAAAGCACATATAGGACTAATGAAAACAAAACATGAGCAAACAAGTAGGGTGAGTGCATAATTAAAATGTGAAGATCATGATCATGAAGGTATTCAATTAAGCTCAATTATTCCTTAAAACATGAAAACATGAAAATCTAAAATTTTCATTAAAAACAATTTACATTTCAAGGTATATGTATGTTTTGTCAAAGTAAGAAGTATACATACATATCCCTAAACACAATTGAGTCCATAATAAAGATTTGCATGAAAAGCAATTGACTCAAGGGGTATACATGTATATCTTAAAGTTTGGCAAAATGGACATATACAAGAAGTTAAACATTTAAACATAAACAAATTCAAAAATGGGAATACAAGTTTAAAATGCATGAATTATCAAAACTAGACTATACTAGCACATCTAATGGGTTCAAATAGGCATTAAAGCACAAACATATATAGATTTATTTATGGCCCACTATATGTACAAGTATAAATCCTAGTCTTAATGAAAACTAACATTTAAACATATATTCAAATCATGAAGCATAAAACGGAATATAAATCATCATGAAGAAACATAAACATGATTATTATGTAAAATCATATGTTATTAAACCTATGATAAACATGATAGCTAAACATATACGAGAACACAAAATAATAGTCCATTTTAAACATGGGTGTCTCAAAATGCTATACATGCATGTCAAGGGTCTAATAAATATGGCATTAGCATAATAATCTACAAACATCAAAACATGCTATAAAGAATAGAATGAAAAGCATGTAAACAATAATTAGGAGCTAGAGATTGTTACCAAAACCTATGAGGTAACTCTCCATGACTCCAAAACAAGGTGGTCCTCCCACCAAACGTCCCTTGAAAGTGATGCATCCAAATGATTTCCATGAAGCTCGGAACGCATCCACTCCAAGGTACCTCTACTCTCACGTCATGCGAGAGCCCACATCTACATCAAATACAATAGGGGTGGTCTTTGGTACCCATATCTTTTTGGGTCCATGGGGGTTAGTACTTTTTCTAACCCAAACAAATTTATTTGCTAAATTTGAAATATGTATACGATCATAGCAAAATTTAGCAAGGTGGCCCTTACGTCCACAATGTGTACATGTGTACACATGAGCATACAAGTGATGGGTGTGTCCGTGAGAAGCATGTGTATGCCGTGGATGGTGTGCATGCATAGATGGAACTTGTTTCTTTCGAAACAAAGATTCCAAACGTGTATGGCTCTTGGCACATTGGCTCAACGTGGAGCCCAAACAATTCATATTCTTCTTCAACAAATTTATATCATTTTTAATTATAGAAGAAGTGGAGCATGCAAGGGGTGATCTAGGTGAACCTACCCTAGCATGGCAAACAGTCAATCTATTTTATTTTCCAAAACTTCATTTTTCTTTAACAAACATTTAAATCATTTGAAATAGAAATTATTTTATTTTTCAAAGCAACATTCTCTTTTAAAACAAAATCAATTTTTGAAGTTAAAACTTTATTTTTCTTCAAAACATTTTCACAATCATTTTTATTTTTCAAAAACTCATTTTCTTTTAAGGCAAGATCAAGTTGAGATTTTAATGAATCCCTTTCATTTGAAATCTCCACCTTTTCTTACAAAACAATATCAAGTCTAGAAAGCAAATTTTTATTTTCATTATTAATGCCTAGACTTTTCTTTTTCAAAATATTATATTTTTCTATTAATTTTTCACAAATAATAAATAGTTCTTCATTCAAAGCATTAGCATCCACATATTCATCACATGAAGAACTAGTATCAAAAATATCTAGTTGAGATTCTGATTGTACCTCAAGGGAGTCATTCCCTTGGACCATGAAGCATTGTGAGTCGGATTCTCCACTAGACTCCTCCGGTTGGATTTGCAATTGAAGCTTGGAGGTGGTGGTGGTTGTCAACTTGTTCCACACTACAAAAGCGGAATCAAGATTAGAAACAAGCATTAGATAATCTTTTAAAAGCATGCTTCTAATAGCCTCTAGGGCTTGTGCATTGGCCCCTATATGATTGCTATTACCAGGATAGCATTTCTGGTAGCGGTAAGGAAAACATGCAATCCTAGGGTCATCAAATAGCTACTCATCATGGCCTTCCAAATCTCAAGTCTAGAAATGTCAAATATAGGAGGGCTATCCATGAGGGCAAACTAAATGTGTGCAAACAAAAATATGTAAATGCAAATGTAGATTAGCTAAACCAAGATCTCACTCCTAGGTTGTTAAACCAAAATTATCAGGAGCGTAGGCTCTGATACCAATTGAAATCACCTAGAGGGGGGGTGAATAGGTGATATGGCTAATCTAGAAACTAAATGCGGAAGCTAAAAACTATTTTGCAACACACTTAATACAACCAACAAGTGTAGCCGAATTTCCCGTGAAGGGCTCTGGACTAACTCCTCTTGATTCCCCTAGATAAGGGTTGAGGTGCTATATGAAGCTCTTGTGGTTAAGTATAAGTGAGACACACACAAGCAAGCCAAGCATATAAAGATGAACATTATGAAATAATGCAAGGCACAAATGCAAGCAATAAGATATGAATGAATAAATGATGCTTTGCACAAATAAAAGAGAGAGAGAGAGAGAGTTAGGAGACAATGGATCAAACGCTAACAACAAGATATGTTTCGAGGTTCGAGCCCCTAGCTCTACATCCCCGCCTTCACCGAGAAGGATTTCTAATCCACTATCTTGTCTACCGAGGACTCCCACCGAGGGAACCTCCACCGAGGAGGATTTGTACAACAAGGGAGTACCGAACTCCTCTCTCAACCAACAACCTCCACCGAGGCAATACAACCACAATCCACCTCTACCGAAGAGGGATAGGCCCGTAGCCACACAACCAAACTCCACCTCTCACTAGAGGGAGTAAACCAACAATCACAACCTCTACTAAGAGGGAGCAAACCACCACTCCAATCAACCTCTACCAAAGAGGGATACACAAATACAAGGAGGGTTTACAACTTGGAGGTTTCCACAACCTCAAACAATCTCTCTTTTCCATAAAACAAATGATCCTAATAGAATAGGATAGAAGATAGCTCAAGTGTGGAAAAACAAGTGTTTTGATCAAAGAAATTCTCTTGGGAAAACACCAAAATAGATATAGAAATTTTAGATCAAAACTAATTCCCAAAAACCTAATTTCTTTGAAATAAACAAAACACTTTAAAACAAATAAGATGGATCTTTTTGGCACTTAAGCACTTTTGAAAACTTGTTTTTAAAACCAGAGAATAGGAAAATTTTTGCTCTAGAAATCTTGACCAAAATCCCAAAGGAATGGGTTTATATAGGCCCAAACAGAAAACTAGCCGTTAGGCTGATCTGTCAGCCTGACAGGCTGGCGGTCGACCAGCAGGTCGACCGCCAACGGTCGACCAGCAGGTCGACCGCCAACGGTCATAAATGTGACCGTTGGAGCAGCCCGGTCGACTGCCCGGTCGACCGCCCAAATACAGAGAGCAAAGCTCTCTGGTCCGGTCGACCGCCCGGTCGACCGGCCCATTGCCTGGCCAGACGTGCACAGACCTGTGCACGTCGGTCGACCGTCTCTGGCTTACGGTCGACTTGCCCGGTCGACCGCCAAAGCCTGGCAGCCAATTTCTAGGTCAGAAAATCATATTAAAAATATTTTAATAAATCTTTTAAAATATATAAAAATCCCCAAAAATAGTTTTAACATTTTGCATTGATATATAAACATGTGATAAAAATTTCAACTCAAATATCAAGCAATTTGAACTATTTTTGTGTCTTGAAAATTTTATCAAAAATCAAAATTGTATTTTATCAAAACTTGAATTTTTCTCAATAGGAAATCTGATATTTCTTAAAACTCATGAATAGACATATCAAAATAAGTTAGTTTAAGATATGAATCATCTATGTATATTGAACACATCTAATATACATAAAAACTATTTAAACTTGTTTTGATCTAACTATTCATGAAAACCAAAAACTGTAAAACGTGTGTGTTGTGCACTTGAGCATATCAACTATTCTTATCTTTACAAATGGATCTAAACACACTAAACTATGGATGCCTAAGTCTTCTTGACGATCGTCATCTTCAAGCCGACTCGGTCCAAAACACCGTGATCCAACGAGCAAGGCTATGTATAATCTTGATGCTCGGGCTCTGGAATCACCATGTGAAGGCTTCAAAACTTCTTGTTGAAGCTATCACCAACTAATATCTTGGTTAATGATCTGAAACTTAAACAATACAAGATTATTAGTAAACATAACTACATAAGTTATTCATCATCAAAACCAGAGTGGAAGGCCTCTGGGCCAACACAGTGGACGAGAATGGGAAGAGGGTCGGTCTCAGAACTAGAGAGGCAATGGAATTCGATCCCAAGCCACGCATCCTTCACAGCTGAAGAAGGCCATCGAGTACCTGGCAATGTACGATGCATGTTTACCATCCAATATTGAAGTGGAGTGGTGTCCCCCTGAGGCGGACGACACGGAGTCGCCTCCTACCGACGGCATATATTTTCACCCCCTCCCCCCATATCTTGGCTTTGGGAGTGAAACTCCCACTGACTCCCTTTGTCTATGATGTCTTGGCTCATTTTAAGATTTCACCCTCACAGTTGATAGTGGGAGCCTAGTGTACCATTTTGGACTTTGAAGCCCTTTGTGTTTCCTTTGCCCCTGATGTATACAGGGTCGAAAAATTTTGTGCCACATATGTGATGAGGAAATCTCACCAAGACGCTCGCTCCTTCATTCCTCGGAGCGAATGTGACAGGTTGATCGTCAACTTGGTGGATTGCAACCATGGATGGCTTGACACTATCGTCCGCGTCTCTGGTTCATGAGAGGTTACCCTTGCTAAGGATCGTGAGGGCATTTTAACCATGTGAAATAGGGGTCCACTCCTTAGGGGGAGAGTCGATCCTCAAAGAGATCCAAAAAAGGGTCAGGAAGCTAAACTAACTCGATAATGATTATCAAAACTAGAGCTGGTTGTTGGATCCGAGAAGGCCCTCCATTCCCTCGATCGTTCCGAGACCCTCGGTGTTGGTTAGGGATGACGAGGTGTCAGCTACTGCCACCCAGAAGGGAGTGCTTCTGCGAGCAACACCCATTAAATGGAGCGAAGTTTCATCGAAGAGCGTGATTCCAGAGCCTGAGGTGCGCTTAAGAAACGCTCGGCTCGAGCAGGGCAGCCGAAGAGGGGGAAACACAAGAGGAGTCTTCTCCTCGGCCTTAGATATCTGGGAGAGTAAGCATTGATTCGGCTCTGGGTCCTTCCATGTTCTGTTTCCATGGTTATAACTTTTGTTTTACAGAAGAGATGCCAGATCAACTACGATTCTGACGCTGAGTAATTAGAGAGGGTGACGGTTAAAGTGAGTGACGGCTCTAACCCCAAAGAGAGAGACAAAGTCAAACAGGAAGCCACTCCTAGCGCATTAGGGCATCCAGAGTCCTACGATCCTCTCGATTCCGTCCATCTAACGAAGATTTGGTCCCTAATTCATCCTTCGAGATTGAAGTCCTCGGAGCGGTGGTGCCCCTAGAGGATACCTCCGGGTTTGTTCCTCCAACTGAGGATCCTGTTGTGGTCACACCTCACTTTGAGTCTTTGTCTGGGCTCGAAGTGATGAAAGTGGATGAGGTCATCACTGCTGTTGGACCATCATAGTTAGCCTCTCCTTCCTTGATTACAGCTCAGGAGCCTCAAGAAGCAAGCTCTAGGCTGAGCTTGCTCCTGCAGAGGGAAGAAAGCGAGGTGGCCCTTAGGCATGGTCATTTTCTCCCAGGATTGGAGGAGTTCAAGCCCCTCCCATCAAGGGACCTACAGAGAATGCTAGAGAATGAGATCTTCTGGGTAAATTGAAACTGGAGTTTGTCTTCTGGTAATCGTGTAGCTCATCTCTGATCACTTTTTTTACAGAATATTGTGTTAACCATTTAGTTCTTGGGCAATCGCAGGTCACCCTGAAGGAAAAGGACAGGGCCAATGCCGACTTGCGAAGACAGATCGACGATTTCTCTGTCAAAAAGAGGGAGGTGGATTAGATGCTTTCTAGACTTCATGCCGACTTCAACTGTGAATTGATGGTTCAACAAAGCCGTAAGGGTGAACTAAATCATCTCCAGGCAGAGTTCGAGGTGACAGAGTCGGCGCTGCGACATGGTTGTCCCATGCTCGAGAGAAGCTGGAGAAGAAGGACTCAGAGCTAGAGAAGGACTCCGAGCTACAAGTGAAGGCTGGAAGCTGCAATCGGCTTGTCGAGGGTGCTAAGATTGAGCTCAACTGTGAGAGAATAGTCTTTCAGGGTGAGAAGAATGGTCTTCTGCATGAGCTGGAGCATGCACTTGCCGATAAGGTGGAGACTGAGAAGCATGCAGATGAGGATGCGGCAAGGTCGCAGAAGAAGGTCAAAGTCTTCAAGCTCATGAAGTACCAAGATGAGTAAATGATAAGGCGCAAGGAAAAACACTGAGATACCCTCTTGAAATTAGGAGCCTCCGTGACGACCAAGGAACAGTGGAAGCCTTGCCCTCCTATGCTCCTTCAATTCTGATGCCTCTACCACAACTATGGTGGTTGGAGCTTCTCAGGATCCTCTGGTCAACGAAGCTCCTACTGAGGACGAGTCGGCGAAGCCCGTCGGGACTCCGAGGGGGATCCTATTTTTGGAGCTGCTGAGATGCCTCAAGACATCGTGAATGTTTGAGCGAACGAACTCGTGTCTTAACGATTGTCTTTTGTAATCTTTTTTCAATAAAGAAATTTATTCAGTGCTTCTGATTTTTTTGGAGGACTTTAATTTGCATCCATTGTTGGTTGTATGTTGATGAGTCTATGGAGGCCAATTTGGGTATGTCTTCAGGGTCGATCGGGCTACGTCCACTCTTCAGGGAGTGGCACCCATTCATTTTTGAAGGATCACTCGGGATGCCAATGGATGCAATGCTCCAAATCTTGGAGGTTATGAGAGGGTGGATCTGTAGGTGTCATGCATATTGAGGAACCCATGGTAGATCTTGATGACTTCGCAAGCTCACACAATTTCGATGATTTTAAAGACTCGGATGGATGATCAGACCTCTCGGGGATGAGCCTGTATCCCTACTGGATTACTTGCATGCTCGACGTGAGAGGGTGGCAAGAAGCCACTTTCAATTGATGCTCGGGATGTCTGTTAGAGCTCACGCTGCACGATTGCCTCATCTACCAGCCGGACTGCGAGCTGGACTATCACCAATCGAGGCAGAATGAAATCAAGGATCAATTGTCCAAGTGGGTTTAAAGGTCGACGGAGCAGGCCTGGGGAGTGAAGGAGCTGGTGAAGGAGAAGCGCGAGCTGACCAAGACTCTTCAAGATAAGCTAAAAGAGTTGAAGAAGGCGGTCGAAGACACCTATAGCTTGCATGATGCTATCCGTAAAAGTCAGTTGATAATTACGTCACTCTGGTCGCTAGAGGAACAACATTGCGAAGAAAAACTTGAGCTCAGGGTAAAGGTCAGACTATTGGTGCAGGAATTGTGACACCGTGAGCACGAGTTTAGAGGTGAATGAACTCTATCGTGCGTCTTGGCAAGAAGTCCAAGACCTTCAATTTGAGGCGAATAGACACCACTTTCAGAGTCAAGCTGGGAGCATGGGTGGGAGGCATAGGTAGAGACTAGCTTGATAGTTGTATCTCTTTTTGTGACAATGTATATCTAATGTGACGTTCGATCCGGAGCCTCACATTTTCTATGTGCTTTTACTATTATATCACTTATATTATTGGATTCTACTTGAGGTGGTTAGAGTTGGCATTAAGTTATGGTCTTGGAGGCTGTTGGGGCATATCGTCTGGATGAGAAGTTGGGGCCTATTGTCCAGGTAAGAACCTAATATAGGCTGCCAGAACTTTCGACCATCTGGAGAGTCTCAGTATAGGTCTCCGGCTATTAGGGTGAGATCCGATATAGTATGGAGGAGCCATCAGGAGGACTTCCATCTTTTAGGAGAGTCTCTGTGTAAGCTTAGCCATCAGGGTAAGAATTCGATATAGGCTATAGGAGTTAGCTATCAGAGTGAGAACCCAATATTGGTTGTAGGAGTTAAGGTGAGAACCCGATATAGGTTGTCAGAGCCATGAGGAGGACTTTCATCTTTCAACAGAGTTTCCATGCAAGCTAAGCCGTCAGGTGAGAACCCGATATAGGCTGTCGGAGCCATCATGAGGACTTTCATCTTTCAGAAGAGTCTCTGTGTAGCTAAACTGTCAGAGTGAGAACCCAATATAGGCTGTCGAGCTAGCATAAGGACTTTTATCTTTCAGGAGAGTCTTCGTATAGGCTTAGTCGTCAGGGTAAGAACCCGATATAGACTGTAGGAGTTAGCCGTCAGGGTGAGAACCCAATATAGGTTGTCGAAGCCATCAAAAGGACTTTCATCTTTTAGGAGAATCTCCGTGTAGGCTAAGCCGTCAAGGGTGAGAACTCGATATATGCTGTTAGAGCCATCAAGAGGACTTTCATCTTTCAGAAGAGTCTCTGTGTAGGCTAAGTCGTCAGGGTGAGAACCCGATATAGGCTATTAGAGCCATCAAGAGGACTTTCATCTTTCAGGAGAGTCTTCATATAGGCTAAGCCATCATGGTGAGAACCTGATATAGGCTGTCGGAGACATCAAGAGGACTTTCATCTTTCAGGAGAGTCTCCGTGTAGGCTTAGCCGTCAGGGTGAGAACTTGATATAGGTTGTAGGAGTTGGCCGTCAGGGTGAGAACCCGATATAAGCTATAAGAGTTAGCCGTCAGAGTAAGAAGCCGATATAGGTTGTCAGAGTCATCAGGAGGACTTTCATCTTTTGGGAGAGTCTCCGTGTAGGCGTAGTCGTCAGGGTGACAACCCGATATAGGCTGTAGGAGTTTTCTTCGTGAGAAGAATTTTGAAACAATACTAAAATGTCATTGAAGAAGAGTTGGAGTGCAATTGTGAATCTTTTCATTGAATATATTAGGGCTTTATACATAACACTGTCTCAAATGAAAAGAATTTCATTACTTGCTGAGGGTCTTTCCATCTTGATCAACTAAGGTGTATGAACCTTTACCCCCTCTGGTGACCACGGTTTATGAACCCTCTCAATTGGGTCTAAGCTTCTCGACATTTTTGTCCTGAGTGATTTGGACGACGTGTTTCAGGACCAAATCTCTAACTTTTAATTCACAGATCCTCACTTTCTTGTGATGTGCGGCCCGGATTCGCTGTTGGTAAGTGACAATACAGATTAGAACTTGTTGTCATCTCTTCTCTGACTGATCTTGGGCTAAGCGAAGCTGAGCGATGTTCTAGTCCCAATCGATTCCTTCCGTGCTGAGTGTTAGCATGCAGATGTCAACTGGGATGATGACCTCTATCTCATAAGCTAGTGAGAATGGAGTCTCACCTGTTAGAATGTGTTTAGTGGTCCGATATGCCCAGAACACCCTAGGGAGCCTTTCCGCCCATTTGCCCTTTGCCTTGCCTAAGCTCTTGCACAGACTATCGAGGATGATGTGATTACTTATCTCAGCCTGATCGTTGCCTTGCAGGTAATATGGAGTGGAAAATAGGTGGGCAATATTATACTTGGCACAGAAGCTAGCTATCTGTTTGCTGGAAAAGTTCGTCCCATTATCGAAGATGATGGTGTGAGGGAGCCCGAAGCGGCATATGATATTTTGCCAAAGGAATTTGACTATCTGCTGTCCTATGATATCAGAGAGTGGCACCTCTTCTATTACTTAGTGAAGTAGTCTGTAACTACCAATAAAAACTTGAGCTGAGGTTGAACTCGGGGAAGAGAGCCTTGAAATCACCTGGGGATGAATAGGTGATGGCTAAAGAACTATGGCAAATAATGTGGAATTAAAAACAACTAAAACTATCTAGTAAAATAATGAACAAAGATACAATCCCAAACAAGCAATACCAATACAATATGGCATAAGTGGTATCTAGTATGAGAGATAAAGCAATATGAAATCATGCAAGATATTAAAGAGTGAGTTTAGTAGAGAGAGAGAGAGAGAGATGTCAATCGCAAATACAAGGATATGTTTCGAGATTCAACCCACTGTTTTATGTTCCTGTCTTCATCGCAATGAAATATTTCTACTATGATTTGATCTCACAAAGATCACCAACTTTATACGTTCCCACAAGAACTATCGGACCTGCAAGTCCTCTCACTTGGTGCCGCAGCATCTACACGAACTCGCAAGCTCATTTGAGGTCGCAACCTCTACAACACTTGAATAAAAGAAATGGAGTGATCTCTCCTAGGACACTAAATACCTCACAACACAATCTTATAACCAAGGTAAGGATTTGAAGCTCAGATTTTGAATGCGAGTGAAGAAACAAAGCTTAAAAATACTTGCATGTGGAATTTGGGCTCAAACTGAAATTCTTTTGAAAATTCTCACTAAAATGATTGAAAATCTTAGAGAATATGCTTTGCGAAGATTCTTAGGGTTTTTCTGCAGTCCTCCTATTTATATAGGGTCAAAATAATAGAGAGAAACCTAAAATAACTATTGAGAATTAAACCAGAAAAGGTAGATTTAAAAAGTAGCCTTTTGAGCTTAATAAGGCAATTAACAGCCTATCAGTCGACTGGTCGACCGCCAATGGTCAAATTTTGATCATTGGGGATTGCGGTTGATCGAATCCAATAGAGAATTCTGTGAGTCTCAGTCGGTCGACCACTCGATCGGTCGGTGATGACAAGCAAAACAAACCTTAGCACACGGTCGACCGCTTTATCGACCGACATGTACAAGTCTTTACTTGTGCATGTCACGCAAAACTGGTCAACTGATAGAGCAAATATCTCTACAGTCGGTCGACCGGCCAAAGGTTAAAGTTAAAGTAAAGAAAATATTTTGAAATACACTTGATTTTTCATCAAAATATTTTGAATTCTTAATGCAAAACAAAGTTCATGGATATATTTTGAGGCTTAAATATGTGTGATCCTACATCAACACAAAAGGTAAAGAATGGAACTTATTTTTGTAAAGAAAAAAAATTCTTTTTGATAAATATGTTTTTCAAAAATGGTTTTGACAAATGATCTAAACTTGTTGAAATCTTTTCAAAAATTTAGAAACAAAACACAATAAACATTTTTTTTGTGTGTGTGGTGTGTGTGACACTCTTGAGCTATCAAATCTCTAAATTTGGTTTTAACAAATCTAAATTTTACATTAATAAATAAAGAAAAATATATCTTCTTGATTACTTCAATCTTGTAACTTTCTCGATCTCTTGAACTTGACTCCAAACTTAAGTGCTATGTTTGTTCTTGATGCTTGAGCTCTTGGATCACTTTGTAGTTAGCTTTAAAACATGCGAATCTTTTGGAAAAGCTAAATATATGATTGAAATACTCTTTAAAAATTTGAAACTTATATAAACAAAATTCATTAGTACTAATAACTTCATGAGATTATTATCATCAAAACTCGAGTGAAGGGCCTTTAGGCCAACAATCTCCCCTTTTTGATGATGACAAAACTCATGAAGTTATTTTAAATAAACGTGAAAGAGGCTTCAAGTGAAGCTTTCTCTAAACACGTGCATATATCAATTATGACATTTTAAGCTCAATGCAACAATTTAAAGCTTATGTATAAGATAGTTAACATGTAAACTCTATGCAACACATTCATGCATATAAGGATATAGAGATACAATATAGTGTGCATTAATGATTCCCTCCAACCATCCAAACCACCATCCTCCAAAACAAAAAGGCAATGGATGATTACATATGAAATCATATAAGAAATGTGCATATTAACCATCGAAACTAACCAATCTCAATAGGTTAACTCATGGTAAAAACATATAATATGAATTAGCATCACAAAGAATAAAAATTATATCATATCCAACAAAAAAACTATATCAAGGTCATACCAACACATCTAATAAAGACCATATTATACCAAAATCATAATCACAATCCATTACATCACAACCCAAATATTTTCACAAATATACAAGTTAAATACAAAACCAGTTTCACAAATATACGAGTTTAATACAAAATCATATAAGCATAGTTTCAAGTACTGAAACAAAATACAGAAAATACTAAAAACAAAAAAACTCCTAACATTTTCAGATCTCCACAGCTTCTTCTCTCCCTTTTTGTTAACATCAAAAAGGTGGGGGTGGAACAGCTTACTCGTTTGGACATCCGGGATGAAATCCTTATCGGCGTAAAGCGAATCATTGGGCTCATCGACGATGGGATGATACACACCTACAGGCTCAGAAAGCACGACCTAAGGCTCAAAGGGAAGACCCTCGGCAGGAAGAGGATGAGTGTAACCAGAAGGTATGGGCTAAGGCCACTCATGCCAAGTAAAGGAATAATTCACACAAGATGAAGTAAAGAAAATGTTTTGAAATACACTTGATTTTTCATCAAATATTTTGAATTTTCAGTACAAAACAAATTTCATGGATATATTTTGAGGCTCAAATATGTGTAACACAAAAGGTAAAGAATAAAACATATTTTGTAAAGAAAGAAATTTCTTTTGATAAATATGTTTTTCAAAAACGGTTTTGAAAAATGATCTAAACTTGTTGAAATTCTTTTCAAGAATTTAAAAATGAAAACACAATAAACTTTTTGTGTGTGTGAATCTTTTGAGCTATCAAATCTCTAAACTTGATTTTAACAAATTTAAATCTTACATTGATTATAAAAATAAATAAATTTCTTGATTGCTTCAATCTTGCAACTTTCTCGATCTCTTGAGCTTGACTCCAAACTTGAATGCTATGCTTGATCTTGATGCTTAAGCTCTCAGATCACTTTATAGTTAGCTTCAAAATATGTAAATCTTTTGGAGAAGCTAAACATATGATTGAAATACATTTTAAAAACCTGAAACTTATATAAACAAAATTCATTAGTACTAATAACTTCATGAGATTATTATCATCAAAACTCGGGTGAAGGGCCTTTGGGCCAAAAGGCCTACCATGTCGAGTCCCCACTGCATGAAAGGTCAGGGACTCCATAGAGCATAGAGGTTTTCTCTTTGTCTATTGGAGGAGAGAATGAACCTTTGACAATGTGAACACTTCTTCACATATTCTTTGACATCATCAAATATCTTGGGCCAATAGTACCCCTAATTAATGACTTTGTGGGCAAGGGACGAACCTCTGACATGGTTTCCATAGTCTCCATCGTGGATCTCCTACATTGCCTTCCTGGATTCGTCGGGTCCAAGGCACCTCAAGTATGCGTCAGGGTGCAACTTGGAATAAGACTTCTTGTACAAGAGGTCTCCTATAAGGATGTATCTGGTGGCCATGTGCTAGAGTTTTCGAACTTCTGCTCTACCTCTGGTAGTGTCCCATCCTTTAGATAGGTAATGAAGGGATCCCTCTATTCTGGTGAGGCATCAAGGTGAAGTATCTCTCCATCAAGTTGATGGATGCTCGACTTCGTAATGTGTTCGACAGGGATCTATCACCTGAATTGGTACTCTGTCACTGATGCTAGGTTGGTCAAGGAGTCGGCGTGATTATTCTCGGACCTTGGGGCAAGCTTAAAGTCATAATGGGAAAATTTAGACTTTAAAGTGAGGACAAATTATAGATATATCGCCATCCATTCATCCTTAGCTGCATACTCGCCAATGACTTGGCAAACCACCAGTGTCGAGTCGCAGCAAACCTCGAGTCTAGTGACTCTGAGAGTTGTTTCCATTCTGAGTCCAGCTATGATAGCTTCATACTCGGCTTCTATTAATGATAGGGTAACCGAGAGTAAAGGACTGCTTGATGATGAACCTTTCTTGAGTGGTGAGGACGATTCCAATACACGCCCCCTTATTATTTGAGGATCTGTCCACATTCAGGATTCATCCTTCTAGTAAATCATTCTGATCCGGAGTTCCTTGGGTGATTTTGGCAATGAAGTCTCCTAAGACTTGCCCTTTGATAGTTGTTCTTGGCTCGTACCTGATGTCGTATGGTCTTAACTCTGATGCCTATTGATAGGCAGTAAAAAGTGCATATTTATTACTACATTTACTATCACATTTTCATATTTATTCCTACAATTATGCACTATTACTAATGTTTTATTATTTAATGTGTGCAGCCCTTGAGTAATTAATTAAATAAAGAATAAAGCCTAAATGAAGCCCAGAAGCCCCAAAAAGCCCATGTGCAAGCCCAAGTGCAAAAGTTGCAATTACCAAGTGCCAAAGTTGCAATTACCATGTGCAAAATTTGCAATTACTAAAAGAAGAGGAAAGGGATAGACTTCTACTCAATCCTAATTACTTGCAGGACAAGGATAAAGATAAAAGGAGGAGAGTGTAAAGATAAAATTCATTAAAAAGAGATTTGGATTTAAGGTAACTTGCTTCCCAAGTTATCCCGAATTTTCAAAATAAAGAGTCGGTATGCCAGAACTAAAAAGATATACCCAGATGGACGGACCAAAGGAGGCCACGGGAGAAAACGCGTGGCCAGATGCCCCAGAATGGCCGCGAAAACGCGGCCATAGCCGCGTTTCCGCGGCAATACAGATGACGTTGGGTACTAGTTTTCGTGAAGGAGTTGTACCGGGACTCTACTGCTTCCATCTCCTATAATACCCCTGCAGAGCAACAGAGAAGGGCGTCGAGTCGAGTACAGAAATGAGCTTAGGGTTTTCTTTAGATTCTCTCTAATTTGTAGATTGTAACTTAGGTTTGTTTTAGTTTTCTTTTATGTAATTTTCTTTAATTTTCTTTATGTAACTGAGAGGAGAGATACTTTCATGGAGGAAGGAGATCAAGCTTGTACTGAGGTGACATCGGTGTAAGTAAATCTTTTCTTCCATTGTTAATTGAAGCAAATTGAAGTTTTTTTTTATTCTTGTTTTGTTTTTTGTTTCCCTCTTTTGTGTTTGTGGATCCATATGAAACAAAGAGCTTCGAAGTTGCTTTATCCTTGCAAGTGTCGTTGATGGTTTATGGTGATGAACATCTATTTCTATGGTAGTATAGCTCGCCCTTTTTATTTCATAGTGTAGATCGGGAATAGGGAAGATCTCATATTCCATGCTTCGTTCGCCTTCAAAGAAAGGTACATCGTTGACACGGTTCAAACGTAAGCAGACGCCAAGAGGTAGTAGTTATGTTTTTAGTTTTTAGTTGTCTTTCTTTTAATTTTAGTGTAAATCACCACACCACAATTATTCCAATCTCTTTCACACTTCTTCAATTTCATTGTAAATATCACTTCTAGTTTCTCCATCTTCTTAATCTACTACTTTCTTTCTGACCGATTTTAACAACTATTAATTGTAGCATAAAAGAGAACTTACTAAACAAGCTTCCATTGCTAGTCCCTCCCTGTGGATCATGACCCGCATAGCCACTTACTATAGCGGTAGAATTGAGCACACTGCACTACTGTTTTAAAAATTCTGAAATTCTGTATTTTTGTGCAGGTAAAATCTCAATCAAATTTTGGCGCCGTTGCCGGGAGGGACGGTAAGTATTCTCTAAAAAAAACTAATTATTGATTTATTTATTATTTTGTTTGCAGGATCAGAGAACAGGAAATATAACTACAGTAAAGGACATATAGCAACTCTGTGCCTCTGCCCTCGAAGGCAGAGCAGTAGAGCCTACTACAGAGCCGCGCAAACGCGGCAATAGCCGCGTTTCCGGCGGCCTGATTAGTGAACTACTCATTAAGTTTTCTGCAGGTTGCTGGAAATTTAAAGTTAGACTTGCTGTTCTGTTAATTTTCTCTGTAATCACCCTGCATACTGCTAATTAATTAACAGTAACCTATTCGTTGAAAAATAAACAAAAATTAGACTCTTGCATCATGGGCACGTGTCTATTTAATTTTTTTAATTTCTGTTGAAGAGTGCTGGAGACAAGGTACGTTTGCATTGCATATAGACTAGGAAGCACCCTTGGCTGAATTACTATTTTGAGTGAATATTTGTCTATTGCTTTACACGTGCACTAAATTGACTTAAGGGCTTGTCCTATAAATAAGATAAGGTGGGGATTTCATCACCTTCCTTGGCCCACAAATAATCTCCTCACTCACTAACCAAGCCTAACTAAAAATAAGTAGACGTTGGCCCTAGGGACATCTTGGACTCAATTAGGAGATTATCCCAAGGGGAACGGTGTTGGAATTTGACTCCTGCCAAATCAGTGTCTAGGAAGGGGATTGAGAGCCGAAAGCCTGAAGATTGGTGGTTATTTAATTAAGGACGTCTTTGACGGAAAACCTCCCACCAATCTTGCCCTGACCTGGCTGATTAACTTGTGATCAAAGTTTGCATCCTACCTCCCGTGGACAGTCTAACCAGTTAGGAGTTGTCTAGGTCATAGGTCTACCCTAACTTAGGTTAGAATTTTTTTTCTTTTTGTTTGCTTATTTGTTTGTTTTCTTTTTCTTTGTTTTTTGTGTTTTATTGTGTGATATGGCTTATAACAACAATTTTTCCAATTATAATGACAATCCATATTACACATCAACCTCTTTTTCGGATATTACCAACCCGGCATATCATAACTTTATCCACCTAGTGTGCCAGATTGGTCTTATCCGAATCATTACATGCCCCAGTCCCAATACTATGAACAAGACTGGAATAATCATCACTACTCTTCACAGAGTCAATGAGGATACAACACCCCTGAGCCATATTGTCAACCACCTTTCCAACCATTCTCTTCATATACCACACCACGATGTTTCAGTCCTTAATGAACCCATTTGATGGGTTAGAAGAAAAAGTGGATCGTTTGCAAGGTTTAATGAATGATCAAATTTTTAGACTTTCAAACATTCTTGAACTACCAACCAAGTTGATAGGAACCAAGAATCATTATGTCTAGAATACCTTGACCAAAATTCAATTTTATCTCACTATGAACTTGATCAATCCCAATCCTTGGACAATTGGCTAGTCTTAATTTCAATGAGATTGAATTAGATTGTGAATGTGAACCTGATCCCAACTTTTTGATTCAGTTTTCATCTTCGAATCTTTGTTGACTCCGTATTCTTACCCAATTTGGACCAATTTGCTGAGCCAACATTTATTCCCATACCCATAGATTTTGAAATTAAATCATCAATTTTGGATAGTCACATTCCATTGATGGGAAAAAAATGTGAATATCAATTCTTGGACTTGGACTCAACGCTTGAACAAACCTAACTCTCAAACCCACGTCAATTTTTTTGAGTTTGTATTGGTTCCTGAACCTATCATTCTTGAGTCCAAGTCAACCATTCTACCAGTCACATTCTTTTGTTGGACATAAGTATAGACCATGATGACTCTGTGATGATTTTCCAGGACTGGTCATGTAAAGGAAGTAAGTTTCACGATAGGATCTTCCATGATCCTATTCATACTGGGACTATAAACATGTAAATAGAAAAGAGGTCAATAAAGATAGGTTCCGTGAACTACCACATTATCTTGATTGGGTAGCAACGCTTGGCCCAATTAGACCACCACCGGAACCACCACCTTAAGGTAGATTTCCTTCCCCTTCTTCTTTTTCATGCATACATGCATTCATTCATACATTGAGGACAATGCATGAGATAAGTGTGGGGGAGGATTTACTAACATACTAACATAGGTAGAAACTAACTAAAAAACTTTTAAAAAAAAAGGACAATATTTTGACTTATCTTTTGAAAGAAATCTAAGTTAGTCTTAATTAGGAAATCATGATTAGGATTTCTAAAAATTTGGTCAAAATAAATAAATTGTTGAATTTTTAGTATAGGAGGAGAAATTGAATAAGTAATTAGTCTTGATTTTTACCTTAATGAAATGTGCATACCTAATGCATATCTAAGATTCTAAGACAGAATCGTGTGCCTCGTAAAAAATAATAATAATAATAAAAATAAAAAAATAAAGAAATTCACTAATTAAGCTGGATACATGTGCCTCAAAAGCATAAGTATTTACGCCTAAAGGTGATTTTATAATAAAAGTCCTTGATTTTGTGCCTAATTCACTCGAATTTGAGTCGTGGGGTGTTTTCTCACCCGGTACCATAAAACCAACCAGTTTGGGAGTCACCGATTTTAAGTTCGCTACATGGGTGGATTAGAAAGCCTAAGAAAACTAAGAAATTTATATATGTATTAACACATCTAATAGTCAATTAGTTAGGTATGAGGGCCTCAAAAAACTTGATACTTACACGAAAGAAAATTAGATGAGTTATACATATTAAAAAAAAGAAAAAAATAAAATAATCATAATAATAATAAGAGGCATGAGAGTCTAAGTTAAAGAATTCCTAGTAAAGATTCACAAGGATGCATATGATTTAGGGTAACGAAAGAGACTATACAAAAATTCAATTTGATTCTTACCTAAAATGGATAACAATTTATTATATAAACTAAGTTTAAGAATGAATAAAAATGATAATCCTAAAAATATAGATTACTTAGTTTCTTCAAACATATTTCAAATATTTTCCTTTTATGGATTTTGTGGGTGTAATCCGCTGAAAACCCTCACGAGACAACACTCGTCCTCTAGGGTAACCTAAAGGTTTAACGGCTTGTTGCACGTGCTAAGTGCAATCGTGATTCCTACGAAAGTGAGTTAGGATAGATTAATTTTTCTTTTCTTTTCCTCTTTCTTTTTGATTTTTACTCGAGGACGAGCAAAAGATAGTAGTGTGGGGTGTGATAGGTAGTAAAAAGTGCATATTTATTACTACATTTACTATCACCTTTTCATATTTATTCATACAATTATGCACTATTACTAATGTTTTATTATTTAATATGTGCAGGCCTTGAGTAATTAATTAATAAAGAATAAAGCCTAAATGAAGCCCAGAAGCCCAAAAAAGCCCATGTGCAAGCCCAAATGCAAAAGTTTGCAATTACCAAGTGCCAAAGTTGCAATTACCATGTGCAAAATTTGCAATTACTAAAATAAAAGGAAAGGATAGACTTATACTCATCTTAATTACTTGCAGGACAAGGATAAAGATAAAGGAGGAGAGTGCAAAGATAAATTCGTTTTAAAGAGATTTGGATTTAGGGTAACTTGCTTCCCAAGTTATCCCGAATTTTCAAAATAAAGAGTTGATACGCCAGAACTAAAAAGATATACCCAGATGGACGGATCAGAGGAGGCCACGCGAGAAAACGCGTGGCCAGATGCCCCAGAATGGCCGCGAAAGGCGGCCATAGCCGCGTTTCCGCGGCAATACGATGACGCTGGGTACCAATTTTCGTGAAGGAGTTGTACCGGGACTCTACTGCTTCCATCTCCTATAAATACCCCTGCAGAGCAACAGAGAAGGGCATCGAGTCGAGTACAGAACGAGCTTAGGGTTTTCTTTAGATTCTCTCTAATTTGTAGATTGTAACTTAGGTTTGTTTTAGTTTTCTTTTATGTAATTTTTTTAATTTTCTTTATGTAACTGAGAGGAGAGGATACTTTCATGGAGGAAGGAGATCAAGCTTGTACTGAGGTGACATCGGTGTAAGTAAATCTTTTCTTCCATTGTTAATTGAATCAAATCGAAGTTTTTTTTTATTCTTGTTTTGTTTTTGTTTCCCTCTTTTGTGTTTGTGGATCCATATGAAACCAAGAGCTTCGAAGTTGCTTTATCTTTGCAAGTGCCGTTGATGGTTTATGGTGATGAACATCTATTTCTATGGTAGTATAGATCGCCCTTTTTATTTCATAGTGTAGATCGGAATAGGGAAGATCTCATATTCCATGCTTCGTTCGCCTTCAAAGAAAGGTACAACGTTGACACGGTTCAAAAGTAAGCAGACGCCAAGAGGTAAGTATGTTTTTAGGTTTTAGTTGTCTTTCTTTTAATTTTAGTGTAAATCACCAACACCACAATATTCCCAATCTCTTTCACACTTCTTCAATTTCATTGTAAATATCACTTCTAGTTTCTCCATCTTCTTAATCAATCACTTTCTTTCTGACCTGACTTTAACAACTATTAATTGTAGCATAAAAGAAAACTTACTAAACAAGCTTCCATTGCTAGCCCCTCCCTGTGGATCACGACCCGCATAGCCACTTGCTATAGCGGTAGAATTGAGCACCCTGCACTACTGTTTTAAAAATTCTGAAATTCTGTATTTTTGTGCAGGTAAAATCTCAATCACCTATTTTACTATTCGCCAGTAGCTTCAAGGTTTTCAATGATACTGCTCAGAGGAAGCTCTGTTATCACGGTAATCGAAAAAGATAGAAAGTAATGTCTCAACTTTCTTGATATAACGACGAGAGTAAAAACCATTTTTTTCATCTTTTGATACCTGATCCGGGCTCTGGTCAAAGACTTTCTTACATAATATATTGGTTTTTGGATGCTTTCATTATCGCGAACCAGAGCTCCGCTTACGGCTGATTCCAATATGGCAAGATAAAGGAATAGTATTCTCCGGTGATGGCTTGAATAAGAGTGACAGAGAGGTCAAGTACTCCTTAAGACCCTGGAATGTGGCCTCATATTCCTCGTCCCATTAAAAATCTGCTCTGTTCTTCTTTAAGGCATGAAAGAACAATTTATACTTATTCGTGGATCGATTGGAAACCTGTTTAGAGCTGTGAGGCATCCATTCAGCACCTATACCTCCTTGACACATGTTGGTGATTTCATGTTCAGGATAGCAGATATCTGGTCGGGGTTTGCTTCGATACCCAACTAAGTGACTAGATATCCTAAGAACTTCCGGAGGCCACACCAAACGTGCATTTTTTTAAGTTTAGCTTCACCTTGTACTTCTGGTGTAGATTGAATGTTTTGCTTAGGCGACAAAGATGATCAGAGCGTTGGGTACTTTTTATGAGCATGTTATCGACATTTACTTCCATGGTGTACCCGATTATATCTTTGAATACTCTGTCGATCATCTGCTGGAAGGTGGATCCGACATTCTTCAACCAAAGGGTATGACTTTGAAATGAAATATCCCCTGGCCAGTAGTGAAGGTTGTTTTATCCTCATCTGGCGCATCTTGATTTGATTGTAGCCCGAGTAGGCGTCCATGAAGCTTAATAGCTCGTGTCCCGTTGTTGCCTGTTACTAGCTGTCTATCCTTGAAAGAGGGAAAACTATAGAGGCAAGCTTCATTTAGACTGGTAAAGTCGATGCGGACCCTCCACATGCCGTTCTTTTCCTTCACGAGGATTGGATTGGTGGGCCAGTCCACGTAAATTATTTCTCGGATGAAGCCAACCCAGAGTAGTAAGTCAACTTCATCGCTAAGGGCTTGACTCCACTCCACGTTCATCCTCCTTGGGTCTGCTTCATCGGCTTAACCTCTGGGTCGATGGCGAGTTGATGGCGGATGATGACGGGCTGATACCGGGCATGTCAGTGGGAGTCCGCGAACACGTCCAAGTTCTCAGAGAGGAATTTTTTGAATTGGTCGTTCTCATTAGAGGAAGCTTTGCTCCGATCCAGAGAGCTCATTCTGGATACGGAGGGTCCATATGAAATAATTCGGTATCCTCCTCTGATCTGATGTCCAAAGTCTTTGACTTGGCGGAAGGTCGAAGTCCTGGCTTTCACCGCCCCGTGATTGCTAGTGGGCAGCAACCTACTTTTGTTTCTTTCCTGCGGGGCATCTTCATCGAAGATTGCCCTTATGACCTTTGCATCTAGCCTGATTTCTTCCTAGCAATCGTGGTGATGTTCTGGGACATAGCTTGCTCCCATCGTATCTCTGTCATTCCCGACGGAGTGGGACACTACAAAAGTTGTATAGCTAGACAGGATGGCATTCATCATATGGATCCATCATCTCCCGAGGATTGCATTGCAGGGGGACTCCACGTCAATCACATAGAACTCTGTGATGACATTATATGATCAGCACGAACCGGTAATGCGACCATGTCAGACAAACGCATCTTATTCCCGTCAAACCCACATAGCTAAGACAAGGGTTTAAGGATTGATCATCGTTCGGCTATCTTCGGGTGTCCTCCATCTTATCGAGAGCGCCTCCATACAGGATGTTGACGCTACTCCTGTCATCGAATAAAATTTTGAACATTCGACAATTGCCGAGGTGCATGGTGACGACCAAGGCGTCATTGTATGAAAAGTGTACGGTACAGGTGTCAGTGTCGGAGAACGTGATTGATCTACTTGGGGTCGAAGGCGGTTCTATTAGCACCGTTCTACGGCTTCATTGACGTAAAGGACCTTTTCTTTCAAGGTGGTGCCCTCTATCAGGGAAGCACTGAAGATGACATTTACCTTCCGATATTGGATGAGAGCTTAGGTCGCCTGACCTTGTTGTTGTAAAGCCTCGGGTTTCCTTCTGCACCCGAGACTCCAAAAGCTGTCCGAGATTGAGGATGAACTCCTTAAGAAACCCTCAATTCACTAGCTCATGGAGCTATTTTCAGATAGACTGGCAATTAACAGTGCAGTGACCTATTTCGTCATGGAAGGCATAATATTCTCCAGCCCCATACCCTTTTGGGTTAGGTGGGAGTGGCTTCAAGTGCCTCACCCAAGGTTGTTGTGTAAGATCACCTAGAGGGGGGGTGAATAGGTGATGGCTAATCTAATGGTCACTTATGAACAAATAATGCGGAATTAAAACTAAGATGACCAAATTAAACTTCTTTTAATTAAACACTTATGTATAACTCAAGAGTGTTGCCGAATTCCCCTTTCGAGGCTCTGGACAAGCTCCTCTAGATTCCCCTTGAATGGGTTGAGGTGCCGCGTTGGCTCTCTTGGTTGAATACTAGTGTTAACAAGCAATCCCACGCAAGTATATAACAATATAAGCACAAGGGTATATCAAGCATGTAAGTAAAGACAATGTAAGTAATGCAAGATATAAAAGAGACTAAGTGAGAAAGAGAGCAAGAGTGAGCAATCGCAAACACAAGGGTATGTTTCGAGGTTCGAGCACACTTGCTCTACATCCCCGCCTTCGACACACGAAGGATTTCCACTATGTAAGATCCCACCGGATCTCTCCTCGGTGCCGCAACACCTACAAGCTCTCGGACTCCAAAGTCCCTTACACACGCAAGTCCACCGACTCGCCGAGGCCGCACCTCAAACCACCAAGAGTTCACAACCGAACTCTAACCACCAACGAGCACACTTGCCCGTCTCCTCAAATACAAAGGAAATCTCTTTGGTGATCTAACACTTGATCACCAATTACAAACTCACTACAACACTCTCCCTATAGGATAGATATACAATGGAAGCTCAAGTGTAGTGTGAGAAAAAACAAGGAAAGAAAGCTTTGATGGAAAACTCAAGAAAAATCTCTTTTACACTCTTTGATAAAACTCTCCTTTTAATTGGAAGTATTGACTCTAATTTTGTGGAGAAAAATCCTTCAGAAAGACTGGGAAAAACTAGCTCTAAGGTCTCCAAAAATCTTGGCTTAAAACAATGACAAAACCCCCTTTTATAGAGGCCAGAAAAATCTGACCGTTGGGCTCTGTCAGAGCTACCGGTCGACCGGTCCGGTCGACCGCAACGGTCAAAAATCCGACCGTTGCAGCCTCCGGTCGACCGGCCCGGTCGACCGCGCAACTGGAGAAGAGAGAAAACTCTCTGTCGGTCGACCGGCCCGGTCGACCGATAATTCCCGAGAGCAAAGCTCTCTTAAGCGGTCGACCGGTCCGGTCGACCGTCCTCCAGTGCACACAGGCGTGCACGCTGTGCACGTCCGGTCGACCGACCCGGTCGACCGGCCACTGTCAGTTCTGAAAAATCAGAACTGCCAGAACCTGAAAATTTGGGATTAAGGATAGGTCTTTTGGGCTTAATAAAAATCCCATAAATACTTAGAAATTCTACAAAAATAGTTTTATGATATAGAAATATGCTTGCACAAAATCAAGGCATGTTATTGAAGATTTGACTATTTTTGTAACTTGGAAATATTGGCTCATAATAAAAACTGTTTTTCTAAAACAACATGTTTTTCAAATTTCCATCAAATACAAAAACAAGATACACTTTAAAGCATAGTGTGTGTGGATATGATCCACTACACAATCAAGACGACATATCTAGTTTTTGACATAAAGCACTAAACTTGGTTTTGAAATATGTTTTTCCAAACTTTCATCAAATACAAAAACAAGATATACTCTAAAAGCATAGTGTGTATGGATATGATCCACTACACAATCAAGATGAAATATCTAGTTTTTGACAATAGGCTCTAAGCATGGTTTTGGATATAAGATATGTAAACTATGAAATACCAAAAACCAAATTGTATTTTATCACAAATAAAAATCTTTTCTTAACTAGGAAAATCTTTTATGAAAATCATTCTATCAAGAGTGTGTGTGTGATATAGACTTGAAATCCACCAACTATTCTATCCTTTACATTTTATCTAAAATAAATCTTATAAAAACAAATCTAGACTCAAGTCTTCATCTTCTTGAAGTCTTCACTTGAAGTCTTCTCATCTTCTTGACTTGGTCCACATGCAATCCACCGAGCTCATCTCTAGATGTGATCTTGATGCATAGGCTCGTGAATCAACCGGTGCTAGCTTCCAACTTGATTTTAAATCCTTTGTTGAAGCTCCACACCTACTAAGATCTTGATAATGAATCTGTCACTAATTAAACACAAGATCATTAGTAATCATAACTTCATGAGTTGATCATCATCAAAACTAGGGTGATAGGCCTTTGGGCCAACAATCTCCCCTTTTTGATGATGACAAAACTCATGACGTTATATATGCATGGATTAAAGTAAAGCTTCAAAGAAGCTCCCCCTAACTCATGCATACAAAA
The DNA here is from genome assembly GCA_038442645.1 of Agave tequilana. Taxonomy (NCBI): domain Eukaryota; kingdom Viridiplantae; phylum Streptophyta; class Magnoliopsida; order Asparagales; family Asparagaceae; genus Agave; species Agave tequilana. The sequence continues at coordinate 207,024 of JAVJIF010032772.1, forward strand.
TAAATAATAAATATGATCATGAAGCACATGAATATGGATGCAAATATGGAGATGCAACAAGCATAAATCAAAATCTTTTTACTCCTATTTGCATAAATCAAAACACATATGCATAAATACAAATCTTAATTCCCCTTAAGTAAGAAGGACAAATACTTCTCCCCCTTAAGCAAGGAAATCATGCATATATATCAAGACAAAACACAAATACTTCTCCCCCTTTTTGTCAATCATCAACAAAGGGTTCAAAGTAAAATCAAATCAACAAATTTTCTCCCCCTTTATGTCAAAAATAAAGAAGTCAAGGAGGGGCAATACAAATCAAAAAATTTTGAATTTTTCTCATCAAAACAAAATCATTAATTCTATTTTATCAAAACAAATTTTGAATTTTCTCTTTGATATCAAATAAAAAATATTGATACCATTTTAAAATCTAATACATAAGCTTGAAAAATAAGATTTGAATTAAGCTTAGCATTAACAACACATGAAGAATTCGAACTAGTTAAATGAGAGTGTTTAACAACTAGTACGAAATCCTTCTATCAAGGAATAAATCTAAGGATTTCATGAAATAGCAATGAAACACAAAACACTCAAACACTCTAATCTATAAAGTCCAAATAGTTTCAAAAGAAGTGAGTGTACTAATGTTATGTGAAACATGGCATCATGAAAATGGCAATAAGGTACAATATTCCTTAGAAAATCATAAACATCAAAATCATCTCACATTTTTTTATTAAATCATTGAAAACAAAATCTATATGTCAAGATATATGTATGTTTTGACAATACATGAAATATACATACATATCTCTTAAACTCAAGTGAGTCTATATGAATGGATTTGCATTGAAGGCAAAAGACTCAAGAGTTATACATGTATATTTTAAGGTTTGGCAAAACACACATATACATGAAATAAAAGGCACATGATCATAAATCAAATCCAAAAGGTGAACATAAGTTTAAATATGTATGAATCATCAAACTAAGCAATACAAGTACATTTCAAGGGTTCAAATAAGCATTTAAGCACACTTACTAATAGATCTTTTTGAGGCCCATGATATGTTCAAGTATAAATCCTAGTGTTGACAAAAACTAACATATAAACTAATATTCAAATCATGAAGCATTAAATTTTAAGAAAAATTGAATCATGTGACAATCTCAAAAACTATTTGAAGAATACATAACTAGTATAAATTGTTTTTGAAAACTAGTTGAAGATCCTTCAAATATGTCAAATCATATGTTTTTCATGAATGAGACTAAGTACATAAAAATCCAAGCACTCATAGTCCATAAAGCTCATAAATATATTTTTGAATAAAAGATGAGTGTTCAAAGGTTATGTAAATAGTATTTTCATGAAAGTTGTCATTGAAGCTCAAATCACATAGAAATCATTGTTATCAAATCAACACAAAATCATTTTTATTAAAAACTACAATCTTCATGGTATATGTATGAATTATACAAATCTAACAATACACATACATATCCCAAAATTGTAAAAGAGTCTATCAAATATTTGCATGAAAGCTAGAGACTCACGGGTATACATGTATATTTATTAGATTTGAATTAAACACACATATACATGAAGTAAAATCAAGATAGGCATAACAAGTATAAATGACCGAATCATCAAAACTAGCCTATACACATGCATATAGTGGATACAAATGAGCATGAAGTTCAAATATATATGAGTCAATTGTAGTTCACTATACATATATGTATAAATGCAAGTTTTGACACATTCTACATTTAAGCATGTAAATGCCACATGAAGCACAAATCAAATAAAATCATGAACATGCTATATGACATATGAAATTAAAAGCATGTACATAAAATTAGGAGTTTAGAAATTGTTACCAACTCCAAAGCTCCTAGCATGGTGGTTGATCCACCAAAGCTCCTTGATAGCGATGCAACCCAAAAGTATATCCATCATGTCCAAGTGCATCCACTACCAAGGTACCATCCCTCTCACGTTTTGTGAGAGCCCTCACCTACATCACAAGCAAAAGGTGGGGGTTTTGGTACCCATATTTTCTTGGGTCCTTTGGGGTTAGCTTTATTATAAGGAACCCAAATCCTTTAGACATAGCAAAATATAAGTTATGCTTCTTATCAAAACAATATTTTGCTAAATGGCCTTTACGACCACAATGTGTACAAGTGTACACCCTATCATGATGCTTATGAGTGTGATTGTGATCGTGATGTGCAACATAAGCATGAGCATGATGTGTATGTGCATGAGCATGGGGAACTTGTTTCTTTTGAAACAAAGATTCCAACTTAGAATGATTGAATGCACATGTGCTCAAATTAGAACTCAAATTTTCTATCTATTTTTCAAATTCTTAATCTCATTAGTTGTGGCATGTAAAGCATGGTGAGATAAAGAATCATTTTTCTTTTTCTTTGAAAAACATTATCCTTTTCTTTTTCAACAAATTTTCTTTTTAAAGACTTATTTTCTTGCAAAATAACTTCCTTTTGTTTTTCCACCATATCAACCTTATTTTTCAAAATCATATTTCCTTCACATAAATCATTCAATTTAGACATTAAGGAAATATTCTCATTTTTCAAATCTTCATTTTCTTTTTCTAAGAATGCCATTTTATTTTCTAATGAATCTTTATATTAAGCATGGCATCAAAATTCTTTTTCAAAATTTTATTATCTTTTTCTAAACATGCAATGTTACTTCTAAAAGAGTCATGTTCTACATGCATGCAATCAAGTTCCTTTTTCAAATTTTTATTTTTCTTTTTAATCATGTCATATTTTTCAAGCACAAGATGACAAAAGGTAGCAAGCTCATCATATGACATGTCTACATCCTCATCATCGGATTCGGTGTTTACCTCAAGGGGTTATCCCCTTGGACCATATAGCATACGTTGGAGATGTCGCTTCCAACGTCCGAATCGCTCCACCGCATAGTATAGATCCTTTTCGCCAGGGAGGTGATGATGTTCCAAGCTACAAAAGCCGATTCAACATTAGAAACCCTAGATAAATTCATCATTTAGGGTAGACTTGATAGCAGAAGGGCTTTTGCATTAGCCGCAATATTCTTACCATTTAAGCAATATTCTTTATTAGTTGTGGCAAGATATACACTAAGGCCAAGTCCTTTGAGGAACAAAGACATCTTAACCTTCCAAATTTGGATGTTAAGAATGTCAAAGGTGGGTGGTGACATGAAGTCCATGGTGAGGTGTGTGTGTACAAAAATATTGTGATTAGCCTAAAAGTAGGATCTTTAACTCTTAGGTTGTTAGACCCAAATCAAGAGCACTAGCTCTGATACCAATTGTAAGATCACCTAGAGGGGGGTGAATAGTGATGGCTAATCTAAGGTCACTTATGAACAAATAATGCGGAATTAAAAACTAAGATGACCAAATTAACTTCTTTTAATTAAACACTTATGTATAACTCAAGAGTGTTGCCGAATTCCCCTTTCGAGGCTCTGGACAAGCTCCTCTAGATTCCCCTTGAATGGGTTGAGGTGCCGCGTTGGCTCTCTTGGTTGAATCTAGTGTTAACAGCAATCCCACGCAAGTATATAACAATATAAGCACAAGGGTATATCAAGCATAAAGTAAGACAATGTAAGTAATGCAAGATATATCAAGAGACTAAGTGAGAAAGAGAGCAAGAGTGAGCAATCGCAAACACAAGGTATGTTTCGAGGTTCGAGCACACTTGCTCTACATCCCCGCCTTCGACACACGAAGGATTTCCACTATGTAAGATCCCACCGGATCTCTCCTCGGTGCCGCAACACCTACAAGCTCTCGGACTCCAAAGTCCCTTACACACGCAAGTCCACCGACTCGCCAAGGCGCACCTCAACCACCAAGAGTTCACAACCGAACTCTAACCACCAACGAGCACACTTGCCCGTCTCCTCAAATACAAAGGAAATCTCTTTGGTGATCTAACACTTGATCACCAATTACAAACTCACTACAACACTCTCCTATAGGATAGATATACAATGGAAGCTCAAGTGTAGTGTGAGAAAAAACAAGGAAAGAAAGCTTTGATGAAAACTCAAGAAAAATCTCTTTTACACTCTTTGATAAAACTCTCCTTTAATTGGAAGTATTGACTCTAATTTTGTGGAGAAAATCCTTCAGAAAGACTGGGAAAAACTAGCTCTAAGGTCTCAAAAATCTTGGCTTAAAACAATGACAAAAACCCCCTTTTATAGAGGCCAAAAAATCTGACCGTTGGGCTCTGTCAGAGCTACCGGTCGACCGCTCCGGTCGACCGCAACGATCAAAAATCCGACCGTTACAGCCTCCGGTCGACCGGCCCGGTCGACCGCGCAACTGGAGAGAGAGAAAACTCTCTGTCGGTCGACTGCCCGGTCGACCGATAATTCCCGAGAGCAAAGCTCTCTTAAGCGGTCGACCGGTCCGGTCGACCGTCCTCCAGTGCACACAGGCGTGCACGCTGTGCACGTCCGGTCGACCGACCCGGTCGACCGGCCACTGTCAGTTCTGAAAAATCAGAACTGCCAGAACCTGAAAAATTTGGGATTAAGGATAGGTTCTTTTGGCTTAATAAAAATCCCATAAATACTTAGAAATTCTACAAAAATAGTTTTATGATATAGAAACATGCTTGCACAAAATCAAGGCATGTTATTGAAGATTTGACTATTTTTGTAACTTGAAATATTGGCTCATAATAAAACTGTTTTTCTAAACAACATGTTTTTCCAAATTTCCATCAAATACAAAACAAGATACACTTTAAAGCATAGTGTGGTGGATATGATCCACTACACAATCAAGACGACATATCTAGTTTTTGACATAAAGCACTAAACTTGGTTTTGAAATTTTTTTCCAAACTTTCATCAAATACAAAAACAAGATATACTCTAAAAGCATAGTGTGTATGGATATGATCCACTACACAATCAAGATGAAATATCTAGTTTTTGACAATAGGCTCTAAGCATGGTTTTGGATATAAGATATGTAAACTATGAAATCCCAAAAACCAAATTGTATTTTATCACAATAAAAATCTTTCTTAACTAGGAAAATCTTTTATGAAAATCATTCTATCAAGATGTGTGTGTGATATAGACTTGA